>CM074181.1:37486393-37973893 GCA_037179385.1 Holothuria scabra
CTTATCAATAATGTACTGTAGTTGCTTAGGCAACCAGGTATCTAAATTTTCTATCCAGTAACTGCTATGGCTGTCCTTCCCATGTAAAAGAAAAGGCCTACTTCATTTATGTGCATCCTCAACTTGAGTATGCCTCCTAAGTTTGGTCCCCTCAAACTACCACAGGGAAAAAGAAACTTTAAAATATTCAATCTAGGGCAGGTAGGTTTGTCACTGGATGCTTCAAAAGAACTGAAAGTATCACTCATATCATGTCTTCCCAAAATTGGCCCACTCTTGAGTGTAGAAGTGATATTACTGACCTCTCCACTTGTCACTAGATCTTACATGACTAATTGGCTGTCCTCACTCAGAACATTTTTGTTCCCCATACATGTAGTCTGGCAGCATTTGGCAATTCCTACTTTCCAAGAACCATATCCAGTTGGATGCATATCCCAACTGGAAAATGAGACCACCTTCAAGAGGGCAATAAACAACTGGTTTCAACACCAGTAACCCACCCTGCACACCAACTATCCTCCAACGAATGCCTTTTTGGGTGCTTTGGAGTACCCCAAAGAAGAAGAAGAAGAAGCCCAATGGAATGTAAAAACCTAGGATACATCTCCTTTGTTTAGAGTAATCTGGAGTATGCTGCCCGCACAAGCTGCAAGGGGATATACAATAGACCATTGGAAAAAGTCCAGTTCATCATATTTTTATTGATTTTATGGTTGGAGTGGCTATAAACTGTAGGTACAAAGTGAAAACATTAAGTAAAAACTGGACTTAACTGCCCAAAAGTCGGGTTGTGTACTGTTTAGTGGTAGGCAATTTAGGTAAGGGCTATTTCACATAGTGGCATATTTATGAGTTGTTGATATTTTGTGTCTAAACAATTTGTCCTCTTGTCTGCACAATTATTGTATGTAACACATTTTAATACAGCTTAAATCTTCCATGTTGAAGCTATTCATAGAGCCATATACCATGTTACAGGACAAAGGGATCTATTTATCTTTTCAGACTCATGGAAGAAGCATACATTTTGAAGAATCCATTCAACGCGCATGATAGTCAACTGACTGTTGGTGGTCATTGTTCTGTGTGTAGAGTAAAAGTGTGTCTTGGGCAGGTAAGTGTGTTGACCATCAGTAGTGTAACCAGGATTGTGTCATGGGGGTTGGGGTTTGTGTCATGGGGTGGTGTTGGAGCACGAAATGAGGGAAAAGTCTAAGGACAGAGTGAAAAAATGCTATTTTGTGTTTGCATTGTTAGGTTGGGTCATGGGGGGTTCTAACCTCCAAAACCACCCGGTGGCTATGCCACTGTTGACCATGATATCTTAATTAAGAAGTTTGTGTTGAAAAATGTGGGTAATTGTCAACCACTTTGTTTTGCCCTGTTTGTTGATATGCTGCAAGCTGGTTCCATTTTAAAACAACTAAGCACAGTCAAGCCAGCAGAAGTCACCATCTTTTATACTGGTTTGATTATTTCTGTTCTACTGTTTTTTCTGTTCTATGGCAATGTGATTATTGAAAATAAATTGGGCTGAGAACCTCTTTTCTATACATTTGACTTTAAATATTTGTCTGTAACTCAGATACAATCATAAGAGGAAACTAATTAACTTAAAAAGTAAGGCTCATGTTTCAAAATGAGTGTTGGCAGAATTGTCTTCAAAAGGCAAGGACAGTCACCCCAAAACTTGCTTTGAAAAAAACAGCTAAATCTCACAAATTTTTCTTATTTCTCATCAAAATAACTCTCACAATATTTCAGGACTTGTATGTTGCATGTTCAAGGTATATTATATTAGTTGAGTTAAGTTGAGAATTTCCATAGACTACTGGGAAAATTTTAGTCTGGCTGACAAATCATTGCCATTAACATATCCAGGCTATCAGTTCTAGCATTTTATTTCAAGCTTTCATTGCCGAAGAAAAAAGTGTACTGTAAGTATGGATTTTAATTTATGTTTAAATGTTGATAGGCAAGGGAAAATCTGGTTGTCTATTGTACAGTAGATATAGAAAGCTTTCATCAAGTGAACTTGATGAGCAGATTTGAGCAAATTTGGGAAACTTTCTAAAAACAAATTCATGTTCATCTACCTCTTCTAGTTGAAACCATCCTGTTTAGCACCATTGAAAATAAAGTTTGTAAAGGGAGGTAGAAGTGTTAAAGACCATTGGCTGTGGGAGCTATTGAGAATTTAGGACCCATGCCCAGAGGCACTCCACACTGTGGCTGGGGTCTACCCAATGTTCCTTAGGTTCCATGTTCTTCCTTAGGTTCCATGTTCCCCGTTTTTGTATATCTCAATGATTTGGCAAGGATTTCAAGGTTTGTTTACCTGGGGTTCGATGTTCCCAGATGTGCAGACGTCGTCAAGGTTCAGGAATATTGAACCTCAGGAACAGAGAACCCTGGGAACATTGACATAGCCCCCTGCTGTCTGCCCACTGTAGCCACAAATCTGGTCACTAGCTCAGCTTTTCCAAAACAACACTGCATTGACATGGTAAAAATTTTGGATAGGATAATAAAATAGAGCCAAGCCAAAGATTCAAAGTGTACATGAAACCCTCTGATTGGTCAGACATTTCTAATAATTTTTTAGGTAAAAATTGGTAGTGTTCATGTACTACAAGGCTGACTTGCAAAGAGAGTAGACATTCTTATTTTGGGTATATTTTGGTATGTAATGAGAGTATAGCTTTTGGAAGTGGTTCCTGGTTGACTCCCCCCTCCCCCTCCTCCCTAAACAATTCTCTGTGAAATACCACCCATATAGATTTCATACAAGTTTACAGTAGTATGTTTTGCATATGGTCAGAAAAAGAATCCTATTGTTTTGGCAGAAGCTGAAGATCATTTGTAGATCAAAGGAAGTTTAAATGTTATAAATCAACATGTTATAGGAGTGTTTGATCTATGCCAATAAATTCTAGTCATTCCGTGCCTAAATTGTAAAATCAGTCTTTTATGACGCCATCTCAATTTGAAAAAAAGAGAACATTAAAAACAATATTAAAATTTAAACAGCAACAAATCACTATTCCTTATAATGGTTTGGTTCTTTTTTTTTCTCCTACAGGCATGTAGTGTTTTCTATACCAGCCGATTTTGCAAAAAATGTGTTCAAGACAATGAAGATGAATTTCCACAAGAAACAAAAGAGGTACAGTTACATGTTGTGGACAAGATCTAACTGCAGTTGTTTCTAAACTTGAATGAAGATTATTTACACTGTCACATCTTGAATGCTTTAGCAAATAAAAAAAATAAGAAAATAGTCCAACTTTCTTGCAAAATCTGTTAATTTGAATTACTTGAGCAAGTCAAAACTTTCACACAAAAAACCATAGCAGACGGTCATCCTGCTACCCCTATCATCACACACATGGTAACAACAACCTATGCATAGTTTGCTCTGTCCATGTATAGGAAGTCTGTGCGTATAAAACAAAGATCTAGCATCTAGCATTTCTTATTCTGTATTATATATATATAATATTTGAATTTCTATCTTAGTTTAAATGAAGAGGTAGTCCATACCATTGAACAGAGAATTTTCATAAGATGTTTCCTTGCTAATGTAGTTACCTAGTCAATTGCAAATTTAAATCTACTTATCGATCAGATAACCTTTATAAAGGGAGAAACTAGTCACGGATGGCCAATACAATTTTTACTTGTCACAGACAATTGGTTGATTCATTAGGCTAACTTGCCCGATACTCTAAAAATCGGGATTTCAAGGCCTTTTTCCGGGTAATTGCAGATAGGGTGCCAGAAGACTCTACTGTGTGAAGATAAAGCCTATGACTATACATAATGGATCTTTGTTTAGGCTGTTTAGTCAGTCAATAAGCAGAGTGGTCACTGGTCAGTGGGATATGAGAGCATTGTTTACACTGTTGCTATATGGAGAGCATCGGGCTAGATTTCGTCATGAGTATCCTTACATCCTGATAAGTTTCACATGTTTAAGAAATGGGGCAAACTAGATTTGACTTGGTTACAGGTGGTAGACCTTGTTACCCTCACAAGTTACTGTAAAGGGAACTCCCTGTTTTACAGAAGTCATTCAAAGTTTTAGACTAATGTTTGTTGATTCAGAATAAGCAATTCAAAATAAAGCAGTTTGGTCATTCTCTATCTAAGAACTGCAGTTCTTGAAAGATATTAAGTGATTTGTTGCCTGAGAATAATTTTTTTGGCCCAAATTTTCGAAAATTCATAGGATGTTTATAAGTTTTGTAAGGTATAATTTTTTGATGAGACACAGTAAAGTCCTCGTTGTTGAGAATGAATGATTTCATGATGAGTAAAGCTCTTTTCTTTATTTATGTATGTCATGTTTGTGTATTTCAAATGCAATGTTATCCTTTAACAAGCAAAAAAAACTTTCAAATGGTCAATAAAAGTCCTTATTTCACAGCTGTATTGCTTTCATTTACATTCGTTAGACCTTATCTTTACATTTCTTCTTTCTCAGTTTTTTTAAAAGGAGTTTTACAACATACTCTTTCCATCATATACTGGTTTTTATGTATGATGATTTTAACAGATTGATTTTATCTCCTTTCAAATTGAGGGTTTTGCTAAAGGATGACATCCCTTTGGAAGCACTAGACTGACTTTTGGCTAGGAGTGACATTTGTTGTCATGGTGATGATCTCCAGGGAGATGTAATGGTGAAGGTAAAAGTCTTGGCTTTTGGAAGAAGAACAGATGAGGATGGAAGAAGGTCAAAAAATTTCATCTCTAAAAGTTATCCCATGACCTTGCAACTTCATGTGCAAATGATAAGAAGTTGGGAAAAATTATTTATAGACGGATCAGGACAGCAAGTGGTGGTCTGAATTTAGATTGGCCATAGCTGGGGTCTATCACCTTTTAATCTTTCAATTGTACCATGGATGGTTGTACACTGAAATGCCTCCTGATTCCCCCAATTTCACTTATATGAGGGTTGAAATTACATTTAGACAATAAATGAAGATGATTTAAGGCTGATGGATCTCACAAATGGCAACCCACAGTCACTCTTTACACTCATGGGATTTGTCTATTCTGTTGCATGCTAGTGCTAGGTTAAGATGTCTTGTTCAAAATGAATGCTCAGGAACCTCTGTCTAATGTTTTGGCAGGTTGATAACTGGTCGATTAATCAGAATGAATGTATTTTACTTCAATTGAATTAAGTCATCCCAAAATGATCATGCACAAGAATTAAAATGGATAGATAAGAAAAAGAACTGTCTTTTCTGTTTAGACAAGAAAAGATGATGGGAAATATATGACGTTGATTGCATTGATCATTTTTGCAATCAGCTAACTGCATTGTGGTGACATATGTGGCAGGAAAATACAAGGGTTCCATTTCTTGGAAAAAGTCCTCATATTTAGTCAGGATTATTTTGGAGAGGGGGATTATACTTTTTTTAAGGGATCGCAGGGCCTTATTACTGGCCTGTAGAAGGGGTGTAAGGGGAAAAGCCCTGCTTCCGGATTTTTTTTAACTATAAGTACTCTCACATATAATCTAATGCTACATTTAGCATTATTTGAAGTGTTTGAACTTGGAAAAAGCCCCCATATTTCCCTTTGGCATATACAGTATTATTTTTTGGAAGGGGTAATTGCATTTTTGGAGGGGAGGGGAAACTTCAGGACCTGATTACTGGCCTGTGAGAGGTTGTAATGTGCAAGGGTCTCCTTCAGGTTTAGACATTTTTAAATACCATATCCAAGTACTCTCACATACAATCTGATGTGATATTTAGCATCATTTGAAGTGTTTTTTGTTCCATTACAATAGAAAATGTCAGAATTTCACTGAAGAAGGGGATATAAGTGCCTTGCCCCCTCTGGTTACTAGGTATCTTTTTCTATTGTGTGTAGAAGAAGGCAAATGGATTATCTAGATCTGAAAAATAGAAACAATTATTACAGAAGTTATTTCTAACTGATTTTTTTACAAGCTTTTGCTACAGGCTGACAGGATAGCTATGCATCTTGTTTGAGCTATTCTTAGTTGCTAGGAGATAAAACAGGCTGACATGGCCAAAGCCTCAGGGTCCATCTGCTCCATCAAACATTTCTTTGTGGTTTGTGCTCTGAAAGTAAAATTTTAACAATTTTGTGTATCAGTTTGTTTGTATGATTACAAGAAATATTTAGCCTCATTCATTTGCAGGCCTACATATGTTTAACTTTGCAGTTCCGTCCCCTGCATTAGTTTATGCTTATCTATGATTATGTAATTGACTTTATGCATTGATGTCATTTTAGAGAAAAAATGTTGCATGTCTCTGCACCACTTATCCTTGCTTAGGACATACTGTACTGTATTATTTAGATCGGAAGCCAGCAGGCAGTAAAATTCACCACACACCTGAAAGGCAAAATTTGCGTGCAAGCTTTGGTGTATACCTGATTGGTTGACCAATCAGCTGTCTGCATGTGTTTTGTTAATTTTTTATTTCTCCAGATGAGGGCGTCCTTTTTGCATTGTGACATGATATGTGTAACGTCTATAAGATGATGTTACTTCCAGGATTCTGGCCGTTGGAAAATATTTCCCTCCCATCCAAGAACTGGACTGACACCTCTGCCATCCATTGATCAACTCAGCCTGGGAGGGGGGTAGGGCTTGGTTTTAACAGAGACTTGTTGCCGTTCAGTAAGGAGTATCTATCATCAGGTTCATAGCCAGGATTGTGTCATGGGAGTGGGTGTCATGGGGGCGGGTTTGAGGCACGAAATGAGTGAAAAGTCTAAGGATTGTGAGAAAAACCACTATTTTAGGTTTTTTGCATTGCAAGATTAGGTCATTGGGGGTTCTTACCCCCTTCCGTGGCTATGCCACTGTCTATCGTCCTCTCCCTCACCCCAGTCAATATTGTTGTAAAGAGTAAGGCTGGTTACATCAGTGAACGAACATGGTTGCAGACTAATAAAATGAAAGAAGTTTAGAAGACTAATGAGAAATAAGAAAATGATATCACAATTTAAAAGAAAATGTAATTTTATGTTTCATTTATGTTGTCATATGCAAGAAATTTCAATAATGGGAGGCAAGAATGAATTAATTGCTGAACTGGGGAGAATCATAAGGGGTGGGTTCTTTCCAGAATGTTCTCCCACCTCAATTCTGCAAATTTTTGCATTTCAAAGAGGGAGGTGCAAACTGATGTCATATGTGGCACATATTGAAACATGCATGACAGCTAAAAGGAGAGGTACACACCTGCTTAGAACCGTTATTGATTATGTTTGAAAACGATGTTAGAAAAGAAAACAGTGTGATCTGGTGAGATCTTTAAAATGTCTAAATGAATACCGACCAAAGAAATTATGTTGATTTTTGATAATAAAGAGAAACAAGAAAGGCATAAATTTGTGTGTGGACATTGTTGTTTATAATGATTGAATGTCTTTCCACGTAATATCACCGGTTGGAAGCTGATAAAAGGGTTTTGTAAATCAGCAGCGCGGGGAATATTATAGGACTGTTCCTTCTTAGAAGACTTATCACGGAACAAAATCTTGCCCAGCCATTTTTCCAGGGAGGGGGAGGAGAAACCCAATTTTCCGATTTTTTCAAGTATGGATACCTTTCTATCAGAGGGGTAATTTGAGGCGCGCGAAGCCGATATTGTTGTACCTAACTTGTAATGCAGACAATTTTGGGATTCAAGGTTTCCTGTGAGGAAATTTGAAAAGTTTGGGGATTACTGAAGAATTTGCATTTTCTATTGGCAAATCTGAGATTTCACTGCGACCAAAGATAATTGTTGCTACATAATGTTTTCTAAGGCCTACGAATTGAGGCTCTCCGACGACATAGCGAATTTTATGAACCGAGAAAATTTATGAAAATAGTACTTTAGTTGCCGGGTCTCACTTGATCATCTGGTGTAACATGGCAAATTTCCGATTTTGTAACTTCCAGAGCTCTGAAAAGTTTACCAAACTGAATCATGTACGAGCACTATTGCACTAGGAATTGCAGTTTGTGACACGCGAAGCGCGACAAAAATACCGTTTTTTAAACAAATGATTACAAATATGAACCCTTTCTGGTGAATTATTCGTACTTTTATGAAAAATGTGGGAAACCCACACTGTACTTAACTGGTGTAACGAAAGGCAAATTCCCCGAATGTTTCATTTTTCAGAAACAGTGGCAATGGCACCTTCCCCCCGATAGCTATGTCACTATGCATCACCTTTTCTGGCATTATAGACGGCCTGTCGCGGGGACACACGTGACCCTGACCATTAGCACTGCCATCCCTTTCCATTTTTCTCAAACCGTTGTCTCCAGTTATCAAAGACCAATCTGTAGTTTTGATACATTTTGCAATTTTCAAAAAAGCAACATTCCTTCCACCTTTCAACTGTCGAACATTTTTTTCTGAATACACAATTCATACATTTGGGCATGGGTTTCAAGTTACAATAGGGATAGCGCGTGCAAACGAGAGCTAAGCTTCTCCATCCTCTTCAGGAACAAATAAATGTAACCCCGACTTTAAAGATCTGTGAAAGGTCTGGAAATGAAGTCAGTAAAGTAAGTCGGTGGGAGAAAAGATCCCCCGGCAGTGGGGTGAGGTAAAGGACGAAAATGGAATCGGGAAATACTATTGCATTTATTTAAGAAGAAACATACTTTACAGTAATTTTAGGGGGCAAAGCCAAAATGTGAAGCTACTCAAAATTGAACCTGTGATTGATAATTTGAGACAGGATCTTTGTAAGAGATCCAAAGTGCTTGGGGGCATTTCATCAATAGGGAGTTCCGCAACAACGCAATTTTCGGCCATCTGAGGGGTCGCGATCATTTTCAAAATTTTCTTTACTTTCCGCTCCAACAAATGGTGGCACTCCGCATAGATAATCTTTCGGGCAAAATTTCATTTTTCGGGTCAAAGTATGTTTTTGATAACTTCCTAATCACTTTGCAGTTCGCGAACTTATTTTGAAGTGAGCATTTTATAAAGCGAAGATAGTGACTACTTAGAATCTTCGCATGAGTCTGAAAAATGCTGTTTCCGGCCATCTGAGGGTTTGATTTTCCAAAATTTTCTCTATGCTCCGCGCCAACCAATGATGACGCTCCGCTTGGATAATTTTTATGGCAGAATAACGTTTTGTCGCCAAGAAAAACCGCAAACTAAAATGCTCCCGTTCGCCTATACCGATCCATGCTGTCTTTTTTTGACTCCTAAAAGTAAGCAAATTTAATGACAAGTTTACTTCATAAGACAGCGTAAATGGAATAAGACTGCATGTAAAGACACAGAAGTTTCAGTTTCATCCTCATCGAACCACCGCCAAAGTCAAAACTATTGCACCATTTTGCAGTTTAGGCCCTTGAAAACGCCAAAACTTTTCAGGGGACACCCCTTCCCTTAACCCCCCTCCCCCATTGCGGCGATCACTGAACACAATGCATTCCCCCCTTCAGAGAAATCCTGCGTACGTCACTGGTACGTCCCCCATGCGTTACCCCCTTTCTCTAACTTCAAAGGGGTTCCCCCTTTTGGAAATGTCTGGATCCGCGCCTGTTTCCCTATAGCAAGAGAAAACATTTATTTCCTATATATTTCTGTTAAAATGTCCGTAGCCTGCAGGGAAGATTTCCAAACGGAAAGTTGGCCTCCGTAGAAAGAAGTACAGAAATGGTGAAAATTTTACTGTCCAAATTATGGTTCAAGGCCCAAACCCTGAGAAATTGCATTTAAGGTTTCTTTTACCAAACTTTGCCCAGAGAACCTCGATCCCCGTCTTGTAAGCGTTCCTAAGTGTGTTTCTCTGCCTGATGAATAGACCATCTTCTGCTTGAATACATCACTATATACACTGGCTGAAGATAAACTAACTAATGATTGTCTTTAATTATTATCCATACTTAATGAGGTTATAAACTGACTTTTAATTTAAAGGGCATAAGCAGTCGCCGAGAACTTATTTTAAACAACAGTTCTAAATCTCACAAATAGTTTCTCACTTTATGTATCTTTCTTGATATTTTAGATCATAAATATTGCGTACCTAGGCAAACCAAGGACTGCAAGGAGTTAGTCTATACATAAATTTATCAACTCATCTAGCAGTCTAGTAAGAAACATATTGCAACATGATGTGCAAGAGCCATTCAGAAAATAGGATACCCTTATAACACTAATTCTAATTGGGATGATTGCATTTCCCCTTTTAAATCTAAATTTCCTTCTTGTAATTTTAACCTTTTTCTTGGGCATGAAATTTAAAAGTAAAGATGCAACTTCATCGTTCTAAAATGTTTCATTTCCCCCATTTTCTTGCAAGAACTATGCTATGACTACACACCTTCTGATGATGCCTACCCCAGTGTCATATTAAAAGCGCTAGGTGAAAGCTTGTGCTGGATACCAGACTTCTTGTATATGAAGATAACACCAGTTTGGAAAATTTAGAAGAAAAAATTCATAAAGGTGTTATCTCTCCTCTTTGGTGAAATTCCCTTCCATTTCACTCCCACCGGATAGAAATATCACTAAATAGTTGGAATTAGAAATAAATTTCATTTATTTAGTGAACCTTGCAATAATAGTAATCCCATTGCATAGTCCTCCTTTCCCCCGAAAGGAGACAAGACCATTACATTGTAGCAGTACCTTTTATCGGATACTTTTCTGATCACTTAGCAATCTGGATTTTTTCTATTGAAGTGGAGCTTCCATCTCAAAGGAAAGCTGAAAATAACGACTGTTTTTTTTCTAGTTACAAGTCTGGGAAATGCCATTCCGGCTTTCTGAGGTGTTAGATATTTTAACAATTTTCTGTACGCTCCGCGCCATCTGATGGTGACACTCCGCATAGATAGTATTTTGGTCGAACAGATTATTCATCAGAACAAAGCATGCTTGTAAATTATTCTTCGTTTGGGGGAAGTATTATGAAGTGAAAATTTTATTGCAAAAGAAAGCTCGAGAGCTGACTTCTTAAATTTTAGTTTCGGACACGGAAATGCCACTTCCTGCTGTCTGGGGTTCTCAATTTTTCAAAACTTTCTGTGTGTTCGACTTAGATGGTCTTTCGGGGATTACACGTTTCGTATAAAAAACAATTCCACTTGCTCCCCAACTGAAACGCTCCCGTACGCTTATGACAAAAACATAAAATATGAAACTTCAAATATATGCGAAGCCAAACTTTTTCCTCAGGGAAATGTTCCAATATGGTGTAAGGGCCTGAATCTGCATGATGATATTCAGTAACCCCAACAAAACTACAAATCACCCCCTACCTGATTCTTTCTCATAAGAAGGTAACATTCTTCCATAAAGCGCCCAAACTGTCATAAGCTTCACAATTTTTTCCCAACATAAGCTTCATATTGTTAAAAGTGGCAAAATTTGTAATTTCCGATGGATACTCCATACAATAAATAACCAAAGCCAACTCTGCTAACAGGTTAATCACCAAACATACTGCCTAATTTTGCTCTTAAAAAAGCCAAATATTCATTATAACCTTACCAAAAAACCAAATTTTCTTTTCATTAAATTCCAAAATTCTCCAATTTAATAAGCCCTTCCTTTTCAAATCTTCGTTCAAAAGGGATAAAACTTTCCGGGCATGACTTGTAGTCTCGTCTGGATTTAACGCGTAACTTCAAAAGAATTTCAGTTGTCGCCTATATAACATTTTTTTTATTTTTGCCATATGAAGGCAGAGTTTCCGTCAGAGGGGGAAGGGGGGATTTCGCATCCCCTTTCCAGAAGAAGGTGGGTTAAATCCCCCCATCTCATTTCCATAAAAATTAGACAATTGTCAATATCTTGGTTTCTTATTTAAAAAGACGACACTTTTGCAGCAATGTTCGAACTTGCACAAATAAATGGCCTTTAAACCTTCAAATTGCTCCTTACAGGGGCCTTGAAGCAAGCTTTTGTCCCCCTGAACCCACTCAAAACTTTAGCTTAGAACAGCATCAATTTGGACTTGGGGTCTAGCAGTAATAATCCTCCCCCCCCCCCTTTTTTGTGTTTCTGGCGGAAGGACAGATTCTCCAATATAGACCCAAAATTTTTCATGGTAATAACAAAAGCCAAAGTTCTTTCGAAAAACTCCAGATTTTCAAGTATCTATTAAAAAGAAAGCCAAAATTTCGGCGCGCCACGCGCGCCTCAAATTCTAGGCTACCAAGTCACGTCCCTCCGGGACATAACAACACCTTTGTCGGGGTCTTGAACTTCTGACCCCCCTGTCAGGCAAATCCTGATGCCACCCTGGTCTGTGAATCCAGGGCTGCATTTCCATCGGCCATTCCCGCTCAACCTTCCTCCCAGACTACGCTTAGAGTTCGAAGCATCGCAGGCCTCAGTTATAGTCAGTTCGTAGCAGTGCGGGTTAGGGTTTTACGGCTACCGAATCCTTCTGACTTCGTGCTTGGTCTAACGGTAAGGGCGTCCACCTCTCACGCTGAAGGCTCGGGTTCGCTTCCCAGGTCGTTTCATACCAAAGACTCTAAAAAGGAGCCTACTGCCTCAGCATAAGCAGTGGAGTAGGAAAAACTTGAAAAATTGCAAAGCTCCCCATCATGGGAGGGGGCTTTGCCCACCCCCATTCTACTACTTCGGGGCCTCGTCCACAACAATTTCCTCACTCACATGCTCGAATTTCAGAACGCACCCCCCTCCCTTTGAAAAAAAGCTGGTGACAGCCCTGATTTTACAGATTGGTCGTCTTTGCTCTTGCGCAGATGGAATGTCATCATCACGCACGATACAATCATAGTTACATGTGTGGTATAAAATAGACCATTTGCATATGATGCCTCAATACAGACTGAGAAACGCCCTTTTTTGGAGGAATATTAAACTATCATCACCAAATGCAAACAGCTGATTGGTCAACTAATGGGATATGCGCGTTAGTTTGTGCAAATGTGGGACGGATTCTACTACGCGCTGTCCACCGATCTACACTGTCCTACACAAAGATCAGCGGGGTGTAGCCACGAACACATTAACGGTAAGAGCATCCGCCTCTCACGCGGAAGGCCCGGGTTCGCTTCCCAGGTCGAGTCATACCAAAGACTCTAAAAAAGGAATGTACTTCCGTTGTGCCTGATGCTACGCATAAGCAATGGAGTAAGGCCAGTGAGCCACAACTGGAAAAAGGGCCTTGACCGGCTCGACTTGAACCAGTAGGTTGACAACTGGGCCCAAATTCTAAGTAACTCCAAAATGATGTCAATGGTGACGCCAATGCATGAGGTATATAGACGTCATGTCACGTCATCATATCAAAATATAGCAATGTTCAATATAAAACATTGGTTTAAAACCTCTTCAGCTTATCTTGCAGATAAACTATCATTTTTCTACGCAAACCTTTCTAATACATCTTAAAATACGATCCCCTCTGATTCAAGTTTTCAGGTCAAAGCCTTATCTCGACCTGTTTTAAGTTCATTCCTTGTTTCATTTCCAGGACGGGTTAGAAGGCTTGTTTTGCCCCCATACTGGGGTTAATGGAGCGAAAGAATCCAACCTCACATGTAATTTGATCCAAGCTATACGTGCCACCCATATCAAAACAGTGACTAAACATGTTCATGCAGAGATTTTCTATTTTATTTTGTTTTTATCTATTTTATTGTCTTTTTAATGAAGTATTTTTCCATTGTTACTTTATTTTTTTCTCTATATTCCCCCTCAGTACGTCCCTGGGTGGCCAAGTCGCCATGGGAGTTACGGTAGCCCGCTTCAAAGTGAATTTTAAGCATTTGCCTCCTTAAAGATCATAAAATTTTAATAAAAAATTCCTACCTATTACCTTTTCCTACAGACAGTTAAAAGTTAAAACTAAAAAGAAAAAATATTAAAAATTCTCTCCGGCGTTCTTTGCTTTTGAGGAATAAAAAGAGTAAACCAAGAGAAAGTTTACATTGTGCCAGCCTCGAAGGAGACGGCTTGTACTTTACAGGGTTCTGGTGGCTTTTTAGTGACTTAGGTTCATTTGCATCGCTATCTGGTCATGCAATCTCTTCGCTGTCAGCGCTGTACGGAGATACCCATCGATCGCTGAGTGCTTTATTTGGTAGATGAACGAATGATAAGCAACGCTTGAGCCAAGGGATAGCTACAGACGCGTATTCTGACGAATTTAACATCATGCCTACCATTCCAGAATTTGTCCGCATAAGTAATTTTCCGCTTCTTGATAGGGGAATGCCTCGAGCTTATCCATGTATGCTCCTTACAAATGGGGGAAGCTTAGCTCAAAATAAGGCCACCAAATGTATATTCCCTTCGCTTGGGAAGAAAAGAAAAGGAAAAATCTCATGATACTTTTGAAATTCTTCACAAGGTATTTTAAAAACTTCTGGGATTTCGATATGGAGTCGCAAGACCATTTTGATCGAAATATTTTGAAAATGATATAAAGCGTAGATGTCATTGCCATCATCGACGGTTCTATATGCTTGTTTTCCTTTATGGTCTATCTTTAGCTTTAAAAATGCTGAAAATGTATACAAAGATAAAATTCTGTTGCTTGGTGTCTCAATTTTCCATTAAATTTTCGTATTAAGGTGGAATTTGTTCTCAACTTGACTTACGGTTTATTTTTGCAGTCATGGTTAAGAAAAGGTGACTGGGAAAGACTGGTTCCTTTTAAGTTTTATATGTAGTCGTCACACTCAACTGGAAAGCACGCTAAGTTCACGGCCTGCTAAGCTTTATCACAAGTTTTGAGTTAATTCTTTTGCGGTTACGTTGTTCTGACTACAGTTTAATGATGCATAATAAACGTCATAATTGAACAGTTTTACATAGTTCAAAAAGTCTACAGTCTTTTGGAGTGAATCAGTTCACTTTTCACTATTTTATGAGTGAATTTCCATTATTTTGGAGTGACCTTTATAAGTTCCATTGTTATAACGAGTGAGAACTGCATACTTATTATTTTAAGAGGTACTGTTCTGGCTAAAGAGGCCCTGACTTAATGTATAGAGACTATTGTTATATTCTAATATCCCGTACCGTATTTTGTGTTAAAGTATAGATAGCGTTTTTAATCTCACGACAAAGTTTTTTTTTTTTTTAAAGTTGATTGTTTCAACCCATCATTTACATTTAATATAAGAATTATAGGCTATGATGTTATAAAATATTTTGAAGTAATATGGAACTTCCTAAATCCAAAAGGGGGAATTAATAATTATAATCATCAGGCCTAAAAGGGCAGCTGTTTTACGACGCTAAGCGACCACGAATGTGGGAAAAGCGATTCGCTTATGAATTACAACTTTACGTCGGGTGGCAACCAATTCAACAATTTGGATCAAATTTGGTATTTTTTGAAAGGCCAGTTCAAAGACAGTTTTCAAATAAGGATTAAATAATTGCTCTGGAAGGGTGAAAATGACTCTCTTTTCGTTAACTGGTCTTTCATTGCAAATTTAGACATTAAGAAGTTGGTTCCGAATTTTATTCTAACAAACTGTGTTTTTAATTTAAAGGTTTAAAAGAGTAATTGAAAATCTCAGGTAATTTATTTTGGAAAAGGGTAATTGAGATTGTACTTGTGGCTATTAAAGCGAACAATACAGCCTCCCTATTGCGATTAGCAAACCCTGGTGTCCCATACCAATATAGTGTTTTCATCGTATTCATATTATGGCGAAAATTCATTTTTTTAATTTTGTATGTTTATGCAGATTTACTCTGTGATTTATACCTTTAATATATAACATATTACAGTATAAGCCTTCAATATGATGAAGATGAAATGATTATGATTTTTGAAAGGAAAATAGGAAGATTTTTTTAGATTTGGCTAATGTATCTATACTAATTGGGGGTTATTGCAAATTCCCTTTATCTTTTTTTTTAAATTTTGGATTAAATAATTTAAGACTGTATAATCAATCCAAATAAACGGCAACATCTTCTAGGTGCGAAATTCTTAAGAATTTTCCTGCTGCAGGTTATTATTTGTTTGTAAACATGTCCGACTCACACCTCTTCTGACCGAAATGTCATTGATACACTATCGTTGTATATAGTATTGTATCTAGATTACTTTCTAAAAATCCCTATTTTTTAGGAAAAATTACAAAATGGCAAAAAAAAAAAAAAAAAATTAAAGAAGCATGCACAGATCACTGCTTTGTTATAATTATTCGTCAATCCATTTCGCGAGTATATCGTGTGTACCTCATTTTTTATTGAGTCCGACCATTAAAATAGCATGTAAGGTAGCTGGGTCGATCCTTATCCTGACCCCTACCCTATATATGCGAACTCCCAGATGACAGATAGGAATCTTGTTTCCATTTTATTAATTCGTGTGGGAGCTCTCAACGAAAAGGTTACCGTATTTCTTTTCTTTTTAAACTTTCAAATTCTAATACAAAGAACTTAGTAATTACTTAGCAATAAACTATTTTTTAAATCTTCCATTAAAAATTGTCGCCTACCTTAGTGTAACAGTTCTTCGTCCAGGTGCTCGTTTGAAAATTAATTGGCCCTAATCACTGATCTACATAACTGACTGTTGGGTGGTACAAAAAACTTAAAGCAACACAGCCAACATTGTGTGTGGCAAATTCGTCTTGCAACAGCGCTATTCTCTACAAGTTGGACGTACGATTTGATATGATGGCTTGGCAATTTGATCATGGGAGTAGTACTACCTGTTATGGCTTGAAAGAAAACCAAATATGTTGCAGATTGTTTGCGTTTTAAACAAAAAATCTCAATGAATTAAAAAGCTGAACAAAGTCGTGTTCAATGAGCGCAAACCTCTCACATAGTACAGTGATGAATTGAAGTTTAACTTGAATAGCTATAGGACGTCGTAATTATGTCGCCCCTACAATTTCGAACCCACAAAGTCGCCCATGTCAAAGTCGACTCTAGCAAAGCCGCCCCTTATGGGCCTCCTGACAAACTCGTCTCCTCAAAAAACTCACCCTTCAACATAATGACCCCCGACAACTTCGCCCCACAGTTCAACAAATTCGCCATGCCCTGATTGAAAGTGTTCAACAGTGACTTCAAATAAATCTCTATGTATGAGAGGTGAACTAAGCTTTGCTATCATCTCCATAGGAAGGAGCGTTGAATTATGAAGTCAGGAGACCACGTTACATAATTTACTGTTGCTGAAAAATATTCAAGTTTGAATGCCAAGTCAATATAGGACTAGTAGCCCTGCAGTTATTTAATATACAGGCCGAATCCCGATGCTCAATAAACATATGGTCAATGAACATATTGCACACTGGAGTCAGTCAAGCCCCCCCCCCCCCCAAAAAAAAATCACCCCTTACAAAGAAGATCCTTCGGCCAACAAAGTCGCCCTAACGAAGTTGCTCCTTATAAAGTCGGCGCTCGACCTTTAAGTCGCCCCTGACAAAGTCGCCCCTGACAAAGTCACCCCTCAGTTCAAGAGAGTCGCCCCTTGATTCGCACAATTCAAAAATGACACAAGTATTCTTTTAATGCCATAAATGGGCAGTGGAAAGCTGATACGAATGTTGCAATGAAAAGTCAATACAAACATGGGTTAATTGTAGCTTGCAAAAAAGCAAGCGCAGTTTTTGTTACGGGGAACTTTGTCAGGGGCGACATTTCTACCCAGCGACTAGCAACCCGGCAATTTTAGCAAATATGGAACCTATAGGCTATATGATGTAAAAACGAAAATGCTGTCAAGCCCAGGTAGTAAACCTATGTGGGCCCTATATGGGTAAACCCTATTGGGGTCCAATAAACGTTTCACCCGAGATTTCTAAGGGGCCATATGGGTAACCCACATACATGAGGGATACTAAAGAGTTGACCCATATTTTCTCCCATATCAGTCGTTAAAATGAGTGTCAGAACCTGTAAGTTTCTCATACGGGTTATTTGGATTAATTAGGAGCCTATATAGGTCTCTTTTTCTTGCCAGGTGCAAAACTATATGGACCCTTAGGGGACAAGAAATGGGCTCCGTAATGAGAATGTAACCTGTGGATTGGCTACTTTTTTTGGGGGGGGGGGCGAGTCTGTGGGAGGCATAGAACAAGCTAATCCTGCTCTGCGGTGGGAGGCGACTTTGTTAGGTGAAACCTACTCAGAGGAGTCCTTTTCAAGGTGAGACTTTGTTAGGAGTCAAGTTTGTCAAGGGCGACTTTGTAGCTTAAGGGTGTCTTTAATTTGTAATTAGTGTGGACTTCATAGGGCGACTTGACTAGCAAACCCTTTTAAAAGCAAGGAAGTATTACCTAGGAAGTTAGGCCTATTTCCATGGTAAACTAAAAGAAATCACTCATCACACTGTCATTTGACAAACCAGCACACTCCGGCGTCATTGTTTTTAGTCTAATCTGTTGATTTTTTTTTTAATTTTAATTAATTTTAATTAAAATTTAAACTAAAAGTAGCAAATGATCTTGGAATTCCTGTTCTTTAATTTAGGTTGCATCCAGTGTATGTTATAGTCGGAAATCAAGAAATTTGGTTGGGTTAAATTTTTTCAGTTGTTACTCAGCACATATATTAGTCTACACGAATCAGCAAAATGGCCACCGCAACACTTCCGGTTGCTTCACTTGGTGAATACTGAATAGGCAGTTACCTACACGCCTGACATCCAGATGTGAAGATCAGTGGCACTAATATGTTCTTTTTTCTAAAAGTCCCTCGACTCTCTGGCGAAGAGCCAAGGGGCGAAAACCAAACATTTATTCCCGCAAGAGTTCTGCTCCCAGTTGCACTAATATGTTTGTAAACAATTCTCATTTGACGTCACATCAAAGCTTTTCAAATGGAATATTTCAGAAACATTTGAGGACTTGTACCGTGTTTGAGGTCTATTTGCAACCAAACTTGAACTATATTCCGTAGTCGAAACTCTATACAAACGTTCCCCTTTTTATCGAGTTGACACTACATAACACATTCGTGCAGGCGCGCAGCCAGGATTGTGTCATGGGGAGGGGGTTGGTGGTGTCATGGGGAGAGGGTGGTGGTGTCATAGGGAGGGGGGTTTGGGGCACGACATGAAGAAATTCTAAGGATAGATAGAAAACCCAAGTTGGGTCATGGGAGGGGGGTTTCTAACCCCCATTCCCAACCCGCCCCTGGGTTCGCTACTGCATTAGTGTTGGTGTGCCGTTAAATCTCATAACTAGCTCTAACTAGCTAACTTACTAAAATTGTACGGTATGAAGGGGGCATTTTTGCAAAGACATGGCTTCCAAAATGAAAACAATTTATTGCAACTCTGCTTTTGAGGTGGGAAAGAATTCACAAATTGGAAAACGAATGGTTTTTATAAGGAAAACTTAAGTCTAAAAAAAGGATAAAAAGTAAGTTCCTGTCTCTAGTAGGTATGGGCGGCCAAAAGGGCAAAAAAGACAAATGGCAAAATATTCATTTTAATTTCAAAAATAAATATTAAAAGTAAAAAAAATTTTAAGTAAAAATATTTAAAAATAAAATGAGCAATGATTACATTTAAGAAAGCAAGCAATACCTATTACGTCCACAAAACAAATTAAAAAAACGCTAAAAGTAGTTATAATTAATCTTAAAATTAACATAATACCGGTTAATCCAAATGAAATATCAAAGCCCCCTAAGAAATAAAAAATGGAAAACAAATAAAAAGAAATAAAATAAAAACGCAAATAGAAACGCAATTTTGTGTTGTTGTTTTATCATGTGTTTGCATTTTATTCCCTGTTATCTTTTTTTTTTTTAATTTAGTTGGGTTCCTTAATAGTTATTTAAAATCGTCTTTTTTGCGCGCTATAGGTGGCCAAAAGGGCAAAAAAGACAATTTGGGAAAAAGACAAACTGCGGAAAAGACGATTAGTGAAAAATAATGAGGGCGTCCTGAGATTGATGGATTCAGAGCACCTATCTCTATAAATATGCTTGGACAGCGCATTAGATATCCAAACCCGCAGGACCAGTTAAAGCCACCGCGAAGACTTCCTTGGACCCATTAAATACCCAAAAAGTGCAAAATTCGGAAATTTGCCATTTGAGGCACCAGTCAACCAGTGCGCACTTTTTGGGCGTCCCAAATTATAATCTCTAATGCCATGGGCGCCTTTTCCCGCAATGACACAGGAACGCGTCTCCACCCAAAATTTCAGAGGTGGGGCATCATCTTTTGAGTGAATTTTGGAAGTCCGAATATCAATGATATCCTACTATACCGCGCTAGTTGTAAAGATCTCAAGTACCCATTAAGCGTTATCAAAATAAGCAACAAAACTAATGAATGAGCGAATGTAAAAGATGGGAACAAGTCTGATACGTTAATTGGCAGCCAATTACTTGTTGCTTGTTTCATTGATGTATGCTACCGGGTGGTGCTAACTTCAACCATGTCTCCAGCAGCCAAAAACAACGCCAGCCTTTGTTGAAATTGCGTTGCTGACTCCAGCCCATTGACACAGCGTAGGAGAGATCGAACTCAAACGTCACCGCATGTAGTCCATGACCATGAGCTAGCAAACATTTATTGCACGTCTCAAATACAAAAAGTTTGACTATATAAATGGACAGGGTGGTTTGAGAACGCTGGAATTAACAGTTAAATAAATAAAAAAAAATCTCCAAAATGCTGCTTGTAGTCGCGTGGTCCCTCAGACGATATTTATTTACTTTCGTACCGGTTTTCCTAAGTTCACACTTGCCGCTTCCTCCCCTTCCACTGGCTGACTTTGCACCCCAGCGACTGATGCTACTCATCATACCTCTAGTTGACCCTGTTCGCCTTTCTCCAGCACAATATTCTATTTCATCTGCTTTGCTTATTTGTTGTTATCTGTTTGTCTGGAGCCAATGAGAACCCAGCGGTCGAACCAGAAGGGCACGCAGGACCCCCTGTTCAGTCTTGTTTGTGTATCCTATTGTTGTTGTTGTTGTTGCGTGTAGCTCCCAGCACATATTAATGGGACCCCACACCCAACTGCGGTGCCGAAAGGGCGTTGAAGGAAGGTGAAGATGGACTAATTTCTTGTTTTGTATCGACTTATTATAAAATAATAACAATAATGACAATTGAGTAAAGTTCCAGTATCCGCCAAGAAGACGCGCATGGCGCTGTCGAAATCCAACCAGAACAATTATAAGACTAAGAACATGTGAGTCTTAAGTTTTTCTTTAAAAATTTTCAAAGAGGTTGCAGAACAAATAGAAAAGTAAGATTGTTTCAGAGTTTGGGTGCGACGAAAACAAAAGACCTACTTCCCCACTTATCGTTAGCTACGTGCTACTTAGGATTAGGAGGACTTTGGGAAGAACTCCTAAGACCTTGACGGCCGGGAAAATATAAAGTCAGTAGTTCATGCAAACACAGGTTCCAAATTATGATGTTTGTATTTGATAAATTAACATCAGAAACTCCTAGTCTTGTATTTTTTAATTACTATTTTTCATGAAACATTTAAAACCGTGAAATATTAAAATAAATGACCCATTTTGATTATTATTGTGTCTGAGAAATGCAATTTCCGGCAACCTTGGGGGTACATCTGTCCAAAAAATTCTGGTACGCTCCGCGCGAACCCATGGTCTCGCTCCGCTTAGATAAACACGTTCCCGCAGATTTTCAAAACAAAATGGCGCTCTTGTCTAATGCAGTAAGTGGTCGCTCATAAATCAGTGAAAATTTCCAAGCCGCTTCAGTGCCGTTTCCCTAAATTTTCTTCGATATACGCTCTTAATTTGAAATATGTTGTCTAAAAAAGCAACAAAGTTTCGGAAGCTTTAAGCATGCCGCCGGGAACCCCCAATCCGCACTCCTTTAGTCGACATACTATCCATGCTAATTAGAAACGCAGATTCTTTAATAGTTTCTCAATTTTCAAATGTCTTTACATGAAACCCAGACAATGAACTATTTTCTGCAATATAAGCTCCATAGTTACAACTTCAGCCCTGGTCCTTGTGTGTTGTAGTATGTTGCCTATATTGTCACTGTAGTTCTTCTTTTTTTGGTCTTGTTAGTTCTGTTTTGTTGTTGATTTTATTCCCTTCGTGTTTGTTTCCAGGCACGTATAAACCTTCCCTACATATTATTCATTTCAATAGTTACGATTGTTGAAAACTTTTAAATTATGACGGTTCGGTTAAAAAAAATATTCATGAGATAGATATCGGAGAATATCTTTCTGTCATAAGCTAATATCTAGAAAATAAATCTTTCCTGTCTCAAATATTTAGCTTAGCTAAAGACGTAATGAAACGCAAAGTAGCCCAAGTTGTGTTTCCATAATTTTACATAATCTTACGAGTTACAGCGTTATAGCATCTAGGCGCCAAGGGAGGGGGTGGAGGTTGAATTACCCTTGACCCAAGCTTGAAAAAATAGTGGTAAAACAAAACAAAGAGAAGTCGAAGTAGACTTTTATTCTACGTTTGAGGAATCTTGAGAGGATTTTTTTCTCCAAAGGGGGGATGTCTCTAGGGGGAAGGGGATGAGACATCCCCTTCCCAATGACGCACTCCAAAAACTTTTCCAATTACAAATCACAACTTACGACATTACTATTAGCGCTCATGCATTAAACGTGAGCCTATTAGAACTCGAATTTCAACGAATTATTACGCACTCTCCTAAAAGCTGGCGCTTCTTTCGCAATGTTTCAATATGATCTTATAAAATGTCCTGTTCATATCACAAATGATTTGTCGGGACCGGTGCAGCAGTCATGCAACTGATCATAATCTTCAGTTAGCAGAATTTCCAAATTTTCGTATAACAATGGGCAATGTGAATAAAATACCTACAAATTCCCCACAAATTCCAGAAATAATTAATACATATGAGAGTTGGCCGTGCATTCACGGAGCAAGGGAAGTGCCATCCTCTGCAATGTAGGAGTACACTCTAAAAATTGTGTTGAGGAATGAAACGTTTTTCCTAACACATTCTTGTCCCCAATTTTTAAATATGTTTAGAAGCTAAACACAAGTGTCTCATTCCTAAAACATTTCGCTTTCAACACGTTTAACTGCCAAACATTTGCTAAACAAGTTTAAAATTTAAAGGCGTTTACCAAGAAGGGGCAAAATGAGTGTTTAAACGATAAACTTGTTTAGTGCATAGTTTTTGGCAAAAGTCCCTTTCAGCTAGTGAGAAACTTCGCACGAGGCGATCGTCACGGATGACCACCTCCTTAAACGGAGGGGTTGAGAGTTCGATTCCTGGCCGGGTCATAACAACCTTGTGAGTCACAACTGGAAGAAAAGCCGTGATCTGCTGTACTTGAACCGTTTGGTTGGAAACTGGGCCGTAAACTCCATTTAACTGACTTATCGAATCTCACTCTCATTCAGCCAGTGCAGTCACTAAATATTGACTCAGTTGGTACTATAGAAAAAGACCATCTATTGAAATTCGTTCAAACTTGAAGATCTAACCACCGTATTAGTATGCATTTAGTATTATCAATTCCTACCCCAGGGTGAAGAGAAAAAATGTAACCAGCTTTTTATGTTTTAGTGTCATCAGTTGGTGATATCTTTAAGTAGGTGGGTGTGGAGGTGAACACACAGCAGTGGATTGGTTCGCTATGAAGTTTTACGGCTCTGGTTTAAGACGTCCCAATCACGACCTATTATCCAGTTGTGGCTCACTAGCTTGTTTCCCCTACTATGTTGCTTATACTGAGCATCAAGCACAACGGCAGTAGGTTCCATTTTGATGTCTTCAATATGACCCGGCTAGGAGTTGTACTCCAGACCTCCCGGTCCCTCTGTGACTGCCGTCCTTTTAGACTGCCAGACCTCCACCGATGAGCGAAAAAACTTCGTCCACCAGCATGATTAGTTTAACGTCGAGGGACGTCAGAAGTTCGAGACCCATTCCCTTACCAGGAAAGTGTTATTAGCACCTTACAACACCTCCCCACGCTTACCCCTCAAACCATAGAATGTTAATAGACCCCTCCCAGCTCAGACCCATCTGCAAATCACATAAAAGCAATCAAAATATGACTTACTTTTGAAACTCTGTATTATTCAGAAACAGAAATACGCCAGGATATGTAAATTAATCACCAGGTCTGTGTTTCCATTATATGTCTTGTACGGTACATAACAAAGTTAGAAATACGGGACGGGGTGAAACTAAACCGGGCAGTAAAATAGGGCCCGATATCTTCTGTTCAGTTAACGTTAAACAAGGGTGATATGAATCCCCTCTAAAGCCCACGCAATCGTGCATGGCACGGCTGTAGGAGAATTTGTCGTGGATCGTAAAATTGATAGCTAATATTTGCTTGTTCGCTTTTATTTATCTTCGCGTCTTAAATCTGAGATAAAAAAATGCAAGTTTCACTTACTTTTTACAAGAAGTGATACTCGATTTGAAGACGAGCCTCAGTGACACTGCATGCCTGCAGGGCCTTTCTCACTCAACTTAAGATTATTGCCGATAAAGCATGAGATAAAAACCTAAGCGTTTCCTTCTATAGTTTTAAGCATTTTGCTCGTAAAAAATATTACATTATCACTAAAACACTATGTGGACACGATGCGTGGCAGAAATTCCTTCTCTTTCCTTTAAAGGCACTCATTCGTCAACCCAAACTACAATTTTACCAGTGGTCTACAGAAATTATCAATTGGCACAGTTCTTTGATTGACATTAATTAAAAATATGCAGAACAGCTTGTTGTACACAGCATGTACTCAGAGTCAGATTGCTCTCATTTCAACGAGGATCTTGTTTAGTCACTAGGGTATATAAATAAGTAATTAAATGGGATTGTATCTTGAGGAGGGTGAATTCATAACAGTTGAACAGTTGTGGGAAGGGCTAGAAGCAAGTAGACTGGGAGATTTTGAGTTGTCTAGGGTACTGAATAAGTGCCTTTAACATTATTGTAACATCAATGAACCCCTTTTTCGGTGTGTGTGTGTGTGGGGGGGGGGGCTTTGTCTGTTTGCTGGCAGGAACGTAATTGGGGTGTCAAAAGTGAAGGGCGGAGATAAAAAGTAAGGAATGTACCGACAGCAGATGGTAATTGTACCAACAATTGCCTAAATGGAGTCACTTCACAAGGGCCCCGCATTCGTGTGGCTGTAACCTTCACACAATCCAAGACCGCGTGTTTGGTCTAACGAGCATCCGCCTCTAAATCAGAAAGCACTGGTTCGATTCCCAGGTCGAGTCATACCAAAGACCCCCCCCCCCCCTACCAAATGGAACCGTACTGCCGTTGTGCGTGATGCTCCGTACAAGCAACGGAGTAAGGAAAACAAGCTAGTGAGCCACAATTGGGAAAAAGGCTGTGGCTGGCTAGACTTGAACCAATAGGTTGGAAACTGGGCCGTAAAACTCCACCTTATTAGCTTCACACAATCCATCCACCCCAACAGATCCCGTAGCCAGGAATTTTGATGAAGGGGCACCGTCAACGTAGAGGCTTTACCTAAAAGTGTTAAGTTTGTGGTCAGTCTGCAAGTAGCGACACTATGTGATAACTAGTTTGCGGAAACCACATTCTCAAGCGTATACCAAAAATAGCTTAATTGACGCGTCGGTAGATGTAAGCCCTACACATTTCGGTATGCAAAATCTGCACTCTATTTGCAATACAGATATGCAAAAAGTCTTCAACACAGAATGGAACGACTTGGCTATAATAACGAAGCTGCGTTATCAGCTATTATAAAACCATACTCCGTTAACGGTGAGAAGATCAGGTACTCCCATAAGACAGGCCTGTCGCAATCCAGTATAACTTTGGCAACATACAGAGAGAAATTCCACGAATGTTCTAGGAATGGAATCACAGACTTGAGAGTTTTATCAAGACTATGGAATTACAGTATTCTCACTTTGAAAGAAATTTTCCATGAAGCGAGAAAGCTTAATTTAAGGGGCAATCAGAGTTTGAAAACGAAAATTAACCTTTGGTCTTAGCACTTCGTTTTTTTCCTTTTCAACTGATTAATTACCAGAATCAACAGACATTGAAGAGGTCTTTTAAGTGAGAAAAAAATTTACTTCTCTGTTAATTACTATTAAATGGGAATATTGTAGTTTCGTTCGGGTAACAAAATTCAGCACAGATGCAAGATTAGACAGGCTTATTAACACGGTGGCCAATCAAAACGACAGATCTTGATGAAAAATCTTTTTTTTTTTGTTATAGTTTTAACTCAATGTACGATTGTGGTGCAAAATTACAGTTGTTGAAAACTTGTACAAACAAACTGAATCATGATAATCAAGTTATATACAGAAAACGCCTAGCTTAATGATGTTCTTCAGCTAACTTTAAGCATTTTCCTATATCGTAAATTAACTAACACTAAGAGTTCTGACATTTGGTTAGTAGGAATATTTATCTGACATGGTCGAACATGTTAAACGGACTTGACATGGGTTTTCAAAGGATGTGACGTCAAGCTTCCGTTAGGACTTTAATAACCCGAAACACACAAGAAACGGTTTGCGTAGAATGAGGAACGTGAAATTTGGAAGCGCGGAGCGCGCCGAAAAAATGGATTTTGCTGAAAAAATGAAAATACTTAGTTCACGTTAGGCAAAGTTAGAGGAAGAAGAAGTTTTATGGAAGAACGTTCCCCTTTCCCGGCAAATTCAATTTTTCCAGATAAGTTATTCCTAATCCAGATCCCCGAGTCATTGTCCAGACGCAAAACCCATTACTATTAAAATGTTTACGTCCAGGCTGAGGTGGTGTCACATAGAAAGCCATAATATGTAATCAGATCGATTTCCATGCATGTTGCATAATGTGATGTAGCACGTTGAACCTCTTAGCTTTGATGTCAAAGTCCAAAGGTACTAATATGAGTAAGGCTTCCTCTATCCTTCCTCTACCCTTGAGACATGAAACATGATGATGCATTTTCGTTTTGGATCTTGCACAAAATAACAAAAAGAGAAGCCAGTTAGGAAATTTCTTGTTAAACGGTGCGCATCGCCCCAAGAGAACTCGATTCCAAATTATACATGTTTCTTTTGTTCATACGAAAAAATACCCTAAATGTGGAATGATACCTTCACAAAAACCAGCATTTTTGAAAGAGGTGTTTACATTTAATCAAAGCGTAAATGAAGATGAGTGTGTGCGAAGCGCCCAAAACGTTTAGCACTCTTTTTTGTCATTTCCGTGAACTTCAACACATGGATTTCCTACATATGGACAGAAAGTCACGGAAACAAATGCTGAAAGGGGCTCATCGAGTTGATATCAATAACTTAATGGGAGTGATAAAGGGTCCCTACATGACAGTGGTATAGAGATACCCCGGACACCCCCCCCCCCCGGGGGGCCTATCCCCAAAGAAGGAGCCTAAAATGGAGCCGATGCTCTTTCGGTGATGGGAGCTATGTGGGCTACCCGATAAGGAGGGTGCCATTTGGAAATCAATTATTGCGCAATAATACGATTGTGTTGCATGAGAATACATGAATTTCAGGGGTTTTTTTTATTTTTTTTTTACTTTTTCTTTTTATTGTTTACTAAAGCGAACAGGTCGTAACATGTTGTAATATCGTCATCGTTTCGTATAGGACTATATATAGAAAGATTTTGATCGGCTGTATTCGGCATTAGTCTATTTAGTCACATTGGGTGAAATTGGTAAAATCGCACGAGAACTTGGAAGGAATTTTGTAAATGATCAGTTAAACCCTCACCCGTCCCCTTACATGAAAACCCTTAACCGTGTGGGAAATGAAATTGATGAGAGGTTCGAAACTTCGCTAAATGAGCCCAACGATATCGCGAACAAGGAGAGGATAAACATACGATTGAAAAACTCGCACAGTCTGCTGGAGAATACGTTGAAGACCGTTGCACTAAGTGGATCGAACAACGGGGAGGTTGGGTAAGTAAAAGACCATAAGTCTGCATTTATGAGGGGGGGGGGGGAGATCTAATCGGTGTTTTAATCGATTCATGTATTGTTTGGTTTTAACAGGATAACTTTTGTGAAACATTTACGAAAAAAAAAAAATCACACAACAGCAGAGTAACTGCGATCAAGCTGATGGTGATAGCCTTGGTGATCCTGACTCTTACTTACAAATGGATGCCCTTGCTTTGAAAGACGAACAAGCATAGGTGAGGATGTAGGCTATGGTATAAGAAGGCCCAATAAAAATGAAATCAAGAACTAACTGTGCATGAGATGTTTAAAAGAAAAATGGAGCATATCCCGACAAGAAAAACCAGCAGGCTAGTTCCACAAGGATACACACACAAACAGGTGAAATATACACAAAATTGCTACGTTTGCAAAGATTTACAGAGTTGACTACGTCATGTTACCTAGCTACACCCCATTAACTAACACGTAAAATGGAACACATCATAATGAAATCGTGGAATCTAGATTGTTGACCAAATTGCAAACAATGCATCTTTGAAAGAATAATTCAAACTGTTATAATATGGTTCAAGAGCAAAAACTCGTCCGATAAAGTCCTTCTGGACAGGAAAAATAAACGACTTTGGTTGAGAAGAGCCAAGCATCATCTAAAAGGAAACCAAATTGCTGATATGGGGAGCAAACGTGGTCGATAAGGCCCTACTGGACAGAAAAAATAAGTGACTTTGGTTGAGAAGAGCCAAGATATCGTGTAAGAAGTGCGTCCCCGAAGGAAAACAAAATGGTAATATAGGAAGCAAAAAGTGGTCGATAAGGTCTTAATTAGGACAGGAAATATACGCGGTTGTGGGTTAAAAAAATAACAACCTCAGATATAATAAAAGCTGTACACCCTCTAAAAGGAAAACTAAGCGCTGATATGAAGAAGCAAAAGGCTTTCGATAAAGCCCTACTGGGCAGGAAAAATAAGCGCATTTTGAGAAAAGACAAAGATTTCATTAATGAGCGGCTACCCCACAATGTACGAGCATTTTGATTCAGATTCTGACAGAAAACCTTACTGTACACGTAGTGTCAATAAAATTTTACTTAGGTCTCTGTCTACCGTGAGGAGGAAGGGTTCACAGTGTTGTACCCCATTCTAGGCGGTGTCACCAACGCAGTTAGTGAGTGTGAAGAGAAGGGGCCAGGGAAGTTGGCCGAATAACTCACGTGTACGTGAGCGTCGTACCATAAGGACGGGTCTTGCTCACTACTTATGAGTCACTCTCAATCGATAAAACACAAAGAAACAGGGAAATTTCCCGAGTGGCCTGTAGAGGGGTGCAACGCATTAAAAACCATCTCTCAAAGCCCTCATATTCGACGAGGTAAATGGGTGTATTGCAACTGAGGGCGCATTTGTATCCATGAAATTCTTCCCTCATGGGTTCGCTTAGACTCGAGTCATCACAGTACGGAGAGAAATGAATCACTGCTTGTTGAGCAGAGGACATGTTGAGTGGAAAATGGAGTAATGCTTTGGGTTTGGGGGATTGCACACCATTTCTCTTTCATTTAAGGTCGGCTTTGAAACGTCTCAGCCAAAAGGTGTAATTTGTTCTGGCTGTAAGAACCGAATACGGTACAGTTACTCATCTCAAGAAAAAAAGTTTACACTTATTTAGGTTTTGCTGTATACGTGACGACTGGAATATAACTTTGAGAAAATTGACAGATATAAGATAAACATTGAGATGCTCTCAGTGTGCTCAGAGTCGTGCTGCACTTGCTCTAACTGCTCAGTATGCACCAAGTCATGCTCGTCAGTTGCACTGGCAAGGCTCTGTACTGCTCGTGGGTGCACCCCTGTTGCCCTCTCGGCTAGGAGCTACGAACATAGGAGCAATGCTCATCAACATGGTCAGACGCACTCAGTGTTCCCGGACCGGTGACGGGTACGATGTTGCAAGAGTTTCTCTTTATTGTAATCGTAGTATTGGAAAAGTGAACTATGACACCATGAGCTAAATAACGACACAAAAATTCGTTTGCATATATTTTTCGATTTTGCTTGGTTTATTTAACTTTCAGAACGTCAACTTTTTCAATTATCATTCATAATCCTCCACCAAAAATTTCCAGCGACCATTTATTCTAGGCTGTATTAAAATATGGATGTAGAATCACATCAGTCCTCTGTAAGGTGCGTTTTAAAATGTTTCCAATCGCTTTGTTTATTTCGGTCAGTGCTGCCAATATTTCCGTGGTGCCAGGATCATAGCCACGGCCCTCATCTTCTTCAACGTCACTATCGGTCTCTGTCTTATCGGGTTCCTCTTCGCTGCTGTTGACTTCCTCAGTGTCACTGTCGGTGTTATCCGTGTCTTCCCTGTCACTCCCAGTATCCCCTTCCATGGGTTCAGAGGTACTCAAGTTAGTGTCACTCTCGGAGAGACTATCATAGTAACTCTCCTTGGAACGCCTAGCGTCGCTAGCTTGTTTACCACCGCCGTCACGAACAAAAGAGTTCTCATCTGGATTTCTTGTATGACGGTCGTGGACCCTCTCTACATGGCGACGGAGATTAAAGCTCCGGGTAAACGTGGACGGGCAAATAGGACAGCGATGCGACATCCTGAAAGGGGTTACGTACTTTGCCGTAGTTTGTTTTAAAGTGAGTAACTAGCGGGTCATGGAGCAAGTTAAATATCTCTTTATCCCGACAGCTTGGAGCATCGCATCGCTGTGGAGCAAATGCTCCTGCGCGTGGGGCATGCTGAGCAAAATATGGGGCCCTTCTGTACACTATAACGACCGTTAAAGCAGTGTGTAGACACATACAAAGAGTACCTTTCTCTCATCGCACCTTGCCAATACCATGCTGCATATAGTATCTAACTGCTAAAGCGTGTTTTCCCTTTAGCCCTAATGGCATGATGAGTTAACCGTAACCCGATGCCTCCGATTCGTACTGGTTCTGGATGGGGACGTAATAAACAAAACGATTGGAAACATTTTAAAACGCACCTTACAGAGGATGTGATTCTACATCCATATTTTAATACAGCCTAGAATAAATGGTCGCTGGAAATTTTTGGTGGAGGATTATGAATGATAATTGAAAAAGTTGACGTTCTGAAAGTTAAATAAACCAAGCAAGATCGAAAAATATATGCAAACGAATTTTTGTGTCGTTATTTAGCTCATGGTGTCATAGTTCACTTTTCCAATACTACGATTACAATAAAGAGAAACTCTTGCAACATCGTACCCGTCACCGGTCCGGGAACACTGAGTGCGTCTGACCATGTTGATGAGCATTGCTCCTATGTTCGTAGCTCCTAGCCGAGAGGGCAACAGGGGTGCACCCACGAGCAGTACAGAGCCTTGCCAGTGCAACTGACGAGCATGACTTGGTGCATACTGAGCAGTTAGAGCAAGTGCAGCACGACTCTGAGCACACTGAGAGCATCTCAATGTTTATCTTATATCTGTCAATTTTCTCAAAGTTATATTCCAGTCGTCACGTATACAGCAAAACCTAAATAAGTGTAAACTTTTTTTCTTGAGATGAGTAACTGTACCGTATTCGGTTCTTACAGCCAGAACAAATTACACCTTTTGGCTGAGACGTTTCAAAGCCGACCTTAAATGAAAGAGAAATGGTGTGCAATCCCCAAACCCAAAGCATTACTCCATTTTCCACTCAACATGTCCTCTGCTCAACAAGCAGTGATTCATTTCTCTCCGTACTGTGATGACTCGAGTCTAAGCGAACCCATGAGGGAAGAATTTCATGGATACAAATGCGCCCTCAGTTGCAATACACCCATTTACCTCGTCGAATATGAGGGCTTTGAGAGATGGTTTTTAATGCGTTGCACCCTCTACAGGCCACTCGGGAAATTTCCCTGTTTCTTTGTGTTTTATCGATTGAGAGTGACTCATAAGTAGTGAGCAAGACCCGTCCTTATGGTACGACGCTCACGTACACGTGAGTTATTCGGCCAACTTCCCTGGCCCCTTCTCTTCACACTCACTAACTGCGTTGGTGACACCGCCTAGAATGGGGTACAACACTGTGAACCCTTCCTCCTCACGGTAGACAGAGACCTAAGTAAAATTTTATTGACACTACGTGTACAGTAAGGTTTTCTGTCAGAATCTGAATCAAAATGCTCGTACATTGTGGGGTAGCCGCTCATTAATGAAATCTTTGTCTTTTCTCAAAATGCGCTTATTTTTCCTGCCCAGTAGGGCTTTATCGAAAGCCTTTTGCTTCTTCATATCAGCGCTTAGTTTTCCTTTTAGAGGGTGTACAGCTTTTATTATATCTGAGGTTGTTATTTTTTTTAACCCACAACCGCGTATATTTCCTGTCCTAATTAAGACCTTATCGACCACTTTTTGCTTCCTATATTACCATTTTGTTTTCCTTCGGGGACGCACTTCTTACACGATATCTTGGCTCTTCTCAACCAAAGTCACTTATTTTTTCTGTCCAGTAGGGCCTTATCGACCACGTTTGCTCCCCATATCAGCAATTTGGTTTCCTTTTAGATGATGCTTGGCTCTTCTCAACCAAAGTCGTTTATTTTTCCTGTCCAGAAGGACTTTATCGGACGAGTTTTTGCTCTTGAACCATATTATAACAGTTTGAATTATTCTTTCAAAGATGCATTGTTTGCAATTTGGTCAACAATCTAGATTCCACGATTTCATTATGATGTGTTCCATTTTACGTGTTAGTTAATGGGGTGTAGCTAGGTAACATGACGTAGTCAACTCTGTAAATCTTTGCAAACGTAGCAATTTTGTGTATATTTCACCTGTTTGTGTGTGTATCCTTGTGGAACTAGCCTGCTGGTTTTTCTTGTCGGGATATGCTCCATTTTTCTTTTAAACATCTCATGCACAGTTAGTTCTTGATTTCATTTTTATTGGGCCTTCTTATACCATAGCCTACATCCTCACCTATGCTTGTTCGTCTTTCAAAGCAAGGGCATCCATTTGTAAGTAAGAGTCAGGATCACCAAGGCTATCACCATCAGCTTGATCGCAGTTACTCTGCTGTTGTGTGATTTTTTTCGTAAATGTTTCACAAAAGTTATCCTGCTAAAACCAAACAATACATGAATTGATTAAAACACCGATTACATCTCCCCCTCCCCCTCATAAATGCAGACTTATGGTCTTTTACTTACCCAACCTCCCCGTTGGTCGATCCACTGAGTGCAACGGTCTTCAACGTATTCTCCAGCAGACTGTGCGAGTTTTTCAATCGTATGTTTATCCTCTCCTTGTTCGCGATATCGTTGGGCTCATTTAGCGAAGTTTCGAACCTCTCATCAATTTCATTTCCCACACGGTTAAGGGTTTTCATGTAAGGGGACGGGTGAGGGTTTAACTGATCATTTACAAAATTCCTTCCAAGTTCTCGTGCGATTTTACCAATTTCACCCAATGTGACTAAATAGACTAATGCCGAATACAGCCGATCAAAATCTTTCTATATATAGTCCTATACGAAACGATGACGATATTACAACATGTTACGACCTGTTCGCTTTAGTAAACAATAAAAAGAAAAAGTAAAAAAAAATAAAAAACCCCTGAAATTCATGTATTCTCATGCAACACAATCGTATTATTGCGCAATAATTGATTTCCAAATGGCACCCTCCTTATCGGGTAGCCCCACATAGGCTCCCATCACCGAAAGAGCATCGGCCCCATTTTAGGCTCCTTCTTTGGGGGCCTATCGGCCCCCTGAGGGGGGGGGGAGGGTGTCCGGGGTATCTCTATACTTCTCATGACAATGCTTATAGATATCATTATAAGTCAGGCTTCATATCCAATAGTTAGCGGAAAAGCTAAAATTTTGAAGTTTGTAATGTCATGACTTGTAATAGTTTTGTGCACAATTTGAAAAAGTGTCTGGTCACGAATTTTTGAAAACCGAATTGAACCTTTAAGTACTCACCCAGAAAACAGTTATTTGTTTGTAGGTTAGGGGGTTGTCTAAGATAGACCATTTGTCATTGGTTTGTAGAGAAAACTTAACGGGTTTGGGAAAATTTGTGGAATTTCATGAACCAACTCAATGAGCCGCTTTAAGTTAAATACAATTACCGTAAAGTTCAGAGAGTCGTTATGCAGATATGTCAATGAAAACCTGTGTGATTTAAAGTTGTGCGGTTGGAACTGCAAAAACATGCAGACTATATATTTTTTTTCATTTTTTGTTGAGTCACTGAATTTAAAACAATGTTGTGTCCCTGCAAAACCCTAACACAACTTTTTGATACAAGAAAAAGTTGGTAATAATCATAATTTTTCATTTTAACTGCAGGCAGGGACCCCCTTAGAGCCTTTTAAGGTGCTCAAGAGTGATTCTTGTTTTTAAGCACTTCGAATTGTACTTTATGCAGGCCAACTTGAATATATCTTTTCTATTATTTCAATATCATGTCCATGAAATGACATATATATATATATATATTCTGCAGTACTACCTTCGAATAATATACCATATGTTTGATATATAAAACATCGAAGAAAAGTAAAAAAAAAACCTTGAAAAAATATTTATTAAAAGTTATATATTGAGTTAAGCAGAATGGATAAAACTGAGGGCGCTAATGGAAAACCATCTAAATATATGGCCCTGACCATTCCTTCCCATTGCATACGTTCGTTTGCTTTTTTTTTCTTTCTCGGACTGTCGGAATAGGTACCGTACTTTCACACGAAATTCCGAGGTTCACTGTTATGACTCTAAGGAAACATTCTTTCTTGCATGTTGAAATTTATTGAGTAAAAACATTTAAAGAACTAGTTTAACTTTAACTCTACACTACAGTAGCCTATGTTAATCGGGTCAGAGCCATGCAATTGAATCTTGACATTATGATCTCATTATTTAATCACTTATGAAGGAATTCACTGTGAACCTTTCTGAGGTGTATTTACATACCCAGTTGCGTCTCTGTATGTTTATTTCATCTACAACTGTACATCTACAACAATTTGAAAGCAAGCAAAAAGAAATTCCAAACTCAGTTACCGACGACGGGTATGCCTGCACGAATAGTAGCTAGGCTATGCGGCAGTCGTTTCTTTAGATGCAGCTGTTTCATTTTTGAAGTTATAATTACAGTACTTTAAAAGGCAGACCAAATTATTTTGATATTTTTATGTAAAAAGGCAACAAACTTTGTTAATTGTGAATGGAAATTTTCAAACTTGGTAAAATTTTAGTTCTACTAAATAAATATTATGTGTCGTATTTGAGAAGGGCATTAGGATATTGAGACCTTCCTTGCTTTTTAAAGGGGCTCATTGAGTTGATATCCATAACTTAATGAGATTGCTAAAGGGTCACTACCACATGAATACTTATAATTAGCAAAATGAGTCAAGTTTCATATCCAATAGTTACGGAAAAGGTTAAACATTTCGAAATCTTTAGGCTTCCTGACTTCTAACATTTTTGTAATAATTTGAAAAAGTGTTTGGTCACACATTTTTGATAAACAACTCAAACCATATAGTACTCACTCATAAAACAGTTCTTTGTATGTATGATATGGGGATTGTCTAAGTTTGACATTTTTCATTGGTTTAACTGGTTTGGAAAAATTTTGTTGAATTTCATGAGTCACCTCAATGAGCCTCTTTAAGTTTTAAAGCGTTCACAGACGTAATGTGATGCTACATTTCGTTCACATTATTTGATTTTATTAAAAAAGTTAATTGAAGAATTGGACTTTACACATACTGCATAGTACCTACAAACAGGTTTAATACTAACCATATCGTTAAAACTATAAAAAATGCAGCAAAATATGCTCAAGGAGGGAATGCTATACCTTCGCCCCCACCTTGGCTAAACGACTGACAGTAGGGCGATACCTCCCACTTTGATGTTTCATTCAATTTTACAGAGAGGAAGGACATAAAGCAAAGGGTGCATAAAACAGTAAAAACGTAAGACGTACCCAGTGGCGGATCCAGGAATTTGCAGTGGGAGGGGGGGGGGGGGGTCTGCATGTGGATGGGACATCAAATGTACACTGAGCGAAGTGCCACCATATGTATGGCTGTTGTTTGGTCTCTGATGCCTATTACTTCAGGAAATGGGAAATGGGGGGTGATAGCAAGCATCCAAATTTTACCACATTTTTAAGTGTGATTACCACTCTACTAGGGGCGTAATTTGCAGCGCACGGAGCTGAAATTTTGCACTTTCCGGATGTTTAAAAATAAGGAGCTTGTATTGCAGAAAAGTTTGGATGTTGGATTTCCTGCAAGGAAATTTGAACAGTTGGGGGATTACTGAAGAATTTGCATTTTCTGTCGGCAAATCTGATGTTAATCGCTGACCAAAGATCGTTGTTGCTACATAATGTTATCCAACGCTCACGTAATGAGGCTCTCCGACGAAATTTTTGAGCTTATATTTGAGAAAGTATGGAATTTTATGGAAGAAATTTTGTGAAAGTAGAACTGTATATAATTACCGGTGTCACTTGGTGATCTGGTGTCACAAGTGTAGCAAGTTTCCGATTTTGTCACTTCCAGAGTTCGTAAATGTTTACCAAAGTGAAGGTATGAGCGAGCACTTCTGCTAATGATTTGCAATTTGCGGCGCGCGAAGCGCGTGGAAAATTTTGCTTGCTTGAATCAAATAATGACGAATATGGAGCTTTTATTAGAGAAAGTTGATTGGGAATTTCGTAATTTCATCAGTTGTCAAACCCACACAGTAGACTGGTCTCACAATTGGCAAATTTCCGAATTCTTCATTTTCAGAGCCCCCTGCCACGCCTGGGCGTCTAAGAAAAGGGGGCCGAGATGCGACATGATGCTAAATATTTCAATATTTTGAGCCACTATGAAACTCCCAAGCTTTCAAAACTTGGTCTTGAAAGTGAGGGTAATCATTACTTCAACGGACTATACGTTCAATGTGAATTTAATACAGGGTGTACTCTATTTCCGGTACACGGTTTAGGCTATGTCATGGGTAAACTGTACGTACGGTCATGTAGTATGGTGCAACCTCCATGACCTTTAGCAGGAAGTCCATCTCGCTGTTTTAGAGCAACTCTCCCTTCCTTATGTCCTAGACCCATGGCTCTTCCTGTTCCCGTTACGTGTTACCGGTGAACGTGACAAACTACCTCGCCCTAGTTCCACTTGTATGCTGTATCCCATATTTTCAAGGTGTGGCCAATTTTCCCCTATACAGCCTCCTCATTGGTCATTTTCTAGATCAGTACATTCCTTAATATTTATTTAATTTGGTGCGTCACAACTTTTAACCAATCAGGGGACTACATGTGTTCCGATCTCTCCGAGACATGAAAGCTCCGAGCGTGCAGGTTTTTGGTCACCTTCACACACTGGCGCAGCAGACCTCAGACGACGAGTACCTGAGTCAATCTGCAGATAGTTAAATTTTAATGTTTTTTTGCCGGCTGTTAATCAAACGAAATAAAACATCCAATCATCTTGAACCAGAACTAAATCTTCTTCTCATCTATTTATTCATATCTCAACTCGTATCGCCTACACACTCTGCAATATCCCCGTACAAGCCTTCGTATCTACGATTGGCCCATTATTATCCGACAGTATTCGTAGCCCCAGGCGTTGACATAGACACACATGCGATGTCACAAACAACGTTACCAACGGCCGTTGGCGGAAAACGCTAGATTTAGCATTCATCATTGCGCAATGTCTAAACAAAATGGGAATTTACCAAATGATACGGAAGATAGATATTACAGTGTACATTTTTCCTTTTATTGAAAAAAATGACACAAAAATACGGTAATCAAATAATGTAAAAACTATCACTCTATTTAGGCCTAGGTTACAATTAGCCTGGCTATCTATACAAGTTTTACTATCCCGGTGGGGGTATGCATACCTACCCCCCCCCGGATCCGCCATTGGACGTACCTTATTTTTCATAATGAATCGTTTTTATCTCCTATGGGTAAAACAGCTCAAAAATAACCTATTCTCTTCCTGGAACATGGGGTATTTTGAACCTTCCAACTCCCTCATAATGTAGAGATTACATTATTCCTGCAACATTTTCAGCGTAGGAACACTCCTGAGCAGATTGTAACCCACCTGCAATTCCTGAACATCTCCCTATCAAACTACGTGTGAGAGTTTGTTATGAAGATTTAACTGGGCCATGAAACATCCTTTTGTTTCAAACGATAACAAATCCTTATAATTGCGATATCGTCGAGGTTGTCACAATAGAATTTTAGGTATTCACACTCAAATGCTTCCCGCATGTATCAAGTGGGTAATGGGATTGTAACAGGAAGATTTAGACGCCATCCCATGAGACACTGTTCCTCTGCCAAGCATAACATGTGGTCGACGAGCCATCAAACATTTCGGTGTGGGTTCGTCATTGACCCCCTCGTATCCCCTTGTAGACCCCCAAATTCTTCTCAGATTGTCACTGTTCGTGTCATCTTTACGTACACAAAGGTGCACGGGGCTGAAAGCCGAACCAGAGCCTGTCTGTTAGCATAAACAACTTGTGTATTTGTAAAAGCATTTTGGTATTATTTTTGCGGTGGGAGTTTTTAACAGTATCGTATAGTTAAAATTGCTAGGGGCGTTTGTCATGGGAGGAGGATTTATGACAGACTACCAGTAAGGACGAATTAGACCTTGAATTAATTAAAGAGAGATCAGCTTATAGAGTTCTGTAGACCTCTTAACCCTTACTATCCCTGTCAAGGTAGTGAATGCAAGTGACTGAACGACGTAGCCTCCGTAGCTGACCGTCAAGTCTTTCTCCCGTGTGTGAAGGCAGGGGATATGTATGCAAGCTAGATGTAGGTGAGTATTGTCGGCACTTATAGATTTGCAGCGGTGGGTACTTGAGTAGATGTACCATTGGAAAGACGGTTAATGTGTTTGCTTGCTCTTTTGTGGTTCAGTGTGCGGTACGGGTTATTGATTTCGGGGAAACAATGGAAGACATCTCCCAATGTTGGAGAAAAAAGTTTTCGCACAACATGTTTTAATAATGTAGTCCCCCTCCCATGATGAGAAACAAATCGTAATCCTTGTTGTTCTTTTTACCGATGACAGGAAAAGTGTAAAGCCAGCTACTTAGATCATGCTAAGATGTTCCATGATAAGCATTTCATTGTTGGATAGTTTCACGTAAGCAAGAGTTTCACTCATAAGCGTAATATAAATTGATGTATTCATAGATAACTTATATTTTTTCTTTTGGTAGTAGTTAAACATGTTCAATCCCACATGCACTTGTATACTTTTCGCCTAATTAGAAATGGACTAATAACTCGAATCTAGACGATTAAGTATGCATTCTGCAGATTTAAACGTTCGAGGAAATGAGAGGGAAGATCGCGTAGGTGGAAAGTACTGGAATATTGTTTTTAAAAGCTTGATATTTACAACTATATGCACTGCAGAGCAATAACTGTTATTCAGACTATTAAGCAGTGTTGTAACAAGTCACGACTCGAGTCACTTACTCTCAAAATGATAGTGACTTGATAGGATTCAGGAGTAATTTTTCCATTGAATTTAGTACAGTGACTCGAGTCAATGACTCGACTCGAGTCACTTAAAAGTTTGAAAACTGGTGACTCGAGTCACTAATCTAGTGACTCGATTACAACACTGCTATTTAGTGGGTTTTTTTATGAACATACAATCAGTGTATTTAAAGCAAAATGTTTGTAATCAGTGTATATCTAGCAATATCTTTGTAATCAGTATGGTGTTTATAAATGTTTATAATCAGAGTGTTTATAAATGTTTATAATCAGAGTGTTTAACGGACAGTTTGTTTAACAATTTAATTAAATGTGTTTTAGGGTCCAATTTCTAACCAAACGGTTTAAGTTGAGCCGGTGACTGCCTTTTTCGGGTTGTGGCTCCTTGGCTTGTTTTCCTACTCCATTGCTTGTGCTGAGTACCAAACACAACAGCAGTAGCTTAGTAATGCATACACTCTCTTAAAACACCCTGGTTAAATTTAACCAGGGTCTGTGCTCTATTTAATCCAACACAGTTGTTAAGTTTACTCGTTAAATTAATTCTAATCCTAGTTAATTCAACCAGAATTTGTGTTAGTTTGAGCAAGACTTACATCATCTGTGGTTGGTATTACATGAAGTCTGGATATATAAGTAATGATTTTTAACCTTGACCTTTGTTTAAAGTAATTAATAAATTGATAAGTGATTTCAATATGCGTGAATTGAGTAATGTATAAAATCAGCTTAGGCCTATGTACAGATGTATCAACAACAAATGATATAGTATGGTGCAGTATGCATTGTGCTTTTTGCAAGTCAAGTCCAACAGCAAAGTCTCCCCTACAAAGTTGTCCCCCACAAAGAAATCGGCCTGACAAGTCGCTCCCTCTGCCACCAAATTTGTTCCCTAACAAAGTCGTAAATTACGAAATTGTCCCTGACAAAATCGCCCTAACAAGATCGTCCCCTAAAAATGGCAGGTACGTGTGTAATTATCTTTGAAACAAAAGAAGAACTCATGACTCTTCAAATTTTACTTCTACTTCATCGTTGATATCTTTGTAATTGTTTTCTAGGCATTCTGCAACAGGCGCCTGCTTAAATCCCATAATTCAGACTTTTAAAAACGGAACCTACTGTCGTTGTGCTTTGTGCTCAGCATAAACAATGGAAAAGGGATCACGAGCCATGGGAGTCAGTGACAACTGGGAAAAGGATCATGGCCTGATCGACTTGAACCAATTGATTATAAACTGGGCCGTAAAGCTCCATCTAAATAACCAGCCCATAATCCAGAAAACATATTCTTCTTAAAAAATACATAAACTTTATAGGCCTAACCTTAGAAATTAATGAAAATCTTACCTTTTTTACAATTTCATATACTTATAGCGTATCTTTTGTGAAAAACGTTCTTTTCTAGTTATTGAATTTTTATTTGTGCAACTGTCTACGGTTCATTTTTCTGTTCTGTTTGTACATACTTATTAATGTCACGTCTAGTACACTGGACGTGACTTGATCCCAAAAGGCGTCACGAAGCTAACGACACAGTGGAGCAACAGTTATGCATCGTATTCTAGTCTTTTTCACTTTTTTATCTTTCGGATGAAGACAATACATACCATTAGGATAAATATTTCAATTCTTTAGATGAACATTACATCTAATATTTGCTCATCACGTCACCCTGTGCCATTTACAGAGATGCAGCTATAATTACTCCATCTGAACTTGGCTTGAGTCTGCCTCAAGTATGACATATGTCAGTATCATATGATCCGAGTACGTTGATTATATTTGCCTACGGTTATTAGCTTCGCGAGTGCCTGTTGTCTTTTTAAATAAACAAATAAACATTGCTTCCAGTAGCATTCATCGGACAGAGACTCGAAATTAAAAAGATGATAGCAAAAATCGCAGTAATCTGCTCGACGACAGGTACAATTGGCAGGCTCTTCACCGTCTTTTAAAGGGGGAGAACTTTAGACTAGGCCCATATGCTTCTGTTGTCTGCCGTAAATAGTTTCTATGGCAACATTCAAAAGCCATCATTAAAGTTCCTTGAAGAAACACTTTTGACTTATTGAGGTGAAGGGGGGCTTTTAAATCCGATGTTTAATAGATGTAAGGATGCGAGATAAGTGGTAAATGGGTGATTAAGGCGACACCAGTTAAGAGATTATTTTAAATTTTGGGAAGGCAATAATTTTGAGCTTAGCATCTGCTTTCAACATTTGAACGTTGGTAAATGGATTTGAAGTAAACTTGACAACACATTTAAACATAAGTTCAAATATATTGTGACGTATTAACATCTAATTTAGCGTATTTAAGGCCATTATCTTTAAATGTTTGCACCTAGAATACATTCTTTACTGAAATAATTTCTACTAAACTTAAGTAATCTCTTGAGAAGGGCTACGATGAGGATTTTATGAACACTAATAATAACAAAGCAATTTATATCTGTTTTGGGGTGACAGAAGATCTGAAAACGTTTGAATAAAATGAATAATAATTAAAGGACGCATATCTTGTGGGCTTCATTACATCCTTGTTATGAAAAATATGATAAAATCGTAGTCGTTAAAATTTATGAGAATTTGTTCGTATCCCCGAAGCCACTCTTAGTGCTTCCAAGAACCATACAATTGTCTAACAAAATTCAAGTATTTGATCGTCGACCTAGAAACAAAGATGAGACAGATTTTCAAGAGAAAGTTAATAGAAAAAAATTAAAGAAAAACTTGATTTTTCACAAGGACAATGAATGATGGGTTTATTGTCAATGATCATTTCTTTTGTTCCTCGTCTCTTGTGTAAAGGTATAATATGGACATCATATGGAAAGAACTATATTGATTAATTTGACTTCGATTTGAACATTTATCAGACTATTTCTTTCATTGAAACCTTCCGATGAAAAAGGACAAAAATTTACTTTGTTCACCTACATTGTTAATCTTGTAAAAAGGCTGTTTTCAAAAGTTATCCTACATCCTGAGTTTAGAAAACAACCAATGGCTATAGGCAACGAAGCTAATCAACAATGGTTTCGTACTATTCTTGTTTTCATTCAAGTGCAAATTCTGTCGGCCCTAAAAAATCTCATTTCAAATATTATGACTGTAAATAGGGTTACATTTAATTGATAACAATACAATATGAATGAATGCATGGTTATACGCTGTCATTAGTGTAGACTTGCTTTAAGTTGTTTATCAACAATGCATTCCCTTTCTCGTATGACGAATCGCAAACAACCCGAATGACACGAATCTGTGGATTTTGCGTGTCACACAGTGCGGAATGTTATCTCACTTGAATGATATTTACTTAGATATCTATTTAATTATTCGTGTATAATTCAAATTTGTAGAAAAATAGAATAGTTCACAAGGTCATTTCACTTTTAATGCTAAGATTAACAAACTGAGGTAGAAATTGTATTTGTCACTACGCTTATATGATCTAATATCTGGAGATTGGCCCCTTTGCCAATTTGCGATTCGTCAGTATACCGAAAAGGGAACGAATAATAGTGTAGTGTAATACTTTGTCCACCAACCAAACATAACGATGTTGCATATGGCGATTGTTTTAATTTCTCATTTGAAAAGAGAATGACCGTCAGACAGTAGATTCGGAAAAGAGTTTGCGTTATCTACATCTTTATTAAAACATTGATCACATTCGGGACGATACGTCAAGCTGTGACTCAGAATGTGTGAGTTTAATTTGGCACAAATTGGTTATTCGTATGACACCCTTGTCAAATGATGTTGGATTTTCAGCCCCCTCCAAAAAGGTGTGGTGACCATTCACCTTTAAACAATTTTTATTCTTTATGAGAAGTTTTAACAGCCTAAGGAATGGCATTTCATTCAGCTGCTCATAGGTCTGTCTTTACTCGAATGTTTCTCCTCGTGTGTGTCTATGGGACCGGGGGAACTGCCGTCAAAAATTTGTCGTGAAAAAATCTGATGTAAATGGGTTTCTAGATTCATTCACGCTTACGTCACTGGTTGGCATTGAACATGAGCAGGAACATTTGCATGCAAGTTCGGTTTTGCGCGTGCAGTGATCACGCGATTGCACGCAAAATTTAGAAAAAAAAATACCATCTACATTTCATTGTGACGAAATGCACGCCTATCTCATCAACTCTGTTGCAAAACAGCCGTGACGTCATTTGTTTGTAAACATGAATGAGTCTATTTCCAGAATGAGGGGGACATGTCCCCCTGTCCCTCAAGATTGATGCCCATAGTCACCAAAACTTTACGTGCATTTTATTTTTGTTCTCACGTTATGCTTACTACTTATATTAATACATTAGTTTAGCTACATTATACATATTTGACATCGGTCACCTGACAAAGCCTCACAAAGGCTGCTTCCGTGATATAGCAGCTCCCTAATTAAACATACATTTGCCACCCCGTCCCGCTTTCCAACAGAAATATTTTCATAAACGTCGACTTTTATGCGTGTTCATTACATCTCCCTGACATTGTCGGTGACATACCTATACCCACTACGCCATTCATCCATACCTCCATAAAGCTACTTTCATTTAAACTATAGAGACGTGAAGTCGTCCATTTGATTAAGTTCCACTGGAGCTGGTCTCTGATTGGTGGTTTTCCCAAAGAGTTCAAGTTAGCGCTAAGAGATAAAGTTTCGACTATTGTGAAGAAGTATCGCTTCAGTTTATCATCTTTTAAACCCTGTTGCGAGCATCCTTCTCAGAGGAGTATCTTCATTCTGTTCGCTAATTTTCAGAAACTCGGGAGTTACCAAAAGAATGTGAAACTTTTTCCTGCTTCTTTATCCTTTATGTTGAAACATTTTAGGAAAGATGTCAGATTAATTTGCTTGAAAAACATTCTACGTACTGATTTTGGGGGGACTTTAAAATACTGCATTTTTCTCATAAAAAAGATACAAACTTAAAAAGAGATCCCAATCTGCGTCACTGCTAGTTGATAACAACTCGGAGCAGTTGAAAGATAGTTGTTTTGCATATTGAGGGTCACATTAATACGATGATTTAAAGTCAGAATTTTATCAGCGAATCGATCTTTCAGAAAGCGAGTGTGTGACAGAAACAGCCTGTAACTTGGTACAATTTGTTTCAGAGTAAAAATCAAAATAAACTCAGGAGAGGTGAGCGGGAAATAATTCAAGTGCAGCTTGGACATAGAAATTTGCCCAAAAAAGTAACATTCCAACCGATTTAAGAGTTTTGCGCTCTTTTGGGATAATTTAGGAAAATTTTAAAGGTTGAAATTTCAGGGAATGTGTACCAATGGAAACTGAGTTTTGAGTTTAAATCGTTTGAGGTAATTGGAGGCATTTGTAGTCTGAAAAAAGGATCGCTAGACCGAGAAAAACAAATAACGTCAACTAGGAAAAAAGTCGGACAAAGAAGGAAGACAAATATATACTTCAATTTGGAAAGCTTTGACTCCCGAGAAAGGTAAGTTGTAATTTTCAGTTTTTCTTGATGTAAATTTAATATATTTTATAAAGTTTTCATAAGTTGTTGTTATTTGTAGAAGTGTTGAAAACAATTCATGAAATAAGGAAGAATGGAAATTTTAGTAAGTTTGGGTCGTTCAAAAATTTTTCAGGAATTTCATATCCGAGGCAACAGGTCCTCTGATATTGCACATTGATATTTAATCTTACTCTTGCGTGTAAAGATTGTGTGTTAAAACAAAAACTGATAATAATAGGAAAAATTATCCTAAAAGTGAGATGCTAAATGGCTGTTATAAAAATTCAAACTCCTGTGAGATCAGAGCAATACTGTCAAAATACCCATTTTTATGAAAACTATGGGTTGAACGAGGTTTTATAACGGATCTGATCATATCTTACAATTTTATCCCGTTTGAATAATTCCATTGTTGCACTAGACGTTCTTGTCTAAATATTCAGAAACCAACCATTTTTATGCATCATAGTAGTTACAATTACATTAATCATTGATTATCTTATAGTTCGTAACTTGCTTTTAGCTATTCATTTTTGGCCACTTATTATAAATCGTTCTGAACGGAGCATTTACCTTTAAATTGCTATGTAAGGTATCATTTAAACCATTTGGGTAAGGACAATGCTCTTTTAGAGACATTCTCTTAGAGTGTGCAGATGACTGTTTCAATGACTGTGTCAATGACTGTCTTAATGACTGTGTGTCAATACTCAGTCTTTATTTCAGATACGTCAGTAATTTCGCTCTTTGTTATTTAGAGAATAAATATTATAAATTAAAAAATTTATTTTATGTAATAACTATCGGTATTACAAGGAACAAACATACACCCACGCAAGGTTTAAGTTTTTATCATACTAACGAACAGACGAAATCAGGAATTTTTATTTTTAGCGCCGGTTTTCGACACACTAAGGCTTTAGAGTAAGAAGCTGAAGGCTGATGCCAAAATATAATGGGCAAAGTATCCCCTCACGCGATTTTAGATTTCATCAATAAAATCCTGTGGACCCTATTTGTTTAGTCTGTGAAAATGTCAAAACTTTAGGTTAAATTTTCTTGAAATTTCCGTCATCAAATTAACTTACATACTCAAAAGTATTCCTCATTAAACCCTCCCTAAGGACGGCGGTCCAAAATATATTGTGGATGACACCATTTTACAAAGCCTATGTGTTTTTAGTTGAAAACTACAGTCAGTATAATTCATAATGCATTTTATTTAACCATATGCAGTACATCAACTTATAACAACTGGTAATTTTAGTAGCGTCTTTTAGAATTAATTACTTTTTGAAAAATTGTTTCTTTTAAATTAATTGATCAGTTAATTACTTTAGGAATTTATCATGCCATATTGGTAAATTAAAGTCACCAAAAAACCTAATCCGAAAATAGTGAGAGAAAAAATGTTAGCTAGTTGTGATTTCAAAATTTGGGACCTTAAAATAAATTTTATATTTATGATAACTTCCTTAAAATAACACGATGCACAATCAAAAATATCCTGAACTTGACAAATAACAATTCAAGGATCCCCAAAGATCAAGTTGTACTAAGATGTAAGGCTATACCGGCTGATAGGGAGAAAGTTGAACGAAATATAATATAATGTGACAAAAGAATAACCAAAATTATTACAAACTAAGACATCATGTCAAAACCGTGGACTGCAGCTCCCTCAGTTAGGCTTCAGTTGCGTCAGTCTTGAGGCTTTGTTGCTACACACATTACAATTGTAGGACGCTATCGTAATGTATATAGAACAAAGCATGTCTTCAGCTGCTACTTTAGAAGTTGCTGAGGAATCTCACAGAGTTGATATTTGGATATGGCACTTAACAACAACAAACTGAATTATACAAATAATTTTAAATCCTATTCGGATTGTTGCCAGCTAATATTTAGTTAGTACCCACACTTCCTCTCTGCGCTGATTTAAGCACTATTTTTAAAACTGAACAGATTAAAAGAAACGACTAATTAAATGTTGCAACTTGGGACCAAAATTAATCTCCTTCTGAAAATATAGTTGTCAAGAAAAACTTCCATTTAATCCTACATAGTTATCTCTAAATTGAATAATGATTGGACGTGATGCGATAACACACTAACACACCGTCACACTTCTGGTTGCAAAAACTCCATCATATATTTTACAGCTTATCGTAACAAATACAGACCCCCACACAAAGGTTCATCCAAAAACATGTTTTTCATGCACTCTGTGCCCTCCTTTCACTATTTTAAAATGCTTGATTTCATATTCGTTAATTTTTTTCATTCGAATGTATTATTGTACCATAATCAAAAACGGAGAAATTTAAAAAATTTACGATGAACCGCAGTTCTTTCGGCAGTACAGCCAAAAAAAAAAAAAAATCAGCAACAGTGCGTTCTGTTATAGAAGTGTCAATATTCTCTAGCCTAATAGATTAAACTAAACATCTGATAATGCTTGTGCAGCCAGACTAAAAGGATACCCTTTTATGAATGAATACAAAAGTTTTGTAGAGTTATAGGAAAACAGTTCAATGTTATTTAATTACTTTTAAACGTTTGTGACAATTCTACAAATATTAAAAAAAATACCATACGTTTGCATTTGCATTGATGATCGAGGTGCTAATGTGCCTTTCACTACACAATCAATCATATCTTTGATTTCTATAATTAATTATTTAAGTGCATGTAGTATATTTTCCATAGTACATATGAAGGCTGTTAGATAATCATTCAAACATGCTTTGAAAATAATGAAGAGTAATTGTTTCTTGCTAATCAGCATAATTGGTTTTGCTGAACATAACATGATTTTGACTGTTAGGCACGAGCAATGATGATCCGACTTGTCTTGTTCACAGTTTTAATAAACTTACTTTTGCTCTGTGTCTTCTGTTGACTGTTTTTCTGGTCAAGTAGTTGAACCAAACTGTGGTCGAAAGTTACCATTTTAAGGGTTTATGGTCAGATCTGACTAAAATTGGTCATGTTTGACCATAGGTTTGGTCAACAATTTGACCATAGTTTACGTCGGTGCATAGTTGACCAAAGAAATTGTCAGATTGACCAAAAACTTGTTAGAATGTAGCCCTGAAGTGTTTCCATTTCAGACTGCATTTTTTTAACAGGGATAAAAAGAAATAGAAAAAACATCTGGTTCAAAAATTAAAAAAAAAGCACCTGGTTCAAAAATTTGCAAGAAAAGGGACTTCTCAATCAAGTTGATAAACGAAACAAAGGAGATGATAATGATCTCATAAAGAAATGCCTTCAAAGGGTGTCTTAGTAGCCTGTTCTGCATGTGCTGTGTGTTCAGTGAAGATTAAATTCGCTTTTTGTTTGATTAAAATATAGCAAAACGCTCTAAAGCTTAAAAACAATTTGTGCCAAATAAAGTATAGTAGTTGACATATTACGCATCAGTGAAGAAACATAAAAATATCACCACTCTCCGTACTCTGTTTTCTGGAACATTGCTCGTTCATAAAAGTGGTAAACATATCGATTGAAATTCCTTTTCAATTATTCTTCGTTTCATGAGCGCGGTTTACGTGCTCAAAACTGTTGTTTAACAATTCACGTCGAAAAATTAAACTGCTAAATTTCAAAGTTTTTAAATATAATGTTTATTTCATAACATCTTTGTAACCGCGTCCCATTATTGTATACACCCTTAAATCGTGTTTAGCAATTTAACACTTATTTTTCCCCCACTCTGCAAACACGTTTAAATTCTAAACATGTTCATCAATTTAACACTAAACGTTTAGCACTTAGACGTGTTTAAAGTGGAATGTTTAAGAATTAGACGCGTGTGCTTAGCACCTTAACGTGTTTACAAAGAAGGGAAAGGTGTCTAGAAAACCTTTTATTTTTAGACACCGTTTTGAAAGTAACAAACGAGAAAGCTGTTCAGTTGATCCAAATGGCATATTCATACGAAAGGCATTCATGGTTATGCGGTTCCTTTAAATTTTAGCCAAAAGTAAACCATACGAGGGTAATCTGTAAATGCTGTCAACAGAAAGTTATGACTAGCAATTTTTTTTTTTTTATAAACTTGACCCTTTGTAAATAAAAATGACCTTGTCAAATGCTTGATCGAATTTATCGCCAGTCCGTCATATCCCGCAGTGCATACTAAGATACCCTTCTGCTACAGTAGCTTAGTTGAAGAGGGGTATGACAGTCCATGCCCGGGGGTAGAAAATCGATAGCTTAAATTTTGGCCAAACCCGTGGGTCTCTTTTTGTAATGCTTCTTTAAAATAAACCTTGAATTCTGACAGAATTTTAGTTACATCCTACATTGATGGTCGAAACCTCATAGGTTATTTGGTTTGTTTATTAACGATACCGTAACCAAACAATAGCAAACTATTCGGTCTTGCGGTTTATCTCCAGAAGACTGTTCAGAATTCATGTGACAATATTCGTGATTAACATCGATATCCACACTACTGTTTTGCAACCATTAATTGACAATATCTAGTCAGTTGCTCGATGTAATGTTAAAACGGATTCATCATTCTTTCTTACATATAATTATACACTATATGAAAAGATGAGATTTAATTGAAGACCTCGTTTTTGCAATTTTGTTACCAACAGGCGTCTCAAAAAAGTGCTAGTTCTTGCTCTATGTTCCCACCTTCTACTTAAAATTTACTTAAAAAAGAAAAAAAAACTTTTGAAATTATATATTCATATGTAAATTTTAAAGAGTTAAATTCTGATGAAATAAAAGCTTACGCACAATTTTATGTCGAGTTTATCCTAGACCAGATTTTCCATTGACTGAAATATTTACACTCCGTCCATGCCCAAGGCGAATCAGAGGCTTTTTATTTTTCTAGAGTAGGACAATTTTAATCACATTTGAGAATTGAACAGGCCCGTCTCATTCCATGTAACAAGGGTATTAAGCGGGGAGTTGGAAGAGCCACCTCCTTGGTATTTAGTGAAACGTGTGTGTTACCATGTTAACCCTGTTGTCCCATACTGCGATAAAATGTAAAATGGGACATCTTCTACGTTAGACATCAGTGAAGGTTGAACTACGTGTGTTACATAGATCAGGACGGAAGTAAATCCAAATTTATCTTTGATTGTCTTTACCAACTAAGCAAAGATTCCCCCGCATATAGAGCGTCCATGTTTTGTTATACATTGTCCCGCTCACTTTGAAAATGTTTTTTTTTTTTTTTTTTTGCGTTAATACAAACTGATGAACTTGATCACTGATGATAGCAATTATACGTACAATCTTAAATTATTCTGCAAAAAATTATCCGACACTCTAAAAGCGTATTTAGCAATTACACACTTTCCGCACTTTGTAAACACGTTTAAATTCTAAACATGTTGGCTATTGAACACTTACCGTAACGTCTAGCAATTTAATGTGTTTAAAACCGAAATGTTTAAATTTGTGTGTTTAGTATATAAACATGCTTACAAAGTGGGTGCAAAAAACCGTTGAGAAAAATGCTAAACACCTTTTTTTAAGGATGTTTGTTTTATTTGTCAATGAAAATATATATATGCGTTACTGGAATTTTCCACATCTGGCAATATAAATCCACGTTACGTTTCTACATAAAAAAACCCATTAACCAAATTTTCCATTTACGATGCGTTTTTCAATCGATATTTTTAAAAAAAAATAATAATCAAACAAAATGAAGGGAGAAAAACGAGTTATGCGGTCTTTTAAAAAAATCTAGAGTTCTGGAAATAGGCCCACGCGCATGTAAGTGCATTAAATATCTAGATAAAGCAGTTCTTAATAAATTAGTATTTATTTACTCGCCTATATTGCTGTTTTTGTTTTATAAGGATGCCTTTTCTTATGTAAATCATAAAGCATGGGAGGTGGGGTGGAGTGATGGGGTTGTAAGCCCCCCCCCCCCCTTGTTTGGGCAAGAATCAGTGGATCCATCCTCTCAAAGGAGTCAGCCGAAAAGTAAATTATGCCCTTTTCCTTGGGCAACTTGGTCCAAAATTCTTAATTCGCGCCAAAACTACCCTCGAAATATTTACCCCGTGTAGATACGTGCTTATGTAAGCAACATGTTATAGTAAGTTACATGGAGTTTTACTGCCAAGTTTATCACTAGTTTATCAGCAACATTTCATGAAAATATTTTCAAGTGGTACTTAAATGTTGAAGGTCAATGGTTCATGGTTAGTATTGTAATATAGGGATCATAAAAGAAACAATTTTGCTTTTTCGGCCCCAAAATATCTATCTTCTTCAATGCACTCTACAAAAAATCCTGTTTCTTGGTTTCTTTTTGTTTGACTGTCACATATCAATTGAACAATATAAACGAATATTAAAGATTAAACACTCTCAAATAGTACATTAGCTTTCATAAGAGACAACAAGTCGGTCGATGTTTACTTCATGACCTACATATTGTTGTATCCTTGGTCAGTGGATCCTTCAATTCATGGTGATCCCCCCCCCCCTCCTCTCTCAAAAAAGGGAGAAAAACACAAAGAACAAAATGTGTAACTTAATTTTCCCGTTGAGCTGGGGGAGAGCAAAGAAGCAGTTATAATGAGGTCTCTTTTAATTTATTCATCTTGGTCAAAAGTTTGAGATTTCCATTCCACACAACCTAATATCCATTCATTTTATCGACCACTTAAACGGCTACAATCTTGCAACATTTTTTTCCATTTGGTTTTTATTGAGCTTTTTTCGTCACATTTATTAAACTGCTTTCACCTAAAGCAATATATTAAAAATATATAGTGCTATTGATACACATAACAGCTGTTTAGAGTCAAGGTTCCCTTTTGGAATTTCTATCGATAGTGGTGAATTATTCAACCGCGCCACCAACTCATTCATTAAACGTACATCATTTTATCATCGTAGAATTATTTCCTTCATATTAAATAGTGCAGGCGAGTTCCAATTACTCTTTAAGTAACTTCTGCGCTGAAATCTCGACAAAGACCTTGTTTTGCCAATGGCTCAAAGTTTCTGCATGAAGTTAGGAAAAACATAGAATCTGAAGAGAGACACGGCAGATTGGGTTAGAAAGAAGCATAAACGCCTCTGGCTAATTTCTGGTTACGAGAAATACCATCAATTTTTAATTAACACCAACTGGCAGCTTTATTGTCTCACCCCTTGTGTCATGGTACCCAACTGGTGGTCAATTGATGCTGATAATTCATCCCATAATTGATTCTTACTTTAAATGATATCTTCAATTGAGGACATTACCTGCTTCAAATGAAGCCATTCGTCGCGAGGACATAATCGTATCATTTCTTGGAATTGTTTCTTCCAACTTATTTCGTGTATTTAGGTTTGAACTGTAGTGAATTGTGTATATTCTCTTTGCACACTTGTTTAACTTCACTGACGTAACCAGAGTCTGGCCAGGGGGTTTACAGCCCCTCGTTGGAATTCTGAAAAAAAAATATTTTTTTTTGTTGTTATGGAATAAAAATATATTGACCTTTATATGATGCTTAATGTTGCACCAAATTTCATCTGATGATACTTAATGTTCAAACATTTTAAAAAGGGAAGGGGCAAAAAAATACCCTGCCTACTAGCCCTCCCAGAGATGGGTGATCAGATACTGCATTGGGCTACCCTAAAACAAAAATCCTATTCACGGCAGTTTAAGTTTCTTGAGCTAAGCCGCATATAACAGTAATTTGCAGGAATTAAGGAAGGATGCATTGCCGTTTCCGTATTCCTCAAATTGTTCAACTTTCTTTTATTTCACGATTTCAATTTAACTTCAGTCGTAAACAGAATTCTGCCCCCTCTCGGTTTTTCGTTACATTCTTTCCATTCACTATTTAACTTAAAATAGTGAAATATTTATTTCTAAGATATTCGATAAAGGAAACGTGCATAGTGCAGAGTTGGAAAAGATTTTAAAAATCCTTTTTTAAAAAATTTTCCAAGGTGAGCGTTTTTCACTTCAATTGTGTATTCTTGAAATTATTTCTCATTTAATTTTGTTGTGCCATACGAAAGGATTTTTAAACAAATGCTGCGGTGTACAAAAGGAAAAACATTGTCTTTAAAAGAGCAGAATATCCAAATTTAATGCATTGTCTGCAGTTAAAACAGATCAGTTTAGTTTTAACAAAGGCTTAAAGCACATTCTGTTCAACATTCTTGAAGAACTTTCATAAATTTATTCTTCCTTTAAAAATTTGAAATAAGAAAGTTTTTAGACTCATTTATTTATTTTGTTCATTTGATTATGAAAAGGGTATTAAAATTTTTTCGATTCAAATAAAGAAACGGAAGTTAAAAGCTCAAGATTTATTTTTAGATTCCATGACTTTCTTCCATCTCAATATTGTCTTAAGCATAAAAATACTAACACATCATTTAGAAACATCGGCTTTATTCTCCCAGATATATGCAGAACAGAACGAAGGTAAGACGCAACCTTCCCTTCTTGCTGTAACATCAAGGAGCTGTTATCTGCGATGCGCATGCCGCGGTGGTTGCACAAACCTTCTGGAAGACCAGTTTTTGTGCAAATGGCCCCAAGGACCGGCCACTCCCCTGGATATTGTAGCTACCAACGTTTCACAGCTGTATGTCCATTGCCTGGAAACTTGGAGCACTAAAATTCCTTGCTTGCTATTTTACAATGTTTTTAAAGTCATATCTTGTTGCGAGTATCCCATCCAGTGGGTTTATCACTCCAATGATTTTCTGCCTCTTCATTCCTCCTCTGATATTTTCTTTTATATTTATAAACCTCTTTGAAAGTCACTGTTGTTCCCTTGGTATATTGCTGTTTCCCCTGCGGGAGGGATTAAGGTTTATATGCCTATTAGTTCCACACACCTGATTTCCCATTGTAAGACGTACTAACTTTCACAGCTTTTAGAAGCCTGGACACACGACTAAAATTGACAATTGCTGTTTTATGGGCTGCTCGCACACATTCCATGTGCGCTACCTCTGTCCTACGAGTATTTTAATAGCCAAAGAGAAGGTACGAAGAACAGATGTAGGGCACAGCCACCAGAAACTTCACAAGGCTTGTCTAAACATCAAAAGTATTGAGGAGCGTTTTTTTTCACTGGTGTTTCTTTTTATATAGGTTCAAGTGCGTGAACTTGATTTTAAAAAGACCCATTGAGAACGAATGTAGTGTTATCTGTAAACCAGTTACGCAGTAATAGGTCACGGTGGCACGTGTGTGTTTGTCAGGTACGTAGCGTACGTCATTTAAGGTTTTCATGGTCCTACTTTTGCCAAAACCGAGCTCATGTCTCATAGAAAAGCTGTGACAAGGCCGAGCCTGAATGATGGTAATCGCAAAACGACTACATGAAGGCTAGTGACTTACCAGCCGAAAATTATCCGAAGTAACACCGGCACCGTCCAAATATTAACGCAAGTTAGGAAGGCTGGCGTTGAAAGAAAAAAACACGATTAGACCTATTTCAAATTTCAGATCCAAAATTAGCTAATGATGCGCATGAGTGGAGCTGGGAGGTGGGAAAGGGCACCCTTTCACCTCTGTGAAACTTTCCTTCCTTGGGAAGTTTTGTCCCAACTTCGTTGTGTTCCAACTTCGCTGGGAAGCGTCGGGAAGCCTAAATTGAAATCACAAAATATGTATTTTCAGATAAAGTAAGTGGAATCAATAAAACTTCAATATTCCAAATTCCACACTAACATTCCAGACTTTTTATATTCTAAATCTCTTATCGGGAACAGCAAGACAAAAATCTCATATCTACAACCTGTTAGCAAGCTGCCACATTTGACAGTTCCTCTGGTTACCCTCCCGACCCCCCACCCCCTCAAAGAACATATCTAGCACCCCGATATTAAATTTTATATTCGTAATCCCCACTATAAAAGTGTATGTGTATTCATGTAGCTGTTCCAGTACTGCGAGGGCAGTTTCTTACCTACAATTGAAGGGAATACAATGTAAGAAAGATGGGAGTGGGCGTATCCCCCAAATTTCAAATCTGCGTCCCATTTTTGACGCAATGACTAAGTTCTCTTCAAGAGTCATTTACCACCCTAACAATAAGAAATAAATATCAGCTATTTCATATGTTAAAGGTATGAAATAGTTGCTGATGGGTTTAAGAGGACTGATTAGGCTTAGAATGGAGAGGAAGCAACATGGATGAACAGCTACGCAGACAAATTCGGTCACGTGATGATCTTTACAAGTGTTTGAAGACCAAAATGTTCGCGTCAAGACCATGTACCATACATACTCAAAAAATACAAAACAAAGTAAAACACACACAAAAAAACAAACAAACAATGAGCTGAAGTTTTCAAATGAAATTCACTCAATTGGAGTGTTAATTTACTTCAACGAAACTGTGAAACTCACATCCAGTAAAGTGAAATTCACTCCAAGGAGAGTGAAAATTCACACTTTAAAGTTTATCTGCGGGGTCACTCTTTTTATAGGAGTGGTCCCTGAAGGCACTCAATAAAGAGTGACACTTCGCTCTTTCGGAGTGAATTTGACTCTTCTCGGTATGAATTTTCACTCTTTTGGAGCGGACTTTCAAATGATCACTCTTCTAAAGAGTGATTTTTTTCACCCTTTATTTTTATAAGAAGGACCGCCAATAGCAGCAGTTGAAAGCTAAAATGTATGGCTTGACCAGGGAATAGTTTGTCAAACAAAACCATGACAATTGGCCAACAGGTGGTATGATATATGCTCTTAAATTTCCAGGGTAATTGATTTCAATATTTCGGTTTCAGCATTTCCGTATTTCGGACACAAATGACCTGTCACTCGTTCATAAGTTTCCATTATGCAAGCCATTGTTCATACATTTTAATTGAGTAAGTAGAATGACCTAATTACCTTGACCGTTTCAACTAGTTTTTTCTTCGAATCTTCTTTCTTTATCAATACCTGTTATTTACCTTATTGAAAAAATTTTTACAGTTCTGTGATTTTCGCAACCTCATACAATGGTTGATTTGGGCTATTTTTTCCGCGGCTCGTCTAGTGATGCATATAAATCAGTTTCTTTGAAGTTTAGTGGGAAAATACAGCACGTTTTCAGGCGATTGCTTAATATCTGGCACGCGACGTGACCATATGGGCTACCGTAGAATGTCCGTCGTAATAATTCACGCTTAATATCATTCGCTGACAGGTATGTCATCAAATACACGTAAAGACATTTAAATAGTTTTTTGACATCGGTTTTAGTGGTTTTATGCGACTTGCGACAAGTCGTTAGTACGCGACAAGTATAAATACAATGATAACCGCAGACAGATTGCAGCAGAATTAAGTCAGTTGAATATTAAATTGCTATTGATGATGGTGCAAAATATTTATTTAGTCCCTTGTAATAAACGTTACCTCATGGAAGGTTGCGTTGGTAATTTTATCACAACATCTTGAAGGCAAACGGACCTTTCATTTTCATACTTTGAAACTGAAACTCTTTTCAAGGAAAAAGGGGAAATTCATTGCAAGAGAATGCTAATTGTACTTTTACGTAGTGGAAATAAAACTGTGGTTCCAAACAATTTACAACTGCAATGCATATGTTTTTCCATTTATTTACTACTCCCCTCCACAAAAGATAAAGTTTTTACAAAAAATGCTTAGCTCTCTGAAGCATTACTTTTCCTGAGAGCTTTATATATTATAATGTAAAAAGTAACCAACTTGATATCTTGGAACCTGGATCACTCTTATTAAAATAACATCCCACTATAGCTAACCACATGTCAGCCAGAATTTTGTCACAGGACGATTTACGAGTGTGACTTGGGGAGGGGTCTAAGGGGAGGGAGTTCCTTGGAGAAAAAATGGAAGGTCTCCAAATGCAAAATGGTACAGTATTTTTTGTCTCAAAGGTGATAAAATTTGCAATGATCAACCTTTTTGCAATTTTTTGAAATTTTTATTTTCAATCTTTTGTCATGGGGGCATCAACCCTCAAACCCGCCCTTGGCTATGCGCCTGTCGCATTTTTTATCAGTTCAAATAAAAAAGTGAAGATACTCAGAGGGGGAACAACAGACGTACACCTATTACCCCGTACAAACCCAAGACAGTGATCGATCAAACCTGGCGCCCCTCCTCGCTTTTATGACACTTCCTGGATATATATTAACAACACTGGTTTTCTAAAACCCCCTTTTTTCGTTAAACGTTCCCCAAATCTCTTCCAGTTCTCTCGCAGTTGCCTAACAAAACATAAATATTTAATTTTGAAGCAAAATTTTACAAAAAGGAAACGGAAGAAACCTAAATATACTCACGTTCATTTGTTAGAATTTTTTTCTTGAGAAAATCCGGATATGCTATATGAACGGTTAGCTAAGACTGAAAATGATAAAACTAACTGTAAATGATCAATTTTGCTGCTAGGAAAATCACTCTAAAAATATGCTTACGGAATAAATCTTTTTCTAAACCCTATTTTGCTCCCTTTTACAAACACGTTTAGATTCTAAACGCACACGTCTATTTGCTACACACTTTGCTTCTGAACACGGCTAATCGCTAAACGTTTACCGCTTAATAGCTAAAAAATTACCATATAAAACGTGAGTTTGGGAAGTGGGACAAAGCAGCTGTTTAGTTTCTAAACACGTTTTTCAAAAGTGAGGATTTTGTCCTGAATAATATGTAACACTAAGTGCCTAAAATGTTTTTTGCCTAACCCCGGGGCCTTTTACCGGTCACCTATACTCTTGTGCTGTTCTGCGACTCAGAAGGCTATTTCATTATCATTATTATTGTATACATACCATAGCGAAAATTCGAGACTGTCAAAACGTGACTGGTTGCGGTATAGTCAGTGAAGGTCGCATAGTGATCATTTTCACAAATGAAATCGGCGAAAATGAAAAAAAAAAAATTAAAAAAAAAAAAAAAACATCCCACTCGTCATAAAAGATGTCCATTCCAGCCTCCGTGCCTAAGTTATGGCTATACTCTTCTTAACTTGTAATCGGAGTAGAACCCATTACGCGGTTGACACATGGCTTGATCGGTGAATGTCCCCTACATGTGTGTTAACACATGGTCACGTAATGTTATCCGTACTAAAATAACTTCCCCCAGCTTTGATATTAAAGATACACCGTCCTTCCAGAATTTGTATCCCCGTATTTTGTAGCAGGCCTACTTTGATTGTTCTAGGCGCCATCGCAGCCCAGGGCATTTATCGTGAACTTGAACCACTAACGGTCCAGTTGCATGTAATCGTGACGTTATACTCAACACTTAAAGGGCAGGAACAGTCATCCCAAATTGAAGAAGTGTAGTAGACTGTCCAGTTTTATGATTGGCTGTTGAGAGTCATGTGACAATGTTTTTTCTCTTCAAATGTGAAATTTACCAGAAATAACTGCTTGGTTTATCTTGAATATGCAACAGTAAAGTCATAAAATGTAATGAAAGATACTTTAAAGAGAAATACGATGAAAATTGTGTTATTTAGCTTTTGCTCCTGCTCTAAACTCCTTATTTTGACTTCAGTGTTCAATGTAAGATGCATACACGCACATTTATCTGTCTGCAAATAGACATGCCCATACTCAACTGGCCAAAGGGGTGGGAGTGAGGTTAATATCATGACGCATGTGCCTAAACTGTTGCCCCCAAATTACATGTCTCTTGAAAGAATATGTGAATACATCTCCCTTTCTCTAGAATGCACCGAATCCACATTATCGACTGAGGAAAAAGATGAGGCAGGCCACGGAATGGGAAAGGCTTTAAAGTTATCCGGGATGTCTCACACTCTTGTGCTCTTGTGATCAAACTTCCTCAATCAAAACCAAGCTTTGGTTATATTTGCAGTGAAGTATGAGTAGTTCTACTTACGTGAGGATAAAACAGGCAGGTATACACATTACTTGACGCGGCAGTGAACAGCAACGGCCGTGAATACCTGAATACCAAAGGCTCCGTACAGGATTAATTTCAGTCTGGGTCGGATCCAAAGGAGACGTTGCACGTGCGCCCCCTTTTGTTGTAAAGCAATATGGGCTAATTTCGTAATGTTTTCGACTCTCCGGACTTTCAGGACGGTTGAAATCTACTGTGTGTTATGGTCTGCATGAGCAGATGAGTATATGGGGTAGGTTCTTACACTAAGAAAAAGCCATGGGTACCGTTAGATCGGAAGGTTTGAAGTAAGGAGTGACTTCCAACTCCAACAAACCCAACCGCAGAGGGCCCGGGTCCGATTCCAAGGCCGAGTCATACCGTTGTGCGTGATGCTCATAAGCAACGGAGTAGGGATAATAAGCCAGTGAGCCACAGCTGGAAAAAAGGCCTTGGCCGACTCGGCTTGAACCAATAGGTTGGGAACTGGGCCCTAAAATTCCATCTAACTAATTAACTAACCAACAAACCAAACCAAATCCAAGACGGCGATGGGAACCGCATCCTTTTCCACAATCTTGGATCCGCCCCTGAAGTTTTCAGAAAACTAGTAATATGTAAGGAGCACATTACGAGTAGTTTCTCTTAGGTTACATAAGCCGTACACTGAACCCCTTTTCTCATCAACTATTTTTGCTTTCGAAGGATGTGAATGGCCAAATCGTTTTTGTCCTGGACATGATGTTTTAAAGAAGAAAGAAGAAAATGAGCCTTTGTACATCCGTCGTCATTGTTCTATTAGATAATACTATTACCCTGTAAGTTTCCTTCCAACATGAATGGAAAGTGGCTGTAAAGGACTTATCCTCTCGCCCCCTCCCTTCCAAAAAAAGTTCTAATTCTTTTAACTAACTTCCCTGAGTCCCTTCCACCTGTCCACAACTCACAGTCTAAAACTCATCCGCGTTCAGACGATATAGTTGCTTCATGCAGGGTGAATATACAAGACCCCAATGTGTAATCAAAACACTCTCAGTACAGTACATGCTGTGTGATATGAGCTAGAGTACGTACTTTTTTAACTTTCTGTCAATCAAAGGGATGTACCGATTGAGAAATTACAATATTGTAACTTGGGTAAAGTTGGCTTCCTTTGAATGATATATTTCATTCAATTTCCGATATGTATTTCTTTGAAAAACATTTTCCCAAACCGTTTCTGTATTGGTTGTTAAAACGATTGTAGGCACAATAATACTATACTGGGTGATTGACTCAATTGTCTGATTCTGGCCAGACAATTTAACCCTTTACCGTTGTTTGGGTCCTTTTGGACCCATGCGGAGAGCTCGGCTGTCACACATCTTTACTGTTACACGCGGAGCTCGAAACTGCGAGTAGCTACCCGAAAATTCGGCCACAACAGCGAGAGAGACAATAGTTTAAGGTCACGGGGTCAATGGCCTACGGAAGCCGGTGCGGGGTCCGCTTTTCCGCCCGATCCCGAGGCGCGCAAATATGCCCCGATCGGAGCACAACGGTAAAGGGTTAAGTCAAAAGGCATGATACCGGAAACAGCTTTACCAATTAAATAGTGTGTTTTTTTTCTCTAAAAACTAAGAATACAGTTTACACTTTCATATGAAAAGAAAGGTTATTCTCAATGCGTTGAAATTTTACTTCTCCATATTCAAACTTATAAATAACGATTGATAAAATCGTGTTGTTTGGGAACTTATTTTGCAATCAGTCCAGTATGATTCAATGTTGTCTGTATTCGCTGCATTGCATTTGAATGAAATGTCATAACACGTGGCTGGCTCTCTATATACGTCCTCATTCGACTACTTCTTTCCCATCTGGTTTCTACAACTGAGCGATCGTAATTACTGCAAATTATACTTTACACATTAAAAACACATTTCTAACTAATGAGCGTAAAATATGAAATGTTCATTAAATTTAATTATCGACCTTTTCCGAGATGAAGAAAAGTGGGCCTTGTTTAAATAGCGTGTGTGCTTGCAATTCAAAGCATCTTTTTAAAATAAATCCATGGACATCTGAGTGGTCACTTTTCCGACACTTCAGTCAGGGTGGAAGTAGTTGCGCCACCTGCGTCCAGCACACTTGTTTAATTGTCTCATTATTTTTATGGTTTCCTTTTCCTTGAACATTGTCTTAGACTGAATTAACTTCACCTATGAAGTAAACTTCAAATCCCTGAAAATCCCTCAGTATAATTTCTTTCCTTCAAGCGTCTTTCTTGTCCTCTTAACTAATTCAACTCTGACGGAGAATACGTACAGTGTCCACAACAAAGCACTTCAGTCCTTGCGAGACCCTTAAACAGAAGGAATTGTTTGGACATCTAACCTAACCTTAAACAGAAGGACTGTCCAGGGCTTTCCTCAAGTGGTTCGTGACTCAGTGTCGGTGTTGACAGTAGCCGATATTACCGATAAATATACCGATATTTAAATCTCATTATCCATACCGATAAGTGTGTGCTATGGGACACCGCAGTGTTGTTAAATCTTGAAGACTTAAAATATTGAGGTTCATTGTCTTTAAAATAGGTCAAATACGTACACTGTCTTTATCACTTGAAGTAGTTAGTTAGCTAGAGTTTTGCGAGTCAGTTTCTAACCAATTTATTTAAGTCGTTTTTCCAAGTTGTATCGTGATTTTTTTCTAAAACAGATATGGGATGTTAATGGGAAAAATCGGCGGCAAATACCGTCAGTGATCCTACTGATAGTGAATACCGAAAATAGGTCTGACGTTACGTTTTGTTTTCTTTAATTTGTTTCCAAATACATTTCAAAAATCCCCGAAACAGTCAATACAACACAAGTCCATAGGTTTGATTTTCATTTCACTATAGTTGGCGTTGTGACTGAACATTCAGCCCGAGTTTAAATTTGCAATCCGGGGTATGCTGAATTAGAGTTGAATAAAATACAACTTCTCGCGCGAGTCAATAGACGAATCCGGACAGATTGTGATGGTCTAATTTAAGTCGGCCATTACTGGGGTCCATCACCTGTAATCTTTAAATTTCCTTCTTTACCTGTTCCATGGATGGTTGTACACTAAAGTGTATCGAGATTTCCATAACTTCACTGAATATGAGGATTTGAGATTCACGTAGACAATAAATAAAGGCGATTAAAGGCTGATGGACCCCACTAATGGCTGCCTACAGTCACTAAAAACAAGTGTTAATCGGATTCCTCTATACATCACTGTTCATTTGTGATCACGCAATACTTATGTTTAAGACATTGATGCAGAATATATTTATGCAAATACCAGCACAGGGTAGAAAATATGTCCTCTTTTGGAGGAATCACAAACCAACATCAACAAAGCAGACACCGTGATTGGTCAACCAATCGGACACGCGCATAAGTCTTCTGCGCACGTGGGGATAATTCTACTGGGTACGACTCACCGATGTATATATGCTCTACACAAAGTACAGCGTGACGTCAGTTTGACGTCAGTGTAGGTCTATACATCGAAATCCTAAGCTTAGGATTTCTATGGGTCTATAAACCAATTTAAAACGCACACAGTTGAAATAACGTCGTGTGTGCAGTTTGCTTTATTGTTTTGTCTCCAATTTGCCGTCACGTGACGTCAATGCATGGGGAACCTTTAGTATTTCCACCGTGTAAATTCTCTTTGCAAATGACAAACCTAAAGCCCTTCCAACGTTTTGCCTGATTCCTTTCGTTCCGAAACGTTCAAAACTCTTGGGGACTACACTAACAATTGACAAAACGCTCACACAACGTACCACTTGCCCCTTTACCAAAATGCTACACCGATCGCCGGCCGAAAAGGCAATAGGTTCAATTTTCGGTTCTTTGGTATGCCCTGACCTGGATTTAAACTGTTACCGTACCTCGCGTCTTTAGTCGAATTGCGAGCTCTTATAAGGTGCGGTGTATTTTAGACCATATTTCACAAGGGGAGGGTTCCGGTCTGTTTCTTCGTTTAACATTTTTGGAACATTTTAACCTCCAGAGATATATCTTAACCCACATTTCTACCGAGGATGCTGTAACTCTCCTAAATACCCCTTTAACGTCTATATCAGCCTATGTAAAAGGATATTTATTTGGGAAGTCTAGTCATTGGCAAAGCTTGGAAAAATCGGTTAATCATTCAGTGAGAATGGCGTTTTGGTTTGTTTTGTGTGGAGGGTAGAGAAAATGTCTGGCTGAGAAAGGTTACATACAATGCCTCCCAGATCATCGGCAATGAACCACACTGTAAAAATTTTCGATAGATTTACAGAACAATAAAACAAAGAGATAAATAAGGCTTACAGAAAAGGTCTGGAAACTTATTACCAGAACATTTCTGTAATCTTAATGTTTCTTTTTATTTATTGTTCTGTAAATTTAGAGCGATTTTGAGCCATTTTAACAGTGTATTCTAAAATTTGTCAAATGTAGATAAAGACCTTCCAGCGGCTCTAGCAGTATTTGAGTCATTTAAGTGGGGGACGAGGAAGGGGACTCACGTAAGTTCCACCCTTGAGGGTTTTTTTTTTCAAATTTAAGTCTTGTGTCTGCATGTGTCCTCTAATGTATGTCTCAAATATACTAACAAGTCGATTCGTTAAAGATTTAATATTACCCTTTACTGGGTAATTTTCGATTTAAAGATAGAAAAGAAATATGTGTGGTTCAGAAGAGATAACAGGTAAGCAAATATAACATGTAGTTCATGCTTCTTTCGAAAGCTGTACTTGGACTGCTTGTTGCAACACAGTTGTGCCAGGACAACCAGGAAGGTACTTTGTGACGTTACCGTTCTTGAATAAATGTGTACGGTATGTACAACTGCATGAAAGAGTGATATGAAGTGCTTTCACTCAGATACAGCTCAAATTGATCTATAACAGAAGGAATTGCAGTTGTTACTGATGTCATCTTGAGGGTCGGGGGGGGGGGGTGCGGAGGTAATAACCAGGTCGAGCCAATGCCGCTGCATAGGCCCTACTTTATTCCATTCTAAAGTAACCAATCATTTGTTAATAAATATACCGCGGCCGACAGCATTCTGTTCAGACTAGGCACCGCCGCATTTCTACTTTATAGCAGCTTAACAAAATGGGGGAAAGAGCACATGAATAACTTGTGAAATCCTCTCTTGATAAAGTATATTTAATCAGGGAGTTGCAACTCCCTGATTTAATGTACACCCACACCGAAGTGTCATTTGCGTTTGACCGCCAGTTCCGTGATCGGTCTGCAGTAGCTCCCAGGTCGGACACGCATGTTCGTCCTCGTGACAGCATTTTATGATATTCAGCTATACGGAATCCCGTTGAACAGGATAACGTAAAAAATAAGATAAGATAAGACTGGAAGTGAATAAATGATGGTGTATAAGCTCATCCGGGAGGTAGCACCTCCCGGCAAGTTTAGGACTCAACTTTAGTCTGACCAGAACTCGATTTATTCCAGGAATATTCGATATCTTTACAGAATAGGAGTGAAAAAAATGAAAATAGTTCGAGTGACTGTGAACCGTCACGGAAGGAAGAGAAAACAGTGAAAAATTTCGACATTTTTTATTGGCAAGTTGCAGGATATGGGATTGCTTAAATAATTCCTTTCCTCTGGGATCGTATGAATTAACATAGTCATTACATTTCAGTTGCTTTAAAATTTGTTTTGTGACGACTTCCTTCCCACCCATTTTACTAAAAATCGCGATGACAAAATGATCACAGTGACCGTACATTTTCCTCAGCCCAATGCTACCACTAGTTTACACTATACGAAAATCAATGGGATAGAAGATTTTTGCTGCTGTATTGCCAAATGTATACAAAATTGTGACGTATTTGCATTTCAAAAGAACAATAAATTTACTTCAAAGGATGAATGGACAGGGGAATATATGCCACAACGTTTGACTACGAGGTGACCATGTAATCATCCCTCGTGCATTTTATAGTCAACAAAATATTAACGCAGTTTTTATGCATGTGGTGTGTTGAATGCTTAGCTCTCCATATGCTTAGCACTATATAGCGCATCGTTTTCAGCTGGTTCCATTCTAGCTACACTAAATGCGTATACCAGTCAAAAGGGGGAGGGACTTGTGACGTGGTGAAGCATTTGATATCGTGGGGGGTAGTCCCAAACTATTCTGTAACGTTTGCAATTCCTATGATTCAATGGATTGCCATTGCCAAACAATTCGTTTCTCACCTCTCGCGAGGGACCAAGTAAACACCCATAGCACGCTGCCAATGGACATCTAAAGTCTGATACAGCTTGCGACACGTTTTGTCGGAATTCCACGCATTTGTTACTTAATAATTAGCCTTTCATTGTTTTACGGCTTACCGTCTTTATTTTGACCAAAGGCGATGAAGTCACTTTAGTCAATATTATTTCTGCAGAGCGGAAGTTATATTGGCAAACAATGGAAACGTGTTGTTATTTACATTACTTTACCAGATCGTAAACAAAAATGAGACGTGTTGAAGATGTAATCGACCTAACATTACATGCTACGTTCACTTTGCTTGCAGGAGATACATCCTTTGTTCACCGATTACATGTAGTGCAATGTTGACCGCTTTAGGGGTCCCGGTCGTTAAAAATTCAAATTTGATTTAATTTTTCTCTTCTATAGCAATTCTATTTCGAATATATTCATTAAAAATGCATGAATGAAATTTAGTGCTAAGTCTTTAACAATGCATGAATAGCAAAGGCGTGAATGAAAAGTTTGTTTTGTTCTTAAAACAATGCATTAATGAAATTTTATTTCGTATTGAAAAGCAAACCATATTATTCTGAAAATTAGGAGAAAGTAAAAGAATTCGAAAAGATTTTCTATTTGACAGTTTTAGAAGAACCGAAAGGTAAATTTAATGCGTCAAATTGAGGTCATACTACTTTTAAACAGTGACATTTTCAATTTGAAAATCACGGTTATACTTTTTATATTAGCGAGTTTTTTTTTTATACATTTGTGGAATTTGACCTCCATTGGCCCTCCAAGAAGGATATAGATAGTAAGAGGAGATTTTACGGCTCAGTTTGTAACCAATGGCTTAAGTCGAAGCCCAACGGTTTTTTTTTTTTTTTTTCCAATTGTGGTTCACTGACTTGTTTTCCCTACTCCATTGCTTATTCTGAGCACAAAGCACAATGACAATAGGTTCCATTTCTATGGTTTGCTTCGTTATGACCAAAAGGACCGCAGACCCCGACTGCAAGAAGGATGCTCTAACCACCTGACCATACAGCCGGAGAAAGAACTTCATGTGGTAGATATGCCAACCCCCCCCCCCCACACACACACACATACATGTTTTGACCGTCAATTGGGGACACATTTTTTTAACCATGAAAACGTGGATATCCCCACTTTGGGTGTATCGACACTTGACTAGGGGAAAAAACGCTCATGTCCCCGATTTACTGGTACTACACAGATACACATACACCCATGCACCAGCCCACGGTTTTTCACCCAATGTTAGGTCCATCACATGGAAATTGGGGAAAACTCCAAAATGCTTCAAACTTGCTGTGATACATCCTTGAAATGTGAGCAATTCAATTTCATGGCTAATTTTGCATTTGGCAAGTGGGGATATCCCCACTTGCAGGTGTATCCACACTTGCCCGGAGAAAAAAAGGCTCATGTCCCCGTTTTACACCAAAAACATACGCACACACACACACATCTCCTTCATTCCTTGCCTTTGAATTAGTTAGTTAGGTAGAGTTTTACTGACGGCCAAGTTTCCAACGTATTGGTTCAAGCTGAGCGGGCCACGGCCTTTTTTCCAGTTGTGGCTCACTCTCATTGGCTTGTTTTCCCTTAACAATTGCTTATCCGGAGCATCACCACAGCGTTAGCAGGTTCCATTTGTAGAGCCTTTGGTAAGACTCGACCTGGGAATCTAAACCGGGCTTTCCCCGTGAGAGACGGATTCTCTACCGTTAGACCAAACACGTGGTCTAATCCCGTGCTTTTGAAGTCCCTGTTGCCAAGTTCTTTACTGTCTGACTGTTCTTCAATTTTCTTTGAAAATCTTATCCAAAAGATAAGATGTTGTACTGAAAAGCCTGTGCCCATGACTTGTAAAATATTATTTTTCCTTTTTCTAAAGTCCTCAGTCTCGAATCTTTTGTGGAAACCAAAACACCTGAATAAGCCATTCTAGAAAAATTTTGCTCGTCCAAGGAACTCCGTCCTCAAGGTACAACACATAATGAGTCTTGCATGTACGGCCTCATTAGCCTAAAAAATTAGACGTTAAGCACGGTTTTCCCTACAAACATAGTTTCTTCAAGTATTCTCTCTATTGCACAGATAACGAGAGAATATCAATTTAAACATAAATTCACTTAAAAATTGTCTTTGTTTTGTATTTATTAAATGATTCTTCAGCAAACCATTCGAGGGAACTTAGGAAATCAAAATCACCCTAACAATTCTAAGTTCTCGGCCTTTAGCATGGATAAGATATTGTGCTATACCTGTTTTTCGGCCAGTTTTCAATATTAAGTTCTAGCTGTGTTATTATTTGTATACTGAAATAAAGTCTTTGAGATTCAATCCTGATACCCAAACATCGCAAGAAATTAAATCGTGATTACCGGGTAATATTTCAAACATGGCCTTTTTACCTGAGAGATATCAAACTCTCCACTTCTCTGATTGGTTGACACCACTGACGTCATACACACTCTTTTATGCCATACCAACGTGGCATACGCCTTGTAGATAGCGATGATAAGTCCTTATTGTTGATTTAGATTGAAGTGACAATCTCCAAAGAAGAATAAATATAGAAAATCAAGCCAATGAAGGTTTGATTAATTTGTAACCCCATTCGTTACTAAACAAGCTGTTATTTATTGATCGACCTGGTTTTTGGTCATGAAGTAAACCGATTGTTTTAAGATCGCAATCGGGTCGTTTTCATGTCATAATCACAAGCTATAGAGATTACGAAGAAGATTGGTGACGACTGTGAGAACAGTATTTTGACGTAAGTTTTCTTCCAGTTTCATGCCGTCCAGTTTCCTATCCATCTTACGTTTTTTAAAATATGATTGTATGCTTACTTTGCTGAAAAATTTCTCATAAAAAATTGTGTTTTTAATTCCCAATTTGAGTTTACAACTTTTCTCTTGTGTAATTTTTGATTTTTTATAAAGAGGAAATCTTCCTCTTATGTTGGATTTTATAATGACATTTGATGACATTTGTCTGGAGATTCGTGGCACACTTTCAGACTTGTGATTGGTTTTAAAACCAGAGTTGCGCATTCCATATATCATTACCCCATAAGGTCTAATAATTTACTTTAGACTGTTTTCTTTTAGCAAAAAAAGCCATAATGAAATATTTCATAGGTACAATAGGCTATCTCATTAGTTTTCTCACCTCATGTAATAGTAGTAGATGGTGCAACTTTTGCTTACGAAGTAAATATGTTCCATACGTTAATATCCAAGTATTTTGTCGCTACTTATCGTACACTGTAAAACTTTACGATAGATGTACAGAACAAAAAAGAAGATAAATAAGATAAAATAAAGATAAATAAGGATAAGAGAAAAGTTCTGGAAACTTATTTTCAGAACTTTTCCGAAATTATTATGTTTCTCTTTATTTTTTTCTGTAAATTTACAGCGATTTTGTGCCATTTTTTACAGTGAAGACAGAGCTAAAGCTGTTAACCGTGTGCTTGCCGCACAATTATTGCAGATTCCCGTTACTGAGTCGGGTTTGGAATCATTAGATATACACGTGTTTCGTTCCATCTGCTTCGTTATTCCTAAATTTTAACACATTGTTATAAGTTTAATTTCATTTTTCTTTCTGTGACGATTACAAATTGGATTTCAAAATAATTCCTAGTCTATTTTGTTACCAAATTCTAAAATGACTCTCTTTAAAGGGAAATATTGAGTTCGTTTGCAAGGAAATTTCATCCTTTTAAAACCAAGCATTATTGACAAAGAGTGATAAATAATTTCAAATAAGGCAGTATGGGAGCCTTCTTTTCAACAAATGAGTTTCTGTAAGATAGAAATTCAATTGTTTGTTGCGCAAGAATAATTTGTTCACTCAAACTGTCAGCATTTCAAAAGATGCAACTTCCACAACTCTTCTTGTGCATAACAATGTTGATAAGATGAAGCTGTTGTTGAGGTTTATTGTTGAGACTGAATGGTTCGAAAATGAGTTGGGCTATTTTCTTTCAATGCTATGTTGGAGCATTTTAAACGCAATATTTCCCTTCAATATAGAATGAGTTTTCATTGTAACCTCAACTGATTTATTCTCCTGTTTCATTTTCGGGAATATACAATACTTTGGTTTCTAAGTTATTTTAACGTTCTTTTATATTGCTTTTTTTCAAATTTGTATAGACGGTTTCATCTAAAAGTTTTGCTTTTTATGTTCAATCGTTTGCAAACTATTTCCCCTTTTTCATTCTCATTTGCCTATAACGACTTGTGTATAAAATAACGCGTCGCGACATTGTACATAAAATATAATGTTCAAAAGAAGTACATATGTTGCAAAAGCAGGAACTCTCATTTGAAAAGAATGTGAGGACTATTTGGCTCATAAATAAAGAGAAAAATGTTCATTTTTAACCATTTCTAGTGAAATTTGAAACATATCGTATATTTGACAAGATTCTGGTGCGTACCCGAATTGACTAGCAGCCTTTTGCGGGTATACTGTAAAAGTAATAGTAAAATTAGAACTTGAATCTATTCATTTAAAGTCCAATTACAAGTCAAACTAAAATCGGTGTAATCATTCCGAACATCTGAACATAGTTTTGACATATATCGTTTGAAAATTGTTAGTATAACACTAAACTGACTGAGGTATTACTTGATATTGACAATGACTTATCTCAGCATTACCGGCGCCACTACCGGTTTAGTTGTCAAGTAAGGGAGAAATTGAGCCTTGGGTTGCTAAAATTCGTCACGATGCGTAAAATGGTAAAACAAAAATGCGGAAATATTCGGAAAAGATAAACATACAATCCTCGTGCCTGTTTGGAAATAAAGTTTAAAAAATGAATTAAATCGCTCTTTAATAGAGTGAAAAGTGTGAGTTCACTCCATTAGAGTGTTTATTCGCTCCTAGATTGGTGGAATTCACTCCAGAGAACAAAGTTTTACTCAAGTTGATGCCTACAATGACCGATGACAGTTGTAGTGTTCATTGCAGGCGGTTCGTTTAAGGGTGAATTTTTTTCTCTTCTTGGAGTGGAGTGAATTAATACTCCAATGGAGATAATTCACATTGTTTACAAAACGGTATCGAGAGAGAGACTATAGGTTCAAATTTTTTTTTTGTTTTTAGAGTGAAAGGTACGCAGGGCTCTTTATGCTTGTAGTATAGAATTCATAGATGTTAAACTCACATCTTATAATAGGACTCAAACGAAAGACTTAGTCATCTAATTTCCAACTCAGCCAAATTCATGAACTTCTGATATGTTAAGTTTATGATACATTAAGCACATCGATATTTGGTACAATTCTTAGAAAAACCTTGAACTTATAAAAATGGAAACCTTATTTTACATGAAGTTTATCATTCTGCGTTATTTAGCTTATCTGTTTTGTGTTTGTATATATTTATGTAAACAAGTGCTTACTTTTGCAATGGGTTGCGGTAACAAGGCTTTTAAAAGAAGAATGAATCGCTGTAATCGCTATTCAATTTACCAAGAATCTATTTAGAAATCATTTATTTTGCTCTTCATTTATACCTCTGTCTTAAATCATTGTAAATTTCATCATTTTAAAATTTCTTTTTTGGAGAAAATCTAAATGATTCAATAAGGACTGGGAACACGGATTTCCTATTCATGGACAGAGCATACTGCGCGGTACATTGTCTCTACCGTACATGTGGAAAAAAGCGCACCAAGACGACCGTCTGCTATGCTTTTGTGTGAAAGTTTTGGCTTGTTCAAGTAAGTTGCCATATTTTGCAAGAAAGTTGAAATATTTTTGAAATATGGCAAGGTAAGGTCAAAATCACTACACGTATTGCAGGAATATGATGTTTTTTCCCATTCAAGTTAAATTTTTGTTTAAAATATAACAGAGTCGTCGTCAAATCAGACGATTTATACCTTCACGGCGGTCATCTTGGTGCGCCTTTTTTGTTCCAGTCGGTGGCGACCATATACGGATAGGACGTATACATTACATGCTGTGTCCATGTATATAAGTCCGTGACTGGGAAGCACCCCCCTGCGTTGTTGGATCAGGGAGTTGCAACAGTCTGTTGCAACAATTCATCCATACGAACGTGAGCGCACATGTACACACACAAACATACATGCACACGCACACTCAAATCGGCGTTCTCTCGAAGCCTTTTAAGTCTATATCACAATGTGGTATTTTGTCTATTCTGTCTCTTGTTATTTAATCTGCCTTAATTTTCGGGTGGGCAAAGCGATATGTTTGCCCTCCAATTTTTTCATTGGAGGTGGCAACTTTCCCTTCCCCCAGGATCGATTCCCATGAGATAAGAAGCATTGCATGCAGAAGATCAAAGAATTAGTACAGTATATAAACAGTAAACAGTATAAACAATATATAAGCAGAAAAAATCTTAGGAAGACTTCCATTTATGTTGACCCTTAATTCCTCAATGCTTGTGAATTCCAGCAATTACGTCATGCGCACTATGCATTAGTTTTTTACATTTGATAACAGTGTCTCAGTTTTTTCCACCCTATTTTTCCACCCTATGTCAAGTTCAAAAATTTATATCATGACATCCTTGAACAATATTTCTGGAAATTCGGCAGTTCCCGTTGTTTTTTTTATATTCGCAGCAACACAGTGTGTACAATACAAGAGCAACACTGTAAGTATGACACACACGTGTTTCGCCTTGTTACAAACACCCTACAGATATTTGTGTAGGTTCGTTTGAGTTATAAAGTTATTTTCGGAAGTGCTGTTAATTTGAATGACCTTGTATGAGAGATTGACCGCAAATAGAAGGATAACTTTTTGCGATATAAATCTGTATACTCCATGTATCCCGTTGACACTCCGTTGATCGCGCTCGTTTGAGAGTGACTCCTATTTTCGCTATGCTAACCCGTGAATAAACTCTTTACATAAATATATATATACGACACCTCCGTACCCATATCTCTTCCATCAAGTGAGCTAATTGGGGTATCAATGTTCAGTAAGATCCTAGAGATTGAAGGTAGGCTTCAAATTTGTCACTGAAACCCCAAATCCAAACTTTTCTTCTTTTTTTTTGTTAAAAGAAAACTATTGCTGGAAACCCTGTGTCAATCTCTAGTCTTGTCTTTGCGGGAACTTACAGTTTATCTATAAGATCTGTATACTGGGTTTGCATTGATTATATCTAGTGTTCGATATTAGCAGATCAAATATGAATTAGGGAAAATTTAAGAATAGACAGATTTGCGAGACGTATATTGGAATTTGATTCTGGCTGATTAATCTGTCGGAACAGGCGTTAAACGCCTCCACAAACAAAGATATGTAGATAAAAAGTGTTTGAAAACCGGTGCGCCGCAGTTTACAACAAATACCTACTAGCATGCAAGATGTTAGTCTAACTGGTATTAATGTTTTAATTTTGGAGGCATTAAATTTAGTCACCAGCCCTTGATGATTATGGCAAAAATTGGATCAGGTGTTTGCTTAAGTTTGTTAGCATGTCAAGTAAAATTATACTTATTTGATTGAACACAATTAAAAAAATAAAAAGAAATAGAATGTGAGAAATAATTAATCAGTTACCACCAGATAAATTCCCCAACGTACTGAACTTGAGACGATGAAAAATCTACTGTAATATATCTATTAAGCAATTTTACAAGCAAATGAGTAACAAGGCCTATCATTTCAGTTGTACCCTAAGATCTTTACACCTACAATAAGCCTTCAGATTTGTGTTAATGTCCATAGTCAGTTAAGGGTTTCATATCCTTTAAACACTTTACCAAAATTGGAGAACGACAAAAAAAAAAAAAAATTGTCACAAAGTCATTTGATGCTTGCTATATACACGAATGCGATCAGTGCTTATGTTTGGTGACTGCAGGCAGTCATTAGTGGGGTCCACCAGCCTTAAATCCTCTTCATTTATTGTCTACATGAATTTCAAACCCTGATATTCAGTAAAATTTAGGGAATAAAAAAAATTAGTGTTCAACCATCCATGATACATGCAAGCAAGGAAACTGAAAGATTCAAAGGTGATATACCCCAGTTATGGCCGACTGAGATGCAGCACTTGCTGTCAGGATTCGTCTATACGATCGTACCACGGACTTCCTACACATTGACAGAACATACTGCAAGGTAGATTGCCGCTACCGTATGTGTGAGAAAAAGGGCACCAAGGTGGCTGTCTGCTTCGATTTTGTGTGAAAGGTTGGACTTGTTCAAGTCAGTTTCCATATTTTGCAAGAAAGTTGAAATATTTTTGAAATATGTAAAGGCAAGGTCAAAAACACTTCACGTATTTCAGGAATATGATATTCTTTCCCAATGAAGTTTAACTTTTGTTAAAAATACAACAGAATCGTCGTCAAATCTGACGATTTACAGCTTCACGGCGGCCATCTTAGTGCGCCTTTTTTGTACTAATCGGTGGCGACAATCCACGCATATCGTATACGTTTCATGCTCTGTCCATTTATATAAGTCCGTGGTTCTTACGAGTCCTACCCCATGAAATTATAAATCTTAAAACCAAGACGTGAACTTGGCCACTCTTTAATGGCATGAAAAGCCAAAATTCACTCCATTAGAGATTTATTTCACTCCTAGAAGATTGAAATTCACTCCAAGAAGAATGTAATCATTCTGCAACGATTGTCTGCAAGAATCACACTTTTTAAAGAGTGGCTCATGAAAGAACTCCATAAATAGTGAAACTTCATTCAAATTTCATCCTTCTTAAAGTAAATTTCTGATCTTTTGGAGCAGACTTCATAACTTTCACTGTTCTGTGGAGTGAAATTTCACTCTTTTAATACCAAAGAGTTGATATAGTAAATGATTTAACAGCTACGGTATGCATAGACACAAGCTTGATAATTCTTTTTTTTAAAGAGTATTTATTTTATTTTTTTCAACTGACACCTTAAAGTTTTCAAACCCGTTATAAAATCTTTAGCCACTTTTTTGAGTTTTAGTTTTGAGTTTCAATCCCCAAAGTGAAAAAATAAAAAACAGAAGATCACATGGTTCTTATATTGACCTTCTATAAGTTCCCACGAATCTTAAATCTTGATTGCAGTCACCTGTTTTATAAGATAGATACAGACATGCATATCACTTTGTAAATTTTAAAGTTATTTAGTTTTCTTTTGTTACTTTTGTATATTTGTTTTCGGCAACATGCTGGAACCTCAGTCGTAAACCTGTCTTTCATTTTTCGGAACAAGTTACTCAACAAATTTTAAAGATTCCGTAGGGAAACGATCAAACACTGTAAATTTCAAATTCCTCTGTGTACGATCTTAAACTAGAAAGAAATCTGAAAAAAAAAATCCACTTATTACCCGTCAACACAGATTATCGAAAACGTCGAGTTGTAGAATTGGTCTCTAAAGGCTTGTACTTAATTTGTACCGTAACCCTCGTTAGACCTCTTCTATGTTTACCCCGCGGCACGCGTACGTGTCAGCAGCTAGTTTACGGTTTGACCATTCCCATACATGTTGGAAATTTTGTTGTATACTACCACGGTATGTACGTGTCTTTCTGCAAGGTCCATTTTATGCCTGCGAGATAAAAGTACCTCCGAGAAAACATATCAACAACTCTTAGCTGGAGAAGTACCTATCGAGCAAAAATTAAAATGATATAGGCAAATTGTAATCGGATTATAATTGGAGTAACAACTGTTCTCGGGAGCTTTTGACTGGTCCCCAGGGGTGAGCACGAACCGGACCGAGTTCAGGCCCTCTAGACGGGAAGAAAAGAGTATTTTGGGGGGCAAGTAGAGGTTACATACGTTAAAAGACAGAGTCGTCTGCCAGTCTTACTACACTGGCGCCAAACCTAGTTGGTTGGCACAGAAAAGTAAGAAGTCGTGAAAGAGAGGTGCTCTTGTCAAAAGAGGCGACGGATCGACCTGTCGTCGGGATTAGAACGGGAACACTCCGTGGTATAGAATTAAATCGACTCGTTACATCTTTATCGTGTTGTCTTAAAACTGCATGTTTCTTAATGGCGGGTAGGCTGCGCAAACGAGGTAAGTCTGAAATTCTTCAATTATGGCAGAAATATTACCGTAGAATTAACGATACTGCCTTCATTGTTTGGTAATTTTTCTAGTTCTTTTCAAACTCAAATGTGTACTTATCACAATTTGCGGAAAACAAATATCGTTGCACACCAAATCTTTAGATGAACAGTAAAAACAGTAACTACACTTTAGTAATGTTAAAGTCCGTCACAAAAACTAGATTACACTGTAAAAGTGTTCGTGTCTGCACAGAAGGAAAAAAAAAGAAAAACTGGAAGAAAAAAAGGAAAATTGCCAGAGAAAAACTATTAACAGATTAATAACCCATAAGAAAACTGAATAAATATTGGTAGTTCATTTTTGTGTTCTCCTTTTCTCTTTAATTTCTGCTTTTGTAAGTGTACGGAATTTTTAAAAGATTCTGTAGAATGTAACTTGGAGGTTATTGTTTATTCTATTTTAGGTACAATTATAAAATTTACTCCAGAACATTCTTCTTAAAAACATAAGGAAAAATGAAATAATATCGGAACTTGTTTCAGCTGATGCACGTTAAGAATTTCTTGATTGATGGTTGTCGTTATATTGCATCAATTGTATTCTTTGTTAGGGTAACGAATTAGTTTCGAGATTGCTATCCTTTGCTATTCAGGAAATTTCTTGTTAAGTAGTACGAATAAGCCCCTGTTTTGGTGGTGAAATGGTGCAATGTATTAGTAACATCATAAGTTTTTATGATAATTTTCTCGGGGGAGGGGCGGTTTGGAGTGGGGGAAGGGGTTCTCGCGAGGTCATTAAAAATTCACCGAAGAAAAACAAACAAACACCTCTGCATCATGGCTGACAGTCGCATTGACTCCTCCTTGCTGGAGGGGGCAAGACCGAATCAGTCTGAAAATAACGTTTGCCAAAATTTCAAAATAGGATGTAATATAACAACTTGGAAAAAAGAAGGAATTTATAAGCGGAGCCCCAACATCAGTTTGAGCAGAGAATATAGAACATTTAAAAAAAAGGCGAAATAGGTTTTTCGATGCATGTAATTAGAATACAATAATTAAAAACGGTCGTTTTGGGGTGTCATTGCAATGAGATTTCCAGCCCTGTTCTAAACATTGCATTGCCCCTCAAAAAACGACCGGGGCGGGGCATTCACCCCTGCCACCCGTTCCATACGCCAATGGGAAAAAAGAGCATGACAACACATTCCGTGATTGGAGGCACATGTCTTGAACATTATCTCATTAGCAATAAATAATGGTATGAATTACGAATTATTTTCTGGAAATGTTACTTTTGAAATGAAATTCAATAGTTTTTGTCTTGGGATTATTTTCTCTTAAATTACTAGACCTAAAATAAAGCTGAAGAATTGGCTTAGAGGCAAATCTGAGATCAAAACTGATTCAACATTCCAATCGAATTTACCGATTTCCCCAATTTCAATCTGTTATACACCAGACGCCATCTTTTCTGCACACCATTAGTCATATGGTTATTGCACGGACTTATATATACATGGACAGAGCATCTAACGTGCACGTCCTATCCGTAGATGGTCGCCACCGGCTGGGATAAAAAAGGCGCACCAAGATGGTGGCCGTGAACCTATAACTCGTCTGATTTGACGAAGACTCTGTAATATTTTTAATAAAAGTTAAACTTGAATTGGAAACAATACCATATTCCTGCAATAGGTGAAGTGATTTTGACCTTACCATATTTCAAAAATAATTTCAACTTTCTTGCAAAATATGGGGTATAGGCCTACTTGAGCAAATCCAAACTTTCACACAAAACCATAGCAGATAGCCATCTTGGTGCGTTTTTTCTCAAATTACGGTAGAGACAATGTAAGTGCAATATATGCTCTGTCCATGTATAGGAAGTCCGTGGGGTATTGTAATAGCACTCTCAAGCCCATACGTGTTGATTTTGACGTAATTACTGTTGAATGAAAAGTTCTAAATATTTGTCGGGTAGTAACAAAATTCCTTACTGACGCAAATTTAAACACAATCCACTACACAGTAACCAGTCACGACGTAAGACCGTGATAACGGATCATTTTTTGTTAGTTTTAAGTCAATGTACACCTACAAGTGTGGTGGAATTAATGTTGTGAATAATTATGAAAGAAAACTCTGTCGCTTTATAGTTAAAATCCCGATGAATGGTTTTGTGAAGTTAAAGCTGTTTCTAATAAAGCTTGAATATAGAAATATGCACAAAGAAACAAAAGAACTCAAACCGGACGTGACCAAAACGCAATCGAGAACCGCTCAGTACAACACAGCAAAGGGAAACGAAAGAGTGTTCGTCAATGTTCGTCACCTCCATACACCCATCCCAACATTCAACAACTCAAACCCCAAAACAACTCACACCCAAAGGCAACAAATACGCCCGTGGGCTACACAACCATCCACATGCCACACACCCAAGGTAACACCATGCCCAAAGGCAACAACACGCCCTAATGCAGCCACAGCGCTAAGGGACACGGGATGAGGAAGCCCACCTGCCATTATTTTTTCATTTTATACATCGATCGAATCTTTGCTAATAGTAGCACATTTGACAACCCATTACGACTTCTTTAACTGAAACCCACGGTTTACAATAATTAAATTGAACCAGTGTCATGAATCGATTCCTTTGTTATGCAATGTCTTTCCAGGCTGAACGAAGTTCTGCTTAAATTGGCTCTAAGTTATATTTCAAGAATAAATGCATTAAAAACTCCCAATTTTACGTAAAGTTGTGGTTTGACTCAAATTGTTCAGTTTTAAGGTGGTTTTGTAGTCGAATCTTAAAGTGTACCTGAAGTCTTTATTTTTACAAATATTTTTTAGAGACTGCAAAATAAATCTTATTCATCCAACTTCCATTATCATATATGTGTCCCATTGCTGAGATATTGATTGTTGAAATGTTTTCACTTAAATCAAAATATTGTTTATTAATCATTTTGTGACTTTCTCGTTGTATAAATCACATTGCTTTGTTGTCCTTTGAAATTAAAAATGTTTATATAACATTGGACCTTACCTGTTTTCTTGCATAGCATGTTGTACAGCAGTCACACCATCCCATCAAAGTAAGATTGCTATCACATTTTTGTACAACGTGCAGTAGTCTTCAGAAAAACAAAGAAAGAAAAAGACTGTAATTTGTGAAGGTTCAATACTGAAATTATAACATTTGCGCATTTTTTGAGTGAATAAACTTCAACATTTTATATCTCAGCTCAAAAATAACTTAAGCAGGTTAAGATTGAAGAGAAATCATCATTTTTCATGCTTTGTAATATACAGTTTGGAACTTTTTGACTTTAGGTACTCTTTAATCTCCAGTACGTTTTGTATGTTCCAATATATGCTTACTACCAATCTGAATAGTTTACTTATCTTCCTGACATTCAAATTTAAATAATTTATGGACCGATTCATTTGAATTATATTCAATCTGTTACACGCATTATTACTATTATGTAACAAACCGCTTGAGCAATGCTAAACTAATGACTTTGAAAGGCTTCAACTATTTTACTTGAGAAGCAGCACACACAAGTTTTTTACCAACTTAGATGTTGTGACAATTCGATAAAAGTTTGAGTTTTCGGCTTACAAGATGGACAAATTAATTCAATAACAGTTTCCTTTCTCCATATTTATTATGTGCAATTCAACTATAATTGTCAATTTAATTGTTAGGTATTTTTTGGTTAAAACGATAACAATTTCATTTATTGACATGTCACGTGGACAGACGAATGGTTTTGTAGATTCGAGTAGCAGTTATAGACGAATCCAAATAGTATAGAGTGATGGTCTGATTTAGTCGGGCATATCTGCCTGGATCCATATCCTTCATTCTTTCAAATTCGTTGCATAACTTTATCAAGTTGATGGTTGTACACTAAAACACTCCTTGATTCCCCCAATTTCACTGAATATGAGGGTTAAGAATAATTTTATGTATACGACAATAAAATAAAGACAAATAGACTCCACAAATGGTTACCATCACTGCCTGTTCCGGCCGGTTCTTCCAGAAGTTGGAACTTGGGGTTTTATGTTGGAATATTGGGTACTTGGAAGAAAAAACTGCTTCATAACCGTTCTGAAGATTCACAATTTAATGACGAATACTTGTCAAAAGTCCTTACAAAAATTAATCTGAAGAAAAAAGTTTTCAAAAACACGCTATTTGTCATGTCCCCGCCATTACAAATTTTATTATCACTTACCTCATCTTAATTTCTCAAAGGAATTTTGTATGGTTTTGTTACCTCTGGTGGTCAATGCTTTTAAACAGATGAAAAATTGGGATATTCATATCTTTACACCCATTAAATAACGTACGTTTTTAAAAGTAATAAGTCACAAACTCCAGTATCCGAGTTTCGTTCACATCGCTTTATTTAGTATGACTATTCGTTGTTTTTTTTAGTTCATTTCAATGGATCTATACGTAGGATAGGGTGATAGAGTGTAGGTGATGATTGGGGATATGCCCGCCCCTTTCCTAAGCGTGTGTGGGGGGATACCCTTCACCTAATATTCATCCGACTGGCAACCTACCTGTGGGTCTCAGGGGGTCCAACTGTTTGTCGGGGCACAATGAAGACTTTAAAAATGGAACTTACTGTCATTGTGCTTGGTGCTCATTAAGGAGCCGAGAAACAAGCCAGTGAGCCACAACTGAAAAAAAGGTTGTGACCTCTTCAACCAATTTTTCAGAAGCTGAGCCGCAAAATTCCATATACCTTCACAAAATATATACCATGCATGATGCACAAACCAATATATATATGAATGTATAAACGTACTTAAGTATGGCTGATTGCTATAACCCCGTTTTCCCATACAGACCGTCGTTCTTAAACCTGAATGGCGCCACTACAATATAAAAGAATGATATCCTCCTTTTTCAATACAGATCGACCACTCAACACCGAAAGGCAAATCCGATACCAAAAGTTTTTACACCCTTTTAATGATCTGAGAATAATCTCCTTTTCAGTTTTTCCTTGCTTTTCACTCTCTAAAAACATTGGGTAAAATAATCACCAACACTGGTCACATATGTAAAAAATACTTGAGTAGGTAAAACTTGTCCAAAATTGTTGAATTTACTGGTTCATTATGTGGTTAGAGACCCTTTTCTTTGGTAACCCATTACTTGGCTGACCAATTATTGGAAAAATTTACCCAAATTCAGTTTTGTCACATACGTGACCAGATATTGTTGAACATTTTACCAAACCGTTTCTAGGGTGTAGGACCCATGTCTTTTACAATACTCTTGTATAAAGCTTGATTTAATTTCATATTTACAATCTAATTACCGTTCGACATTTTTTTCTTTTTTAGCCGTAATCCTCCCAATTTTCGTCGAGCTATTTAAAGTTGGATACAAAAATTTTCATTACCCTCATAGAAAGTTTGTTTTGAGGGAACTCCGACGAAGCGCGTTGACTGTTGCCTTCTGAAGTGGACGACGTCTGTCGCCGGCTTAACAAGTAATTAAGGCGTGAAACCTCTCTATGGTCCGGAAGCCGAAACTTGGAATCTTAAGCAATTCTAGACAAGGCCTATTCGGTACGGCGGGCTTAAATTGCCTGGAACCCAGGCTTTAGCTTGATTAAACACTCAAAACGGTAATAGCTTTGATGAAATTTCATGTAGTTTGGAGTGTAAAGAAAACTTTGAATTAAAATGTGAAGGGAAGAACGTTTGTGTTCAATATGGAGTAATTCCGTAAGTTTTGATTAAGCCTCGTACAGCGGAGTTAGAGAGGCGTGTTGCAATGAAATAACTGTTTGGACAACTTAAGTTGAGGCCACTCGGCAAGTTTGCTAGCTGACATGGAATTTGAAACCCTCATCTTCCCATCCAACATGCTAAGCACAACTTTACAAACCTTTAACTCAAAATGGAAGCAAATTCAAGAGTGTTGTTTTTCGTGTGGGACAAGTCATTTTTCTATTTTTTTAAATGGGGGAAGTAATTTGAAACGAGTTCGCAGTTTCCCCAAAAGCGTGTTTGTAGGAGTATCACAATGTTCTAAAACAGAGCGTAAAGTGTGGCCCTACATTTCAAAGAAACTGTCAGATAGCACGGCAATAACTGTCTTAAAAGAAAGACAGAATCTCCTTCACAGCAAACATTTTATCCCTCGATGTATATATTTAAAGTTTACAGAACACTGAGTATCCTTGGAGACTTGCTTAATGGTTACAGTATTCTCCGATTATTCCACCATTCTTTTCCGATCTTTATCTTGCTTTTTATCAAGTCTATTTTATCATTCTTTCTCGCCATCAGCAGCGTTCCATTTCTTATCGTTGATTTTTATCGCAGTATTTTAAAGTCCATTTTAAGACATACCCCTCCGCATACAGAAGTATTTAAGTACAATAAAAATCTGAAAATGATCGAAAGAAGACTGATCGAAAAAAGTCCTCTGTATTATGCCGATGCGCACCGATCATGTAACTTGAAATTATTCGCTAATTTGATACTTGAAGAGGCCTGATTAAAATATGACTTAGGCCTGAGGTCTTTTCCAGTTGGCCTTCATTTTTTCTTTCCATTCTTTAATTTTTAATTTATTTGAATGAATTTTACGTCACTGATGACGTGTAGTGCAGCTATGAAAAAAATGAAATTTGCATAACTTTTTAATCGAACTTTTATCTTCAAAGTTACTACTTTTTTAAACATGCTTTAAGAATACTTGATATTCCATGCTCCTATTGTCAAAAAGACCGCATTTATATATTTTTGTGGAAAAATATGAAAACAAAAGCTAATAAAATAGGAAATGGCGTTAAAATCGACATCTTTAACTTAATAATTATATTAATTATACATATCTTTACCAACTTCAACAAAAGTGGTTATATTTTCTTTTATTACACATGTAGAGCAAAATGGATTAGTTTCTGGACTTAACATTAGACTAAGGTAACAAGCCGTTTCGATCATTGTGCATGCCACTACATGTGTGTCCCTTTTTTATAGAAATTCCATTGAGATAAATTGGTATAGACTACAGGAATGCTAATATCAAACATTTCTAAATCATGATAAAAAGGTTTCATTTTCTTCGATTTTAAAATAAATGAGTAATGATCTTAAACTATATGTTTTAAATTTTCAAACCGATTGATACGGGAGAAAACAAAATAAACGACCGTTATCTGTCAAACGACTGCTGGCGGGATATTTGCGAGGAAATAGTAAATAAATCAATATGGAACCACAAACTACTTATAAAGGGGAGGATAATTTTCATAGATTTGTAATTTAAATGTACAACCGCTTCAGATACCTTTAGAACACAGGAAACATTCTTTTGCAATCGCTGGTCGCCTTCTCAAAGTTCTGATATTTTACATCTTCAATCCTGGCTTAAAGCAATCATTTATCACCCAGAATACTATTTTGCCAGAAGTCCATCTAGAAATTATCAATTGACACAGCTTTTTCATTGACATCAAATTGAAAAAAAAAAAAATACAGAGCAGCTCATACAGGTAGTACACAACATGTACTGAGAGTGTTCTAATATCAGAGTAGGGATTTGTGTACTCCCCATGAAGCAATAAACTGGGGCGTGTTTGGATGATGAGGATGAGATTTAGACATTTGTGGGAGGGGCTAGATGTAAGCACGTTGGGAGAATTGCAACTTTCTGGGATAATGAATTGCAGTCTTTAAAACACATACTCAACCCCCCATACATACAGCACAAATGATTTACGACTGTGGCAAGTGACTGTTTTCTACCTAGGTCTTATTATCAAATTTACACGTTATGTTGTACTAAGATAACTAGGCCTACACTTATACACAAAATTTCTGGTTTGAAATTGTTTTTGAGAGAGAGGGCAGAATTCCATACCGACCATGCTGGGGGATTAATGAGAAACTACATTTAGTGTTAACGTTCATGGTGATCATGACACTCTCGAGTACTTTACATAAGGGTATCCTAAAATACTGAGACGGAACTCCTAATGATTGGTCTCTTTTCCTCTTAGCCAGTCAAAAGCTGTACCGTGTAAGGCAGACCTCTGATGCATACGTCTGAAGGGCGAGAGCTTGGTGACTCCCTGAGGGTCCAAAACCTTCTTCAGGAGTATGTTTTGGCTTCCTCCATTGTCTCCTTACCATGCAGACAGTCGACTGACTTCAGAAAGATGTAGCCCTTTCAAGACAGGTGTTGCTTGCTCTGTACAGTTTTTCTTGGAATAAACAAGACCTTTTAACGGTTTCTCGTTAGGTCTCTCGTACCCTCACCGGTCCTCAAGTCACTCAGGCTACTCCTTTCGGTAAACGTTTGTTTCAGGTGTTCGGAGAGAGTGAGGAATATATATTTTTAGAAGAGTTTTGCAGATATCCTGTAAAACTCTTGTAAGAAACACATCGTGTAGAATGTGAAAAGAGCACTGTTTGCTAATGCACTGATTATTCTACAGTTTTTAAGAATCTATAAAATTTTACGCAAAGAGTGAAAGGGTGCATTGTTCATTTTGAATTTTAATATTTCTCTTTTAGAGCATGTTTACCCTTTTAGAATCTAATGATATATTAATGATTCCTTATACCTCGCGACTTGACCAGACTTTCTAGGGGAGACATGCTGGCAAAGAAGGGAATAGGCCGGCTGGAACGTCCTTTAACTCGATATTCTACCAAAATGAAGTATCCTTCAAGTCGCATATTCCATTTAAACTTCTGAAAACATTTTCCTGCTCATAAATACAAGTGGGTGAAATCAGAGTGCATGGCATTTGACTGGTGATTAATCTCGAGGGCAAAGTTTGTATGTGTGATGGCGCTCTTCTTATATACGTTTTACCACAATAGTAATGGTTTAGATCACTCTTTTGTTGACAAAAACTTTTGAAAAAAATGTAAAGGTTATGTGTTAAATGCCGTCATATTACTGACAGATCTCGGCTTTGGCCCCTCCAAATCATGTGCTCTAGTCCCCAGTATTAATTTCTAGCTACGCCACTGCCTTGTTGCAGTTGAAAGTCTCCAGGCTTTCCAAAATAACTGTAGTAAAATCTTAATCACCGTTCTCTCATCACAACAATTGATTGACTCGAATATGAAATTATTTAGATGAGGGGGGGGGGGGGGATTAAAGACACACCAAATAGATGTATTATTTGGTGTCAGGTCTCGAAATGAAAAGAATTCTAGAATGAATTTGATTTGTCTTTCATAGTGAAATATAGGATCTCTACTGCCCTTTTTAGTATAACGCAATTGTCTTACTATAATAAAAGAAAGGTTGTATCCGAAAGTCAGTATTTATCATTGTTACTGATACTGAGTTCCTGTAGACTGCATTCAATATTTAAGCAAGAAAAATGATCCATTTTCAAAAAGGATTGAAGCTCTTCAGCTGTTCAGAAACTTTGTAACTTTCTATGGAATGTCGGTTTATGCCCACAAGGTAATTATCTTTAAAAAGGTAAAAAATTTGTAAGTTCATAATGTACATACTTCACTTGGTTCCACTATATAATTTTTGTCTTTAAAACAAAAACTATTGAAATGTGCATTAAGCTTTGGGAAAGTTTAATCTGTAACTGTAGGTTTTCCTCGGTGTTGAAATATTCGACTTTGAATTTTTAAATGAGTTAAATAAAGGTGGGAACCACAAAGGGTTTCGTCACTGCGCCTTAAATTCAAAGTCGGTGACGTATCTCCAATGATTAGTCATATTCATATAGTCATATTCTCAATATAATTCAAGCTCGGTCAAAGTCGATCTAATTTAATGTTACTTTCCCATAATGCAGTATGCAAGCAAGTCATTGTAACACCACAGCAATTAACACTCCTATCATATGATTCTCATTTTACGGAAGTTTAATAGAATAAAAATTGCTTCGTTAACCCGAACTTATGACTCATTTATCCGCTGAATGCGGAGGCGCTATGCAAACTCAGCTCTGCATCATACATACCTCAGTACAATGCGATTTTATTTTTTTAAGTTCTTTATTTTTATTTTTGGAAAAGCACTAACGACAACAAATTTCCGCATTGTCTACATTGCCAGCATAATGAAGACAACGGTATCCTTGCTCAGCACTTCTCCAACAAACGGGCTGAGACCAAAAGAGGGCGGTAATTGTGTTTAAGTATCAAATGGGGTTAGATAGGTTAGTGCAGGACTAACCCTAAATTTAAAGGCAGTCATTCGTCACCCCAAACTACAGTTTCAGTATACATATATCAAAACTCTCAATTGGTACAGCTCTTTGATTGGCATCACATTCAAACAATGCATCATAGGTAAATTCCACAGCATGGGCACTGAGAGTGTCTTGATTACACATTATGGACTTGTATGGCCACTGGGACAAGCCATGAAGCAATAAACTAGGATTGTGTCTGGATAAAGATGAGTTTTAGATAAATGTAGGAGGGGCTAGAAGTAAGTAGGTTGGGAGAATTGGAACTGTTTGGGATGATGAAAATATGCCTTTAAAGTAACTAGCACGGTTTCGTGGGCATATCTACATAAGGATGAATACAGCCTCGCATTCTAGGTACAAAAGCAAGAGCAATTGCAAGGAAACCCGCGGACCAGTATAACCTTTTGTTTTCAGTAAGCGACAGAAGAAGCGCTTTGATATTCCCTTACTCGGTTCCCACCCCCCCCCCCCCACATACACCCACACACACACACACCCATACACACACACACCTTTCAGGCCATGTACTCAGTGATGGAGCTGGTTTTTCCCAGCAGGGCTTGTATTACAAAAGATGAAAATTTGAAAGGGGTTTTTGTATGGAGAAGACAGAATTTAGAAAAAAAAAAATGAAGTTATTCTTTAAAAAAAATCTATAAATATTTGGATTTGTAAGGAAAATGTTGGTACTTTTTTTTTTTTTTTTTAAAAAAAGTTGTCCTTCCTCAGTGTGAGCAAAATAAAGCATCTATTGTTGGAATGAATGAGGGTGCGGTTGCAATTACAAACGTTATCCTACCAATTAAGGCTTCCCAACGAAACGGGGAAATTTCCCTGTGGGAATCGTTTCTCGTTTTGGCTGGGGTACGGTCACCGCTGACACCCCACGCCAGTCAGCCACAGCTGGAAAAAAGGCCGTGGCCGGGCTCGACTTGAACCAATAGGTTGGAAACTGGGGGTAAAACTCTATCTAAGTAACTAACTACACCCCACGCTATCAAAGCTACCATAAGGGATGCAGCAACCTGTTACACGGAACAAAGATTATCGCCTGTTTATTATAACATATGGCGGGATGATCGATGCCTCCTTACATAGACATATTCCCTTCAAAAATGTCCAAATTGTTGGCTGGTATAAAAAGAAAACTTCAATCCAAAGTTCATGCTAGCGTGCACCCCATTGAACCAGCCTCTCTTGTATTGTATTGTTTTTAAAGTGATACATTTACCTGTACGTTATTTAAAATAAAACTTTTTTAAGCTTGGGTTCATCTATTCATATTGTGACATCTCAACGTGGGCGACAAGTCAATATATTCATTGAAAAATAGAATTGGCCTTGGGTTCCCACTCATTTTAAGATAATGCCCTGGTGATCTATTTACTGGTTACTATCTTTACCTTTTTCACACGATAGGGAGACCGAGCCAAGGAAACCCTAAAATGGAGGTGCATGTTCAAACGACATCTGAACAGGATAATTGGAGTATGGTCAATGCTGGTTCGTCGACAGAGCATGCGCGTGAGTGTAACCCTTCTTCGTCTCATTCTTTGCAACCTTCTCCTCACCTGGAGAGTCAGAAGCCTTCCGGAGGGACAGCAGGATCTGACCCCCACGAATCGGAGATGGTTGCCCCCAACCAACGCCTAGTGGAGTCTAACAATGCCTACAGCCCTCAGTTTCACGGGTGCAATGTTGTTACGGAAGCCTCGGCAGGGCAGGTGTTTACTCATCGGGAGGAGGTGAGTCAGAATTTTATATATTTTAGTTACTATAACTTAAAGTCTTCGGATCGTTTAACACCAGTGTGGGAGATAGCAGTGAGAATTTGGTCAGAGGGGCAAGAATGTAATGCATGGGCGCCTTAAAACAGGACTTTAAAAATCTAAAAAGGGCACGGTATACAATTTTGGTCAGTTAGGGGACGCCCGTTTTCCAATTATATGCACACTCCACCACTGGAGAATGGATTTCAAAGGTGGATAGACGTACAAAAACAGCGAAAAATAAAAATTAAAGCACTCCAGTTTTAAGATATTGCTATTTTAGAACTTCCTAAAAAGGCCGAGTTTGATCATTGCAAGGTTGTAGGCCATTTAAAAGACAACCGAATCCAAAGAGAGACCAGACATTCACACATATACCCACCGAACCTTTGTTCATCTGCAAAACATGCAAACAATCGCTGCTCATGCCATATTTCATATTTATTAGTCCAAACAGAAATATCCCGATATGCCATGGGGTACCATCAACTTCATCAACCCCTCCCAGAAAAAATCATTAACTTTTGCCTCCAAGCAAAAAATAAATTCTGCTTTAAAATATTATAACACCATTTTGTTGACTCAATTTTTCTAGACAATTAATTATTTTTTCTTATTTTGCAAACTGATTGATTCTTTTTTGCCACCCCACGTAGGGGAACCGAACAAACCATTTGAACAACTCTTGGTTTGTGGATGGGGTGGTCAAAAAATTTTCAACAGCCGGTCAAATCCTATTCCGGACAGGATTCATCTTTGATAAACAATCCCCCATACAAATCCCGAGCACCTACATATACACACAAGAAAAAAAAAACATAAAACATACGCACACATACTGACACGCACATACATTAAAGTTTACGTTTTCTGAAAGCCCTTAAGTCATCTGTATACCACAAAGATATATTTTGATTATTCTGCCTGTTTTTTATTCTGCCTGAATTATTGGGAGCAAAAAGATATGCTTGTCCCTAATATTTTCATTGGAGTGGCAATTGCCCTAGCCCCCAAAATTGACGCCCCTGATTTCTACTTATTTGGTGGTTATGTACTGGTAACAACGTGGCACTTATTGGCCGTTACCCAGGGAGAGCCTGGACCTCAACTACCCCTCTTCCTTTGCTTCTTAATTTGTGAAAATTTACGAAATATTTCTGAAGTATACTCTTAGCTTTGTTGTCTCACTATGGACTTATATTTCTGACATTTGCGTCACATTAAAAAAAATTGCCTTTTAACTGTTAAAATCATTAACTGGGTTCCACGGGACAAAAAATCCGATCGAGTTTCTGAACTTGTTTTAAGTATTTAAATATACTGCACGAAGTATTGAAATAAAAGACCATTATTATTTCATCCCCTTTGAGAAAAAAATAATATTCCAACGTGGTGGGAATCCCATTACTTCTCTAATTAAAAATCCCCTTCCTTATTTGAGCGATTCTTCATGCTGAAACGGTCATAGGTGCATTTTTTTTTTTTTTTTGGGGGGGGGGGGGTGTAGGGAAATGATTCGGGGTGGCTAAAATAAAATAGACGGATATTCCTAAAAGGTGTTTCCTGAGCCGACGTGTGCCGTCACAACTATTAGTCTGTTAAAAGTGTGCCAATGTTTTATGGGGAGCTAGGAAATAATTGGGGGAAAAAATCTATATCTCAAGCCCCTTCCCCGCTCCAAAAGTGCCTCCTCTGTCTTAATGGCAACGGCGTAGCTAAAAAGGCCCAATTCATTTAATTAATAAAGTGTGGTGCTCGTCATTCGCTTCATGGAAGCTGGTTTAAAAGAAAAATATGGTCACCCCAACTTAAATTCGTACAGTAGACTGTCCTATGTCATGATTGGCTCTCGAGAGTCATTTGATTTGACAATATTTCTTTCTCATCAAGTGTATAATTTGTCAGAACTGACTGATTGGTTTACCTTGAATATGCAATACTGAAGTTCTAAAATATTATGAAAGATATTTTGAACGAAAATAAGAAGAAAATTTATTATATGAAATTTAGCTATTGCTTCAATTTAAGTTTGGAATGATTTCTCTAGCCCTTAATTGCAATCTGAGCCAAATAGTTGGGGGAAGATACATGGGCGTCCGCAGGTATGGGCAAGGGGGCACTTACCCCCCCCCCTGGAAAATCAAAAACTTGAAAAAAACGTATTAAAATCAAAGCCAAAACGCGTTTTCAAAGTTTCTATGCGAAAAATAGGCTTTAGAAATGCCATTTCCGGCGATCTGGGAGGCATTTTGGGCTGAAATTTTCGCTTGCTTTGTGTCAATTCTTGGTGACTTGGAGGTTTTCCCCTCCCTAGAAATTTTGCCCCCCTGACTTTTTTTCTGCGGACGCCCATGGGAAGATAGCGTTTCACAATATGGCCCTAAATGGCCCAAATAGTAACACATGATATTTGATTGATTGGTATTCCTATCATTGGCCCCTCCCACTCCTCTGTGTTATGATCGTATTTCGTGTGTGTAAAGGGCAAGCAATTAACTCTTGCTTAATCTAAGGGACATAATTTTGTCACTTTATCCAAAACCTTTATATGTTCTGAGTCATTGGAGAGCGTCTAGAAGGAAGTCCAGTAGACTAAATACAAGGAACGCTACCTTGCAATTTGATTATATTACCATTTAGGTCGTGATTCATAATCTTAATCTACATTTTAGTTGTCAAGGTATTTTCTTGGAACTTTTTCACTTTTTTATGGCTTTTGGGTTGCTCAGTAATAACATGACTGCAAAGGGATATTTAAGTCATTTAATGGAGTTTCTTTTCCCGTTTTTACGAAGTAATGTCTTCTTAATTGCCACGGTTGGTACTTTGCAAGGTTGTGACTCAGACCCAAACTTAAGGTCCTAAAGATGTAGGGACAAAGAAGTTTTTATCTGTTTCTTGCATGTCAACAATTTCGTCTTTCTCATAACCGGGCTATGGACAAAGTTGCAAGTAGCAGAATTGCAGTTACAAGTGTTGAAATTCGTATGTCTCGTAATATGAGTGTGTGAGGCCTCAAGGCGCAATGAGTTCCACGAAGGAGACCATGGACCCCTAAATTTTAGCGTACATCCCCCTTTCAAACATACCATATGTGGAGACTTAAATAATGATCTCACTTTGTCAAAACCCAACATTCTGGAATATCACGTGAATACTCTTTCAAAACTTTTAATAAAATGTATGAAATATGCATGGCGACAATGAGTACAGGTAGACCTTGTGAAAAGCGTTCATTCCTAACTTTGACCTAGTAAGTGATTGACGGTAAATGTTAACTGGTTAAAAGCATATTCTGGGGACCAGTTTCATTAACCTCTTGCAAAATACGAAAATATCCTAGACAATGTCCTTCACAACCCTATCGAAATATCCTTTTCTTAACTCAAGATATCTCACTTAAAAGATTGATTACTTTTGGTACAAATACCTTCACTTTTCAACAAAACCATAAAAAATTATGTAATGTGGGCACAAAGTGTCAGTTTCCTTTTGTTTTTCTTTGTAATTTAAATTCCTATTTGTTTTGATACTGCTGGAGTGTTTGAATGTCTTATCCGTTAGATTACCGTATACCATGTGTGGGGTAGAGTAAATAATGTTGCTTAAAATTTCTTGGAGTGGCATCAAGAGTACAAATAAATTGAATGCAATGTTGAATTAATGTGCAAGCGATGGCATCACAAATTTCACGTAATGATCCAAATCCCGAAAAAATGAACTTCTGTAAAAATTATTATCGTATGAACAAAAAAAGCTATTGTGATGCAGTTTTCACATCCTGAAAGAGAAAAAATTCCCCCATGTTTTGAAGTTACTAATTATTTTCTCCGGAAAATTCCTGTCAGTGTACCTACTTTACATACTTAAAGGTAAAGAGCAGTCCCTTCAAACTTATTTTGAAGAAAAAGCTTAATAACACAATTTTCGTCTTATTTCTCTTCAAAGTATCTTTCATTACATTTTTATGACTTTACTATTGCATATTCATGGTAAACCAAACAAGTTACTTCTAGTAAATTTCATATTTGAAGAGAAAGAATGTTGCCAATCATGAAACTGACATTTTATTACACTACTTCAGTTTGGGATGACTGCTCTTGCCCTTTAAATGTAAGTTTTGTAGCACGAACTTTTAAAGATGAAGAAGATTGAGTGCTTTCAATTTGGACCGCAAGGAGGAGATGTTTCATTGTGTTTTAGGACAAAACTTCATAGAAAGCTTCTTTGTGACACTCGGCGTAGGTATTGTCACACCTTGTGTGTCACCTGTACATTTTGCTACATACGCACTTTCATAGATCCTTATACTATAATAAAATACCGGCCTCAGTTCAAATTTACCCGACAATGGACCCTGCCCTTCACTGTTTTTTTATTTTCGTTTGTTTGTTTGTTTGCTTGATTTTTATATTTTTGTTCGAATGCCCTGCACTTGTGACAGTTGAGAATGATTCAGCAGTACAAGTCAATTTAGAATAGAAGTTACTTAAATAATAATAACAACAAATAAACGGCCTTATATAAAGTTACCAAGGTACAACAGTTCTTCACAAAATATTACCCCTGGTCAGCAGTAAACGATAGATACAATCTCTTTGTACGGTTCCAGCCCTGAACTCATAATGCAAGTCAACACACACACATGTAACTCTTCGATGAAGATAAAGCATCTCGTCAAGTTCCCAAAATGTAAAATATCAACTAGGCCTAAACCTGGAAATTTCCTGCTTTCCAGAATGTTTCAAAATAAAATAATCGATTATTTACTCAATGAGACAAACCAAAAGATAATTTTACAAAAATTTAACAATTCATCTTCATATTTAAAATAATGAAAAAGATTGACCCATTCATGATCTGGGATTTAGCCCGCTTGAGAACAAAATGCAAAGTCTCGATGATCGCATGCACTCTACCGTTCATTTGCGCCATAATTTGATGACTACTTTCCAATAAATACCACACATACAGGTCATAATATTTTTTTTTTTTTTTTTGGGGGGGGGGGGGCGAAGATTCTATATTCATGTAAATTGTGAATTGCGTGTATATCTTTCTAAAGGTTATTTCTGAGCAGGTAGGTTGCTTCACCCATTCACCCCAAAAGGGTACATAAAACCCCCGCACAGTAATATTCTATAGTGGGTACTTTTATATTCGTATAAGAATGGTATTTGAAACCCAACGATATCGATGTACATATCATGTATACAATTATTTAAAAAAAATAATGTAAATTAGATAAATGTACACGACATGTGGAATTACAAACCACTATTATTGGGTGTATAAATAGTCTTTTCACTGCAGGTGTGAATTTTATATTTGCTCTTGCTTGAGCATAAACCTACTTATAGAGATTTTCCTCCATCTATACACACTTGTTTGTTCTTCGTCCCTTCTTCTCCATTATCCGACAAATATTTCTGCCTAAATCAGTGTTAGGATACGGATAGGTTTCTAACCTGACCTAACCTTTAACATAACACTGGTTCCAATGTAACATTTCTGAATATAATAAATACTTCGATGCAAAAACCAATTCCCAATAACATTTGATTCCTAGTATGGGGTTTTCAACATTTTTTTTAAAAATCTTATCCTTTGTTAACGTAGATAAATAGTCATTTTCAATTACGGCCAGCCAAATCTTAATCAACTATTACTTTTTAGTTTTTAATTTTGGGCTAAAAAGCAAGGAGAGAGCTAAATTAAAATAAAAGTGTTAAAAATGCAGGACAACTTTTATGTTGGTATTATTTTATTTTAATGCACCAAGAATGGTTCCAAAAATAGGTGTCGAAAAGACGGGAGAAACGAGGTTATATGCCCAGGATTATAAAGTGGTCCATGTTAGCATCCGAAGTAGTCATTCTTAAAGTCCCAATCCTCTCATCCCAAACTTCCAATTCTCTTAACCTACTTAATTAAGCCCCTCCCATAACTGCCTAAAGCTCATCCCCATCCAAACTCAAGTGCTGAGGGTGAGTGCAGAAAACCCTAGTGGATTAAGGATTATCCTTAAGTTACATAAAGGTTCGGGATGAGGATTACATAGGCCAGGGTTAAAATTAAGTTTAGAGTTAGGACCGTCATATAAGTAAATCTTTGCTGTAAAGAAGTCCATTTTCTCCTATATAAGAACAGCTCTTTCACAAAAATTATAGTTTAATACGACATGCTTATTTCATTAGAAAAGGGGGACTTCCTGCCCCTGGTGTAAGAAGTCTGGGGTTTTCTGCAAACATGGTATTCTCCAAGACAAGAACAGACTCTCCGCCATATAAGTGCGATATACTAGGACCAGTAACAACGGTACTTGCTGCAGGTGCAGGAGACAAATGGTCGGATTAGATGTTGACAAGCAAGGTCCCCTCGGGTATGCTCGGCACGAATACCACAGAAAACAGGCACACAGTTGACGAAAGTGATGAGAAAACATGGAATTTAAAAATCCATTATGAAATTGAAACTCCTTTCTGGTGACCCCTGAAAAAGTCGATCGTTACACCAGGGAGTCTCTAGTAACACCTCCCTGGTTACACTGTTCAATTTGCGTTCCAATCTGGTGTGTAGCAAAAATTCAATGGCTGCAAAAGCCATCGTCGATTTTTATGAAAAGAGACATCAGAGTGGTAAAAAGGCCTTCGGGTTTTGTCCCGAAGAAAAGCCCACGTACATCTTGAGAGTCAAGCTAAAGATACACACTCGTGAAACACACTACTGCACGTTAATTACTCTGCAGGCTGGCCGATCTGGTTTGTCGATTGGGGCAAAAATTTTCCGAAAGACGGACCCCTACGGTACGTGATTCGTCTATAACCCCACCCCCACCCACCCAAAGAAAAAAAAAGAACATGCGCACACACTCATATCGACGGTTATATACACGAAACATAGCTAGATTGCGCATTATATATGTAGTTTTTTATTATTACTTTCATTAACTCAAATTGCCGTTTTTATCGAAAAAAAGTCATCTGTACACCGCAATATTACGTATTTTTTCATTTGCTTGGATTATTCGGATCATTTGCCCCCGACATTTTCATTTCTTAGGCGATTGCCCTCTGCCCACAGGATTGACTTCCCTTTCTCTCTTTCACCTGACATTTTTAAGCGAACAGGTAAGGGGCGCGAGAAGTGCGTGTCTTACCCCCTTGCCGTTTACTTGAATTTTTTTCACTTGTGATTTGTTGTGCGTAAATCCAGCGGTTCCTATAAAACTACTTTTATTCCTGAACACTTAAATGGCCTTCAAGTAGGTAGGCTTATATTCAGTCCTGTGAGATCTGGCTGTCTAATGAAAAACTATAAATGAAATTCGCTACCTGGGATCCTAGCTGCCAGTGTTTCACAGTGAAATTACATTTCTTTTTTACAGTATACTAGACATGCGAGAAAACGCAAATTACACTAGTTTACCAGTTCCAGTCGAGGAAAGTTTAAAGTAAACTTAAGGGTTGTAACTGGTTACATACGCACAGTTATCGTAAGATATAGTTGTCTAATGTTAAAATGTTAAATAACGTCCACTGCCCAGGATCGTAGTTGTCTGTATTTTCACTGTAACTTACATTGTTTTTACAGTGTTCAAAATTTTTTAGCTCCGGAGGGAAAATGACCCTTACGCACCTTGCTCGCAACCATTGCACAAACCAGACTAGGGCTCTCTTTTCCAAAAAAAAAAAAAAAAAAAAAAAAAGGACGTGCCCAACCTGCCAACTTGAGCTATTTATGGTCCTCGTGCGCCGGTACAGGGACCTGAATGGCCCGGTTGTTTTCTTTCGTATAAGCAAAACTTAATAGCTGTTATTTACATCTATTGTTTATTCAAGTTTTTAACCTAAGCTTCGTATTTTTTTCTGAAGAACGTGAACGGACTGTACCGTCAACACCCTCATGCCCTTATGCCAATAATTTGTTTCACAACTTCGGGGCAATTGTCTAATACTGGTAAATTAGCTTGAAGTTTTGAAAAGCCTTTGCAAGTCAACACAATAACTTTGATGGTTTGTAAAAAAATGAGTCCATTTACTAACTTAGTTCTTCGTCCTCTGTCTAACTGAAACGGTCGAGTGCGTAACAATGGAAGGATGAACAATAATCGACTCTAGTTTTCTCACGATCGTAACACACTTTGTATAACTCCACAGCTTGCGTGAACCATTGTGAACAAGTAGTCTTTATACTGAGATAGACAATTGCATGAATAGTGTACAACTTTGGATTTATTCTTTAGGATTGTCAGCTGTTATAAGTCAGCTTTATTGGTATAAAGTTTACACAATTTTTTGAAGTTACTATCAAGGTATTTGCACTGTAAATTGAAATCCCCTTACTTTAAAAAGTGGTTAGACGGACCTGGGGAATTCAGCTTTGTACTAGATCTAAATGAAAAAAATCAAAAAGAAGAAGAAAAATCTAAACTATATAAAAAAGGGAATCAAGCGTACAGGTATGTTAATGACAGCGTCTGACGGTGTGAGAGTATATAATATAAAATACGTCATCTAACGGTGTGTGTATTTAATTAAATATACGTACTCATACATATGTATTTTTGATGTAACTTAAAGAGGTCTTTGTGTTAGCGTGGGAAGGTATGTACTTATGCGATGTCTAAGGGTTTCAACTTTACAGTCTCTATACTAGGTCTGAACCTTACGAAGGTCAACAACAGAAATATGCAAAAACAGTAAACATTGCCCTTATAGGCCTAAATCCATTTTGCCGGCGTAGTGCCTCAGACTGTAGATGCAGTCACCCCCTCCCCCATTAGACTGCCATAGCGTAGCGATGAGCTAGACGAAAAAACTTTGCTGTGCGGACTAAAATCCATTCGGAGATATGATAAAATGATAGTACCATACTAGCCTATACCTGTACAATTATATGAATGATGACATTTTTTAATGTTAAAATGTTAAAAATATTATTCGGAAAGGGAGGGGGTCTCACAATGTGGGATAAATACCTACGGAGAAGCATTTTTATCAATCAAATCTCTCTGCTTTTGCCTGAAAATACTTTCCAAATGAGTTACGATCACCCGGACAGGATAAGTGACTCAGCGCTTGCCATCAATGGCGTGGAATCCCCAAAGTGTGGGAACTTTTCACAAGTGGTGAATCATCGTCCCGGGGCCTAAGGGGAGGGGATCCGTCCCTCCCTTCATTGGTAAAATTTTCCAGAATTTGATTATATCAAAGTGAAAATGGCGGTACATTTGGCTCACAAACTATTTGTTTACGCAAACAAATTTGGTAGAAAACTATGTTTTTCACCAAAACAGAGCAATGTATATTCTTTCTATAGCCTTTCCCAAAATTATCATGGTTACCTCATTTAGTAATTAATCACATTTGTATCTCCTAAAAATGGCTTTAGGAGTTTTAAGAGGGTGGAAAAGTTGAATTGTACTGTCTCTAGATGACAAATGGTCCAAGCAATTTATCATTTAAAATTTGGTGTCAATATGTTGTCTATATCTTACATTGTTTGAACTTTTAACGTAAAAAGTTGTCTCAACTAAACCAGATATCGTATTGGGTGATATTTTTGAAGAGTTAGTTAGGCGCTGGTTTAGGGCCCAGTTACGGTACCGTACAATTGTTAAAAGTCGCGTTAAATCATTTTTGGCGGTCTTCAAACTAGTTAAAACCACGGTGTTTTTTGTCATATATCGTACGCTTTAATACTCCAAAAAATTTTTTAAATAATATCAAACTGTGTTTGAAAATATTGAATGTTAAGATCATTACCTCCTAATCGTAAGGGGTGCACAAAATGTCACCGTTCAATTTATTCCCTTTTGCTACTTGCATTAAGACCAGATTGCTTTATTATTTTTTATTATTTAAGTAGTGTACCCCTGAAACCACTGTAAATAGATTCAAATGAAACAAAATTAATAATGTCGTCGTCTGAAGAGCATAAGTGTGTTTAAAATTCTGCATTTTACCTTATTTATCAGAGTTTTAAATTTCAAATTTTTGGACCCTATGCCTCGTGCTTTCGTTGCGGGCTCACATGCACTTGGAGAAAGGGTTTAACTTACGTAGCAGCTATTGTTCCTCTTAGACTGAACGTTTGTATTTTGACATTGAGTATTAGGGTGCTCACGCTTACGTCACTGGTTGGCATTGGTTAAGGCATAGATCATGGGCAACAACATATGCGAGTATGTTATTGCTTGCGCATGTAAACGCTTGAAGGCGAATTGGAATCTATACCTTTCATTTTGACGACAGTGTAAACGCCCCTTATGTACTCCTTTGACACCCATTTATTTTAAAAGAAAATCACCTATAAGTTAAAAAATCCTTATGTTGTATTTACAAATTTCTTTTACGGTGTGTGCAAAACAATTAACATTAAATTAACATTATCTTATCGATCATTTAAGTAATCATTCTACATGAACAGAATATTTCATCCATTAAACAAAGCGTCATTAGGGTATGGAGTTACACCTACTTTATTGTGACCATTTTTTTAACTTCTTAAATACTGTTTCAGCATGCCTTTAAACCGCTGGGTTAACTCAGGAAGTTTACACAATATAACATGTAAGACGTGATTGTTTTATCGTTGTCGTTCTGATATTATAACCATGGAGTTGTTATTATCGGATTATTGTATTTTGGTGAATAAACATTCAGAAAAAGGAGGCTAAAAATTTGGAAATAAACTGTGGTTATTTTTCCAACTTTTCTAGTTTAGTATTCACCAACGAGAGGGGAGGGGGACCCTTGCCCCCCCCCCCCTCAGTAAAAGTTGTTTTACTGAGATGCAAAATGGTGCTATATATTTGAATTGTCCTTTTTGCCTCAACTTTCTCCCCATATGATGACTAGTAGATTGGGGAACATTGAAAAGATTGCTTTGCGCCGATATGGAGACGTGATTATTTCTGCTCAAAACTGCCATAAACGTGTATAGCGGGTCTTATTGTACCGTTTAACACTTGTTTCGAACGATTACGATGTTCCGTTGTTGCGCTGTCACGCTATTAATATACTGTGAAAAAAATGCCAAATCAGCAAAAATTTCACTCAGGGACCGTGAAAAAGATTGTTTTGCGCCGATATGAAGACGTGATTATTTCTGCTCAAAGCTGCCATGGTGTGGGGCGTGGTTCACCCCACTTGTACCAACTACTGATGTAGGCTTTAATTTTCCACACCTGCTGATTAGAAGAACATTTTGCAAATTAAGGATTAGTAAATAAACAAAAAACTAAGTATTCCAAGCGACGTTGTTAATACGTCATCAACACTGAGCGGTACATAGGTGACTTGGCGGAACAGTTCTGTGACCACGCAGTTCCTGTTGGATTAATCTGTTATAGCAATAGCCTAGCTGTTGTAACGTTTAACTAAATGTCAGTTTTGCAAATTATCAGAAATTTCTTATAATAGTTGAACTTTAAAAAATTAAAGAAACCAGCAATATCATTTTATATCTATGTTCATATGAATATCTTTAGCAATGTTATTTCTTTACTGAGCAAAGTACGTCAGCAGTTCCCCGAAAGTCAACAGTTGCAAAAAGATGAAATGGATTATGTCCAGGATTTTCCGAGAAACTGGCTCTTAATTGGTATATTGTTTATTGGACAGTGACAGCAAACACTGTTATGAGAGCGGCAAAAACATCTACACTCTAAACAACGTTTTTAGCAATGAAACACTTATTTTGCCTCACTTTATAAACATTTTTAAAATTCTGAACATGCTTAGCTCTTAAACACTACATGTTTAGCAATTATACTTGCTTCAGAACGAAATGTAAAGGAATTAGATACGTGTGTTTAGTGTCTAAACATGTTTAAAAAGTGGAGACAAAAAGTGATTAGAAAAACGTTTTATTTCTAAACACTTTTTAGAGTGCAGTAGTAGCATGTGAGGAAAGCGCAAATCCGGGCAAGGACCCTGATATGGCCCCTACAGTGGTTCACAGCCAAATTTCAGTAGAAGATAAGGGTATTTCGGTGCTGTAGATTCTCAGTGAAGATTACAATGGTATATGTTAGTCACAAGCGAGTAGAAGAGGCGGTAGCAGCAATGCCCCTTTAGCTTCTCAAGTACAGCTGACATGTAGAGCAATACGTAGAACAAGGGCTTGTTTCGTGGACCGCGGTAGTTTTCGGCGTGGTATAGCAGTACAATGACGGGGGTCGGGAGGAATATTTCCCTAAGTTGAGTTATTTACAAAATGCAATCTTTCCAGTTGGACACTCAGTTCTTTAGGCTATTGATACCTGACAATAGTTACACGTAACTATGCGTGGATTGCAAAAAAGTGAAGAATGTATGACCCCCCCCCCCCCCAAAAAAAAACTGTAGTGGACCAAAACTATGTAAGGGTGGGTTTGTATGGCTATATTTTCGGTCAAATCACAGTGCTATATAGTTTTGACTTGCACTATGAAACCCTAATGATACCTGTCTTTGCCGATAACTGATCTGAAACTTGGGCCAGAGAGGTGTGCGTGTTTAACTGTACCAATAATTTTCAGATTTTCTGATAAAACACATCTGCAACCATCGCTATTAAGAACTGAAAACTAATCTATAAATATTGTAATATCCCTTCCACCTCCATTTTACCTCAAACTTTATTTTCAATAGGTCAGCTGAAAGTACTCATAATTTCAAGACTACCTTTGCCAGTTTGCAGTGTTCCATCACAAAAAAAAAAAAAAAAAAAAAAACACACGGCAGAATATTAACGAATAATTGGTCGTTACACTCGAAAAATAAAGAATGAAATTTCTCTCTTAAGAAGAGTGAAAGTGAAAAAGACCACTCAAAAAGACTGGAAATTAACTCCGAGAAGAGTGAAATTCACTCACGAGGAGAGTGAAAATTCTCTCTTTAATAAGGAGTGTCTGGAGGATCACTCTTTTTAAGCAGTCCCGCAGACACTCCTTCAAGAGTGAAAGTTCGCTCTTTTGGAGTGAATTTCACTCTTCTATGAGTGAATTTCACTCTTCTATGAGTGACTTTCACCCTTCTGTGAGTGAGTTTCACTCACTGTTCTTGGAGTCAAATAAACCTCTGATGGAGTGGGTTCACTCTTTTCACTTAACGCAAGAGTGAAATAGTGACTAGATTCAATGTGGGTTTTTAGAGTGTACGATGCCGATTGTGTCAAGACATACTCCAAGACGTTAAGTAATCCAATAAAACTTGTACATTGACGACCCACTGACGTCATCTGTGAGGGCAAAGCACTGGAACACGTGGCCGCACGCATAAGAATTCGCTCGACACGTGTAGCAGACTGTGCGCACATTCGACTGGTTGACAAATCATCTGTCTGCATTTGTCTGTGCTGGATTGTTTTCCTACAAACATCATACCTTAAATTACCCTTAAGTTACCATACCATTCTTTTCTTTGGTAATGTTTGATTAATTCGTTATCAAATTTTTAACCAACTAACTGTTCTTTTTGTTCCCTGTTTGGGGGTCACTAGACTAGTTTAAAGGAGTCTCCTTTTATAGTGTCCCTCACACGATTTCTAGCAGTGGCATTGATTTGGTTTATGGATTGGGTGGGGTAAAATACTCTAATAGCCGGAACCCTATATCTTGTACCCGGTAGCGGCCCAGAAAAATATTGACGTTTTATCGAAGCCCTAAAGTCATCCATATACCACAATGTTACATTGTGTTTATTCTGCCTGTTATTATTTTTTATCTTCGTGTTATTATTTTTTAATTTGAGTGAATGGTTGGAGAAAAAAAGATACATGTTTGTCCCCATAATTTGCATTGGTACGACAGCCCCCCCTACCCGACGCCAGTGATTTCTAGCTATATTGTACCATAATTTAATATATCGGATTCGATGTGTTTTATGTAATTTGTTTTGAATTTAATTTAAATTATCAAAAGAGAAAAAAGGAACGCAAGTGAATCCCCTCTTCATTATGACGACCCGGTTTCAAACCAATTGGTTTAAAGGTAGTGTGACATGAAAATGACAAAATTGGGTATTGGATAACCAATAAATGTAGTCACAATTTCCATCAAAATCCATAAAAAATTGACCATTTTACACGACAATTTCTGATTTTTACTTAATCATAAATAAATATGATATCAATATGCACATTTTGTGATGTCATGTGAGGGACATACCAGATATGGCTAATGTTATCCTTTGTTTTTACTATCTTCATTTCAATGACAGTTGTAACATTTGTTCCCCCTGAGGGTTTTATTTTAGAAGTGTAATTTGTGTCTTTGAAAATCATCAGAATCAATTACCAAACCACAAACTATCTGATGAGTAATTAAGAGATAATTTATATAGGGTTAACAAAAGAAATATCAACACTATACAACACTCCACATCATTATTTTTGCATTTTAAGCAACAAGTTTCTTCAGAACCGTGGAGAACCGTTAAAGATATTGAAATAATTCCAACTGAGTTTTCCTTAGAACAGCTCACTCCAAAACTGCCAAGTAAAGTCAGGTCAATTTGCTGACGTGTCATTCTACCTTTAAGTAGAGCAGGAAGCAGCCTGTTTCCAGTTGTAGCTCACTGGTTTGTTTCCTTACTCCACTGCTTACTCTGCGCATCGAGCGCAATGACTGTAGGTGCGATTTTAAAGTCTTCGGTATGACCCGGCCAGGTCTCGAACGGCCGACTTCTCGACTATAAGTCGGATGCGCTAACCATTGACAGACTGATGAGCGATGAGGGACCACTAGTAACAAGGGTAAATTTCACGCGGAATGCAGTAAAAATCTCTCGAGAGGTGTTACAATACTTCACGCGCATGGATCTAAATATCTCTCTCTCTCTCTCGGAATAATTTTCACCCTTTTTCTGCTGAAATTCACTCTTATTAGGATTGGTGCTCGGTAGACCCTTTTGAAGTAAATTCCACTCTTTTATTTTAGGAGTGTATAAGGTAAAATTTGAAATAAAGTCTCGTCATGTAAATTCCCTTTTGGACCTAGCCCATCTTTGTTAATAATGAGATAAACGCGTTCTGTAGCCCCATTTTAATGATGTCCCGGAGAGTCCTGAATCGATTCATCAGATAAAACTTTTGTAATCTAGAAAAATTAACAACCAAATAGTTGTTATCTGTTCTGAAATGTTGAAAGTCCTTTAGAAGGAGAGTGTTAGTTAAAGTTGTGCGTCTGCCAATGTCTGAAGATCATAGTTTCAGAGGATGCGATCGTGCGTTAATTATGTCATATCCATCAGTAAACATTTATCGATCGAAGTTTATAAAGGTCACCCTTTCAGCATTTCAAAACCTTGATGAGACTCACACTTTGCCAACAAGTACTCTCTTAATGCAAGAAAGTGAACTTAGTCACCGTTTTACAGAACGAAAACTCCGAATTCAATCAATTAGAACGGTAAATTCACTCCACGAAGAATGATATTCACTCTCACATGGCGAAGTTTCACTTTCGATGGTTTGCCTTCAGTGATCGCTCTTGAACAAGAAAATTCACAACAATTTACAAATTTCCAATTCAACACCTAATCTCATACCCACACAACACCCTTATCTCATACCCAACACAACCCCCTTATGTAATAACCACCACGCCGAAAACGGCCAAAAATGTTATATGACTCAAATGAGTTTTGAAATACGCATAAAATTTACTAATGAATCGTCAACCAGGGAAGTTTATCGCGACCATTGGCGAAAAGTGACAAAAATGTTAGTGTTATCCAAAATTACAAGAAGGAAATGTTAAAATCGAAACTAAAATAACAGTGGTGTCCCTGTATAGTTCGTATCCTTCAAAGCAAGATATTATTTCCTCATTCTTTTTGGATTAATTTTCGCCATGCCCCCTTCACGTATGCCATATTAGCAAATAACGTTAAGTACACAAATTCACGAATGTTCTTTTCAAATCGTAGATTGTAAACAGACCCAATTTTTTGAAAAAAAAAAAAAAAAATGCTTGGAATTTCCTCAGGCCGGCTAAAAAGCAACATACTGCGTGGCTCCTTGAGACCCTGCCTATGCCACCACACGCCGGCTATTTGTGTGAGCTCATATGGGGGATTCTCAAATAAACAGGTGTGTATCCGCAGGGATTTTTTTTTCGTCCTTTTTTATATCGGTCCCACGTCCTAATTGGTATCAATCTATTTTTACAATTGTAAAGTTGCATTGCGAAGTTTGTGTATAATAATTTTGATTGCTAGATGCTACAACGCATACTTATTATGAACATCCGTCAGAACTTCATGGCAGTTACCCGTATGTTTGACCCGAGTAGTCCCGAATTTAGTCCTCACAGAACTACTCTTCCCCCCTTTCGGGCTATCCAGGAAGTTTCAACAGAATGGACGCAAGCTTTGATAATCAATGTCCTAGAGGTGCCAAAGCCAATTGACACATTTTAAAGCTTAATTTAAACATTCCAGCCGGCCACTGTATACGGGTCGTTTACGAAATCCTGGGTCTCCTGCAAAAAAAGAATTAATAATCAAGAGCTTAATTGGCGATCACAATAATTAATATCTTCAACCAATCGCAATTTTTAACAGTTCATAATAACTTTGATATATAAAAGCATGTCTCGTAAATCCCTTTTAACAGTGTAAGTTCCATAAATGATCTCTCTTTTTATTTGCCCCGTTTTAACATACGATAACGTGTCTAGAGGGCAAGGGGTATTCCCCCGATTAGACGCCTTACATACTTCAAGTAACGCAGAATACTTGGGCATTTTAAAACCAAGATACATTACAGAATAAGAATAACATGCGAGGAAAAGAAAGCGAAAACACAGAAGTCAGAAACATAAATAAGATGCTCTCAAAACGAATTTGTAACGAAGTAAACACCTACCCAAACTCTAAATGCAGTGAATGAAGGACATGGCCACATGTATTATGAAAGAGTTCAAGCTTGTCGTGGATCACTGCATTATAATTTTCTGCTAAAATTATTTGTTTGATTTCAAAACGATAGGAATTGAAAGAAGGATTTTTTTGTTTACCCCTGTATATGAAATATGTAAACTAAATTAAAAGTTTGCTAATACCGCTTTTTAATCCAATGTTGTTAGTTATTCCAAAGAGTTTAATATGCTCGTTTGAACGACAGTTCCCTTCAAAACCCAAGTTGATAAAGTTGGTGAAGGCATCCCAAGGAGGCAACACTTTGACACAATTACAAAAAAGATGCAAAATGGTCTCTTTCTCAGTAAAAAAAAGAGAACACAAAGCAGAGTTACAAACATTCCATAAACAGGATAAATGATCTTATTGTATTCACTAAGCATATTTCGATTTTCCATAGTGACGTGAGATTACCTTTAAGTCAGTTACCTCTTATCCCAAACTATAATTTTTGTTGGAGTACAGTCTTCAGAAGTTAAAAATTCTCCATTGCCATTGGTACAGCTCTTGCAGTGATATCAAGTTCAAAAATGCAGTAGCTCATATAACACAAAATGTTCCGTACCGTAATATGATTTCATTACACATTGCTTGTGGCGTTGTATACTCACCATGAAGCAATCAACTGAATTTGTCGGTGTACGGATGCTGACGAAATTAAGTTTTGGTAAGGGCTTAAATAATCAGGTTAGGGGAATCGGAATTGTTAGGGTGCGAGGATTTTGCCTGTAATGTTCACTAGAATTCCATTTCTCAAAAATGAAAACGAAGTGTATCCCGATTTATAATGAACACGTTAACGATCGCAAGAAGTCATGACTCATCGAAACACTTGATATCACTCTGTTAGCCGTTAAGGATGTGTGTATTCTTCGATACTGTACACTAACCCGATCAATTTTCTCTCGTACCGAGTTTTAAATTGTATAAAAAACAAAAAGCCCAAAACGAAAGTGTAAGTTACCGGGGTAACCGGATTACACACAAAATAAACTCTTATATCTCATTTCTTACATATTACTATTTTAAAATTCCCAAATCTTTCATTATTTCCTGGACCCTAAGCTCAAGAAGGCTCCACATACAGGAAGTCAGTAAACGAATATCTTCCTGCCGTGTTTATTTCTTAGAAGAAATAATATGTGTACTCCTAAATCAATGTTAAAGAATAAATTGAACTTCCGAATAATGTAAGTTATAATCCGTTCAATTTGCCCCCCTTTCAAAGCTACCCGGGAAGTTAAAATAAAGTAGTTTCTTCCTGTCGGTTACACCGATAAACTGAGAATTTCGTCATCTGTTCGTCATTTTTCTTGTTCTATGGGAAAATTTGAAATGAGACTTTCAGCCTGTAAGAAATACGAAAATGCCATTTCAACGAAGTAAATTAAAATCGGGAAGAGAATAACAATTTAAAATGGCAATATTTCATCGGGGTACTGCCATATTAAACAGAATGTAGGAATATATCTGTGAAGTGTTTCATGAAGTTCACTAACATGAAAATCGACATTCTTTTATGGTGAACAGGTGAACGAAAATGTCGAAAAGGATTATCTGACTATAACGTTACTTAAAGATGCCTTTTTTTCCCGTTATCTAACATTCCAAACATAATTCAAAATTTTAATTTTCGCAAGTGGGACTGTTCAAATTTTTTTACGTTGAACAAAAAAGTAACTCAGTTTTCTGGGTATGTGTTTTAGGGTCCAAAATGGTAATTTTTATGTTTCTCTATTTCAGGCAAAATTTTCAGAGCAGCCTGTCTTGTCCCAATGGCTACCAGGAGTAATCTTCAAGTTATTTTTTTCAGGTTAGGGGTGGGAAGAAGCTGTGTCATGGTTCTACAGAAATGTTTAAACAATAGGCATATGGTATTTTTCACCTGGCCTCACTCTTTGACAAGCTACTACAAGTGCTGACTGTGGTCGGTAAATCGCGGACAGCCCCAGTGATTTTTTACTGTGTGGTCGCATCGCATGCAGGGCACCCATTGTATGGGGTACGTGAGGGGTGAGGCCAACTAACGTTTTCATATTTTCAAGGATAACATTCCTTATTTCACCTTGTCATCTGTGCTACAGCGCTTTGAGAGTGTAGCACAAAAGTTTACTTATGCATGGGCAACGATGAGAGGGGGGGGGGGGGGCATGTTTCTCCGATATTTTAAGAGAGGCTTCAAGTCAAATGTCTCCCCAATATTTGCGGCATGCAGAAACATACATAGTCGATTCACATTTTCGTTACAATAAGGAGACCAGTGGACATCTCTGGCTTTTTGTCATGTTATCTTTCAGTGTATGGTTTTTACTAGAATTACAAAATTTTCGCGGCCTACGTTCATTTACATTTTGTGTTCAACACCAGATTCAGGTATCTGTTGGTTGTATAAAAGTAAAGGTTTTGCAACGAGTCGATTGGTATTCCGTGTGGGCGTTTTTTATAAGGAAAAGGGGTTTTGAATCGATAAAATGTTATCTTCTCCTTTCCTGCTGTTTGGAAGATTCTTTAACATTGAGACAAAGCACTGTGTAAAAATGTTAGTCTCTTTAAATTCTAAGTTCATGGTAGTGGAACTGGTTTATCCCCCGCTATGCGGTGTATTGGGTTTGCTCTCAAAGAAAGACAGCCATAACCTAAGAATATGTTTGGTTGGAAGAAAGCAAAATCCTTTATTGTCGAATGGACTTTATTCATCAAGTCAAATACAGAATAGTTCACATTCTTTTAAATGTACAGAAAATTCTCTGATTACATATTTTTTATTCGTATGTCTCAGAGTAATTTTATAAACAAAGTAACAGGGTTTGTATCCGCACAAGCTGGGCTCCTAACAGTTTTTGTGGGGGATGGGAGGCCTAGTTAGTTGGGAAAATTGAAATTTTACGTAATGAAAACGTGGAAAATTCTTTCATTTCCTTAACATGCAAGAAATATTTTTCAGCAAAACCCCAAATATTTTTCCCGCTTTGCGCGTTTAACTGTTTCGTCTAGTGTTTTAGAAAACCGTCTCTTCTGACGGGTGATTGGGGTAGCTGAATCCCTAACGGGGTCGAGCTTGACCCTCTCCTTGCAAGGGACCAATCTAAGTTGGATCCGTTCCTAATTTCACTGCATTTTCTAGCTTGATTTTCAACGTAAGGAATTGAGAAACTACATCTGCGTTACATTAAGATAACGTGTCGTCTCAAGAAAATGCAATACAAACCATCTGACTATTATGCTGGACTTATGAATGACGTCACAGAATACTCTTATTCGATACACCTACGATAAAGCTAGCGTTTTCGATAAGCCATCGCCGGTGATACATTTTCGATACTGTATCGAACAGGCAAAGCGAAGTTTAAAATAAGGGTAGGCTATTATGTGACGTCATTCAGAAGTAGGCATAGTTTTTCTTGCATGTGTTTAAGATGACAGATCATCTTTAAGCATAATTTTACTTGAATATAAAAAATAGTTTAAGTTGGGGTGCAATGGATATACTTCTATAATTAATGTATTTTTTTCATGCAGTCTGTGGAACCAATACATGTGGGAGTAAATGGCTGATACCCGACTATACTAAAGCAATCATCCGGGTCACCATAGCAACTTAATTTCTGAGATATTTGAACGTAACATTTAAAACAATGGTGATATCATTTTAAAAGGAACACAACTGTAGCATGTGAAGTTACGATCAATTTTTGCAAAAAATAATTTTCCAAGCGCAATATTTGAAGGATAGAACATTCCACATACTGTATTTTTCGATTTTCATAACGTAAATAAGATGTAATTGTGTGTCATTGACGGGCGTTTGGAAGACACGAAGAATTGAACTGGAAGGAAAGAAAAGACATAGACTAATGAAAAAAGTTGCTTATCTCATTTTGACAGAAACTATACGACTTTGTCATAAATGTAACAAAATTTTCATTTATAAGAAATCGGAACAGGGTAATAAAAATAGGGAGAGAGTGATACCCTCGAAAGGTCAATTTTATCACAAGTTTCATAAATTATGGGACCTATGGAAATCATAAACTATACATTTTTCGCTTGGTTTAATTTAAATAGCAGGCTTAATTTGGTAGGAGATACGGTCAAATACGGCAGACGCCTGAACTTGAACCAAATATCATTGTAGATGACCCACGCCAAACATTCAACGCAAATTAGAGAAATCTCTTTCCGGATCGGTACGTGGCATTGCTTGCTTGTTTAAAATATGACTAAATGTTACCATGGTTACGTAAATATATAACCAAGTATTTTTTGTATTTATTTTGCATCAGGTTAAAAAGGCAAACTTTTCCACAAAAATCGGAAAGTGTCAAAGTTCTTAAAAGTAGTTACAAGTTACCGCATGTAACGTAAGGTCAAGTTATGGCATGACTAATAGCGTATTTCCGTAATAATAAAGTACGAGTTTACTGATAATGAGATTTGAATGTAAGTTTGCTAAGGTTTTCACTTAAGTTGTTATTTCTTGTGACAAAATATTCGAGAAATGTTAATTGAGTATGGGCAACTGTCAGTCAGTGACGTATCAAATGTTGAAGAGCGCCCTGAAAGCTTGGGATGTCTTATGTAGCCAGAAACTGTTACAATTTCTAGTAACGTCTGGTTTATTGAGTTGGTGAAGTTAAAACTGAATATACACATTAAAAACAAACATGGGAGAGTTTATTTACAAAATCTTTAATAAAATAGCATTTAATATGTTCAAATGTATCACTTTTTACTGTAGTGAATTGTAATGACAAATATTTAAAGAAAAATCACTCGCTGCCGTTCTAACTATTAGCCTATGAGAATTTTTAATTGTCTTATTAAATTTAGAAAAACAAATAATGTACAATTAATTTATGTTTAAAGGCGAGTTTATTACTGCAGTTTTCAGTTAGTCAGTGGGAGCTCAGTCTCTCCCAATCCGACTTTTCTAATCGATTATTACACAAAAGGAAGAATCGTCCAAACATTTTACTGCCCAAGATATTTCGAAGTCCCCTGATACAATCAGTACAGAATTTATCTATAAAATCAAATCCTGTATAGCTTCCTTTTACATTTTGAACAGGTCGATTATTATTATCACCATTCCACCTTCGAGGGAGGAATCCCACAAGTTAGTCCCGTTGGTTCCGGCAGCAGTTACTATCACAATTCGTCAGCGGCAGCTGCCCGTGCTGCCGCTATGCACACGTATAGATCATCTCATGGTGAGTTAGAAATTCATTTTTTTTTTCAAAGTTCTCCTAGTGTTATGCATTTTCATTATGCAAGTCTGTGCAATAACTTGCTGTTAATTTGATTCAAGGATTCATTTTTTATATAATTCCTTTACACTATCCAACGGAAGACGTAAACACGTGTTTTGCTGTTGTACTCTGTTGACCCTCTGTTTGTAAACTCGTTTACATATAAAGATGTGTAATAAAAATATGTCTGTTAAACCAAAAACACGGTTTCACGCAGAGAAAGTTCAGGAATTTGAAGTTTTGTTTAGTATTTGAACGAAGTGGGGTTCAGAAAAATTAATAAAGAATTTTTATTCGAAAAATGCGTTTTGCTTTTAAAAAGCCATACAAGAAATATAAAACCATGCGTAATAGATACGGTAAACATTTCAGTATCGTAACCTTAGTGGGTTTTGTATACAAAATAAAAAAAAACAGCAACAACAGCAACAAAAGCACCAAAAATAATGGTCGTTTATTCCAAATATCTCATCAAGACTAGGGATTTCTGTATTTCACTCAAAATGAGTTTACATTCATTCTTAGTCTTGATACAACGTGATCAGTGAAAGTTACATTCTTCTGATCTTCAATCCTTAATATAATTAAATAAACGAGATGTAAACAAAATGCTCAGTTGGGTAGCCACTCAACTGGAGGCTGTATTTTATAGCCGTGTGACACATACCGTTGTAGTGAATTAGAATGGTAACATAATTGTCATCAAGACTGGATGTATGTTTCTAAGGCCTTGTATCTGATTGACTCATTCCAGTGACGCTTGACCAAAATGCTTTAGGGAAGTGAACCCCCCCCCCCCCCCATGTCCCAAGCTTGAAAAACATAATGGCAAAGCAAAACGAGAGATCCCTATGGACCCAAACTTTTCTACCTTTGAGGCATATCTGTGTTGAATCATTTCGAATCTGGGGATCTAAAACCCTATGATTCTCCAAACGAGACTGAGAAAGAACCCCTTACTTAGACCATTCCCCATGCCAAACTCAAGAGAACCATTCCGTGGCAAAACCCTGGCTACGCGAATGTTCTTAACAGTTGACACAGTGACCAGGCGACAAATATTTATTTAGTCTTATACAGATCTGCTAGCAGTTTCCCTCTTTCTGTCTGTAGGCCTATACGCACGGTGATCAGACTAAGAGATTAAGTGTCTGAAAGATTGCCTCGTTAAGAAAACTTACTAGAAAAACGAAATGAAGGTCACCAAGTGAATCTTGCTATATTTTAAAAATAATACAATGACATTCTTTATAATTTATCGTATTTCTGTAATTTTGGGCATTAGATGTTCAAGATTTCACACACATCAACTGAAAGTAAATGGCTTATCCGAAGGAAGTGGAAATACTTAGATACGTCTGGAATTATAAATTGACTGCAAATTTAAACTTTAAAAGGAAATATAAAATTGATATTTCATTTCATGGAGGATATTTAAAGAGAGAGAAATGGTACGACCCCATCCTCTGGTTTTGCAAGTGAAGAAAATTTATCTAAAGTACGGTACCGGTAAATGCTTGAAATGCACTATTTTAATCCAAAACAGGAAGTTACAACACTTTCCTTCCATAGAGTTGAAAATAATTTGTGAACCAAACGTTAAATGCAAATCCATAAATATTTCTGACAAGGGCTTCAGCTTGCCATGGAGAGCGAAGCCACTCCGGTCACTGAAGGTGTTGATTTACAGGTGGTCTCCAACAACATTTTATGCATGGCCGAGATATCGCAAATAGGTTAGCAAGCAGAATAGCTCACTTCTTTACAGGAAGTTAAAATACAACTAAGCACGGAGCAGGCGCGTAGCTAGAATTTAATTTTAGACCTGGTACATAAATGAGGGGACCTCAAGAAGTCATTTTGAAATCTCAGTTTATTTAATCGTCATAATTTTGGGGCAACTATGAAATTTATGAAGAATATGGACCCCCAGGCTCACGTTGCTACGCTCCTGCAGGAGAGCGACAGCGTCCTTGTTGTCTTAGTGCCAAACTTCATTCTGACATAAAATCTAAAAACGTCATAGTTTTGGGGGAGTCACGCTATCGACTTAATTAGCGACAAACACATATATATATATATATATATATATATATATATATATATATATATATATATATATATATATATATATATATATATATATATATATATATATATATATATATATATATATATATATATATATATATATATATATATATATATATATATATATATATATATATATATATCTATGGATTTGCATTTAACGTTTGGTTCACAAATTATTTTCAACTCTATGGAAGGAAAGTGTTGTAACTTCCTGTTATGGATTATAATAGTGCATTTCAAGCATTTTGGTAAAGCTGGAAAATTTGGCTGAGGTGAAAAAACGATGTTGACTCCACCGGGATTCGAACTCGGGACCTCCCGCTTTCTAGTGCGGACGCTCTAACCACTGAGCCATGAAGCCAAGTTGGTTTGGCGTTTGTTCAAATGACAGATGAAGCAACTCGCAATTCACCTCCTGAGCAGGCGCCTAATTTTTTGGAACAGCACTAGTTCTCGTTTGACGCAAGCCCAACCAAAGATCAAAGTTGATGCTATCCAGCTGAACACAATTGTTTATTCGCCAGCGGATCTCCGAAGAGATACAGAAACCTGTGAAAGCAGAGATATATATATATATATATATATATATATATATATATATATATATATATATATATATATATATATATATATATATATATATATATATATATATATATATATATATATATATATATATATATATATATACAAGAGACAAATGCATATAGTTTTTAGCAATGACAGAAAATAAATTTTAGATCTTATAAAAACTTAATTAACAGGCTGTTTGATTTGATTTTTATCGATCAGCCTTTGAATCGATTTTAATATCTTATGGAACTAAGTCGACAATATTTCATATTTCAAGATATAGTTTTGGTTTAAGTTCCTATATGTATGAAAGAAATGAAGGTTTTCTTTTAAACAATGCAAACATCCATTGTCTAATGGGTTTTAGGATTTCTGGCGCCTTTCCCTACCCTCAAGAAAAAAATCAATTCCTTATTATCTTGGCTAGCCTCGGCCCTGTTTGCATCGCCAACACATGATGTCATATGAAATTTTATTTTTTTCAGGATTAAACTCTAGAAGCGGCTTTACTTCCAAACTATCTTTAATATTAGAATGCATGTGAATGCATTGGGTAGTTGGAAGGACCATAAAACCATTCGAACCCCATTTGCAACTAAAATATTCAAAAATTTCTCAAAGGGGAGGGGGGGAAAACTTCCTTAGGTAAGCCATAAGGTCTTGCAGTTGGTCACCTCGTCAAATCTTGCCCACGTCATTCTGTGAAGTTAGGCTGAAGTTGACAGTGTTCAAGAATAGATAAACTAATCATGGAGCCGTTATTTAATAACAACTGTTGTTCAATAACGACTCTCTGGACTAACCAAGCAAGATCAACAAGGCAGTTACTTCATTTCTTTAAGAGTGGATTCTCTTAGTCTAAAGTATGGTTATACTAGGCTTCCTTAACTTGAATTGTCCGCCATTTTACAGTTTTAAACCAATGTTCCAACATTATGAAAAAAATCTGATTTCCCTTTAAAATGTTTCTAAAGAATGTTTCGGGATCGGTGAATGCTACAGATAATCACTTTTAATCTCTTTCTCACCATCAGGAAGTTGTGTATCATGTACGACCGCAGATTGCCCCTAAAAGCTGTCGTTTTCTTCAAACAATGGAAGACAGGGAAATTTAGACAATTCCCATGTTTAAATTATGTAGCAAACGGTTACAGGCTAGGATTTACAAGAAAAATCAAACTTTTTGCATAGCTGTGGAGTATAGAACTTGAGGTCAGTTAGGTTATTATCTCCATTAATAACATAACGTCGTGCCACTTCGACGCAAACCTTTTGACTCAACCGAAACCGTCTTTTCTACGAAAGTTTATCTGACTCTCAAAAATGATCTGACTCTCAAAAAAGTGTTTGCGTAAGTCAAACTGCTTCCTTTTGCATTGGAGACCTAAAACTGTTTAATTATATTAAAATCCAGTCCAAAGCGTCCGTCAAAATTGTGGTTTTCTGTATATCGGTCGTGGTATGTAGTTGATGTCGTGGAAGTGATAATACGCATTAGTGACTGACTTGTGTAAGACTATTTTGAAATGACTGAAAACAGATGATTCCCGCCAAAATCGGAAAGGGACTTACCAATCGTGACATGTCATGTCATGGTTTTCTTAACATTTTGCTTATCAGTTGCACGCTTTGCTACCTACTTGAGCAAGGAGATACGCGTAAAAGGCCGTAGATCGGTTTCGAGAGCCAGGCAGGCGACAGGGAGCTTTAAACATTTGTAGTGGCACCTCTAAATGTTCTATGGAAGGCCGGAAGTCAATAAATTCTTCTTTACAGCTCAGTAACAGTGACTTGAGATACTTCATGTTGTTATATTCCTGGCATGGGTTAAAGCAAAATTCCTTCAAATGTTCTCAATGACACTGTTAAGAAAGTTCTACTTCGAAGCTTGTAAAATTGTCCTGAGTCTACATATTGGTATGGGACGCCGTAAAGTACATTGCTAAATACGTTAGTCTGAGGGATATATCGGACCAAATCTAACCTCAATACTTGCATGAATTAATAATAATGTAGGCTTTGAGGGACTGAACTTTTAACAGGGAGTTGCACTTCGACTCCCTGGTTTTACGACGCTAAACGACCACGGACGACAAGGAAGTTTACGGCCTCATGAATAATAATTTCACGTCGGGTGCAAGACACAAAATTAGCTTTGGTTTGTTTAAAAACAGCTTATGTGACAGATGAAGAGTGCAATGCTCTTGAAAAACTGCACGATTTATTTAGTTATTTATTATATCAAGCTGACACTGAGCTCAATGCAAGCCTTTCGGAATATGGAGACGCCGGAGCAAGTTAAGATCGATACAAAGAGCTGTCCCCCAAAATAAGCTCAGCACAATACATTAGTACCGCGTTTATTTCAGTACAGTAAATGCCATAGACTTACGAGGCAGGGGTGCGGGGGATTCGCCCAATTCGGTCAAAAAAGGTTGGTCTATTCGGGCAAACCATTGGCAAAACATGATAAACGGTGATTTTATTCGGGCAAAAAAGCTTTTGCCCCCTCATAGAAAATTACCCCCGTACGCCTATGGTACATGCTGCCTCATTACACTGCTTTTTTAATTTGCTGCAGCCAATCAAAGAGCTGTGCCAATTGAGAATTTCTGTTAACTACTATAAAAGTTGTACTGTTGAAGATTGACTGTCTTCAACCATCTTGTAAACATTCGACGTACGGTTATACACTTGCTTCCCCGCAGGAAGGCACGTAGCCAAGGTTGCAAAGTCGGGTGCTACTTCCGTTCCCCCAAATCACCCAACTTAGATCTTTCGTAGCCCCCTAAAATATTTCCTAATTACCCATGGTCTTGCTATGCGGACCATGTATCAAGGTACTCACTACCCGACCAATTCATTTCACAACAAACAGGAATTATACTTAGGGGGTAATACTTCAATGGTAACAGTCCCGAGCGAAATTTTCATACACTGGTGATGGCGGTGCCCCTTCGGTGGTATATGGTGATTGAAGACAGTCAATCTTCAGCAGTACAACTTTTATAGTAGTTAACAGAAATTCTCAATTGGCACAACTCTTTGATTGGCTGCAGCAATGTACACATCCCAACTGGGTCAAAGATCGCATGAGTAAAACTATTTTGTCCGGTCATAGCTTGATATATTGGTTGTCATTATTGGTTAAGAAGGTTACATTGACGTCACTCATTTCTAATTTGAGCTGATGGTATGGAGGAGAGTCATCGGCCAGAGAGGGAACCCTTTTTGTTCAATCACCAGATGCTTTGACTTTGTTTACATGTTTCAGTAGTTGTTATTGATATGTTTCTATAACAACTTTTTAAAACACCTGTGTTTACACCTTAAAATGTCGACACTCGAAACAAAAGGATGATAAATGCGGAATTTGCTACAAAACACACATAAAACAACCCACACACTGGGCATTTTGTTGGTTATATACTCAACTTTTAAAGGGGCACCGTCTTTTTTGGTCAGATTTGAAAATCTGAATAGCATCCTTGCAGTCAAGAATTCTTTTCCCAGTTGGTTGAACGCTGTACACGGACGGAAGGGGATTCTCACTGTATTACACGTTCACTTGTTCACTACATCGATTATTTTTTATAAAAGACAAGGTTTACTGTGGAAAATTAATTAGGCCTTGACCTTCTAGATCTAAGGTTCACCAAAGCATTTTTTGATCAATTTTGTACCTGTCTAACTAAAAGTTCGATCTAATAAACCTTCGATCTAGTGAACCTTCCCTCTAGTCAACCTTCGATGTGATGAGCCTTCGATGTTATGAACCTTCGGATTAGTGACCTTTGATGCTAAATCTAATGAAACTTCAGTCTAGTTTTCTATCTTGGTAACCCTACCCCTATAGAGGCTTTGCAATTACACCACGGATCCGCCATGCTGGAGGACAATCAAATCAAATACACGCGGCTCTGTGCCGAACGCACTGCACAGCAGTGGCGGATCTAGGGTTTTAAAAAAGGGGGTGGGTAGGATTTGGGTTTTGAATATTTCAGAAAAAATAAGTATTTCGCCTGTAATACGGTTGCACCTTCAAGCTCTATTATATGTTCGTACCAGACTGCCAGAATTAAATTAGTCTTTGGTGTTGCTGCATTTAACATTTTAATTAATCCACTTTCAAATATGTACTTTTAAAATTCAGTGTTGTTCGCGTTCTATAGGAAATAATAATAGGAAGACGATAGCATGTGAAAACAATGCCTACTTTTATTTTTTTGTGGTCAAAAAAGGGGGGTGGCTAGCCACCCTAGTCACCCCCACCCTAAATCCGCCACTGAACAGTGTGCACCTTGGTATGCACGGTGTGTACACATTCAGTGAGCAAGCGCCTCTCGTGTGGTTTACTACGTAGTTACATGGCCGCCGGAGAGTATTATAACGTCATGTGAAAATCCTCTATAGACGAATTCGGACAGATTGTAATGGTCTGATTTTAGTCGGCCATTACTGGGGTCCATCACCTTTAATCTTTAAATTTCCTTCCTAACCTGTTCCACGGGTGGTTGTACACTAAAGTGTATCTCGATTTTATCAACTTCACTGCATATGGGGATTTGAAATCCACGTAGACAATAAATAAAGACGATTAAAGGCTGATGGACCCCACCAATGGCTGCCTCCAGTCGCTAAAAAACAGCGCTAATCGGATTCGTCTATACGCAGCTTTGAAATCGCATATCTTACTCGATAGACTCCTTTCCAAATGACAGTTACAAGGGATTGTGGAATAGGGAACTGGTATTTATAATTTTTTAATGACATTATAGTATAGCACAAATAATGCCCACCAACATTATGTCACACAATCCTTTGCAGTAGCTTTTTGGAAACAGGTCTATGGTAGAGTACTTAAAAGACCTAATTCTCTCACCCCAAACAGTACCAATTCTCCTAAACTTCTTACTTAATCCCCTCCCACAATTGTCTAAATTAATCCCCTTCAGACACAATCTCAGTTCAAGTTGCTTCTGCGTGAGTGTAGAAAAACTCAATGTGTATAATCAAAACACTCTCAGTACAGTTCAGTAATATAAGCTTTAGTACCCTGGATTGTTTGAATTAGCAGTCAATCAAAAAGCGAAGCCAATTGAGAAATTTTGTTTCCCCCTACAAGAAGTGTAGTTTGGGGTGAGAGGATTGGCCCTTTAAGATCTTTTCCGTTCTCTAAGATATGCCTCGCCACAGTTCTCTAAATCATGAGACTTCAGAATTGTTTGCTGAGAAATTGTAATGTCGAGAGTTAAGCACGGTCTGTCTTTGTTTCGGTTATTCATTATGGACAGTCTTTAAGTAATTAACTTGTAAGTTTCTAGGTTACTGTGTCTAATTTTATATATTTGATGCGATAAATAAATGCCTGCTTCTAGAATACAGATATGATAGGGGTCTTCTCACTATTCCGAGTTCAATGTTTCCCCTTTTCGGTATTATCTGGTTAATGATAATCACAAGGTTCGTTATTCCCCGGGGTCGATACATTCCCATATTGTCTTCAATGTCCCCAGCCTGGGAACATAAACCATGGGAACATAAACATAGCTCATCCTCATTCATTCACGCCACTGATCATCCTTCCTGGGAATGTCCTGGGAATGAAGACAAATCAAAGCACGTATGTATTTTATGAGTATTTTTCACGTTTCAAACTTGTTTGAATTATCTAATGTTCATTGATTCACTATTAAAACCACTGCAGATTTACAGAGTAAAAAAGAAAAAAGATACATAAAGATTACAGAAAATACGGCGAGTTCGGTAAATTGTTGCCGCATGGAGTTGTGGGGCACAGCGTGTGATATACAAACCGAGCTCAGCTCGTATAGCGTACGGCGTTCCCGGTACCTGCATAGAACACTAAGTATCTAGTCAACTCGAACGAAAAGAGGGGCCTTGGTCCTACTTTACGGCAGATTAAATTGCAAATTTTCACACCAAAAAGACAATTTAGACACAATTCACTGCAACATACCACACTTGAGTTCCTCCTTATGTTTTGGTTGGATTACGTAAGAATGATGTGACTTAATTTTATATAAATTCCACGTTGGAAAACGTGTTTTTGGCGGTTAGGCATTGATTTGTTTATCCTGACGATTTGGAGGATGTGTCAACTACCTATCTGGCTTATTTCATTTGCCAGTATTTTTCAGTAATTATAACGTATCTCTTTTAATTTGTTAATTTGGAGTGATTTTAACAGTGGAGAGCAAAATCAAACATCTAAAATTCATAAATTGGTGGACTGTAATGCAAACTGGCACTGTTTTTAAAAAACCAATGCTGTTTACTTTAGAATTGCAGTGACATTTAAATATTATTCTATCCTACACTTTAACAGATATTCGGGTATAGGATCAGCCTATACACCTTAGTGTGATTATTAGGTTAGGATTGAAATATTTATTCTCAGATTTCAGTAATAATCGGATGTTTGCAACTTTAATGTAAGGGTTGATTACAGGCCTGTTTTTGAAAGAATGGCTTCAAACAAACAACTTTCATAAAATTTTAAACTTTCTTACAACAATGCTGCAGATCAATTTCAATATGACCTTCTTTTGAAATTTAAGTCGCATTTTAGAACTTTCATTTCTGTGTTTGGGAAAAATTTAAGCAAACAGATTCCGTTTGTACAGAATTATCTTCAAATGCATAAACCTTTGATCATGTGTCTGCATTTCTTCAGATAACACCACTATTAGCTATTGACAGTAGCGTATCCAGGACGGGGGGGCTTTGGATCACGACTTCAAGGAAAAGTCTAAGGAGAGAGAGAGAAAAAACCGCTATTTTAGGAGTTTTTTGCATTTCAAGGTTGGGTCATGGGGGGGGGGGGGGGGCTCAACCACCAAAACCACCCCCGTGGCTGCGCCACTGGCTGTTCAATTAAATTATTTCCCCTTCATTCATTCCCCACAGGCTTTTCAATGTTCATGCCTCACTAAAACTACCCCTCATATGAAAACAAATGAGTTGACCAATCACAGCATCATAAATTTATTATGACCGTATGACGGTGTACTTTGGAGATACTTCTCTCAGGAAGATCGTTTCGCTAATGGCGATGTGCCCCTTCCATTGATGTAAGGGCAGTGGGCCATGCCCAGAATCGAACCCTGGAAAAATATTTTGTAATGAATAAAAGAATTTGACTTCAAATGATGTTCACTGTTACACTAGAATCTGAATACTAAAAATATCCAAGGGGGTGGGGGACATCCTTCCCCTTTGGAGAGGTCCCCGGGTCACCACATTTGACCACCCCAAATCAAAATTCCTGAAAAACGACAGTGTGTATCTTCATAATGTGTAGTTTCTCTTTAATCAGACGGTTATATTTTGAGGAAAATGCTTTAAAGAATTTTTAAACACCTTCATTCATAAACGGTCCCATTCATGCATATAATCCAGTAAGTTATTATCCCACGCAAGATTCCATTTGAGGGCGACTTAAACCATCCTTTATTTTTAACACAATTGACCGTGTAATGTGATTGAAGCAACACGTTGGCAAGTTAACAAAAGACAATTGTCATCCTGTTTAATGAATTTACTTTTCGTTTATAATTCTATTCTCTTTAAAAATGGTCTCATCGAAGTCTTTGTCCTAGACTGCATTGCTGTCGCACCAAATCAGTAAGTTGATTTGTCAAGCCAGGACACGAGACGGCAAAATTGCTCCTGCTCCGCAGGTTATTTCTTTTCATAACCCCAAAGTCTGATTTAACCTCACATGACTCGGCTTCTGTAACGAAAAGACCAAAAAGGAGTTGCATCGGTCCTTGTTGGTGAATAACCTTTTTTAGTTATAATATATGATACACTGTTCTTCCTCTTATTTCAACATTTTTAATAATTTTTCGATTCAATTCAATTCAGTTCATTTCCACAATGAAAGATAAGACAGTTACAATTGACAAAGCAGGGAAGCGGACTGGCGGCAGCTCCCCTTAAAACACACACACACACACACACACATACATGTTTTGACCGTCAATCGGGGACACATTTTTTTAACCATGAAAATGTGGATATCCCCACTTTGGGTGTATCGACACTTGACTAGGGGAAAAAACGCTCATGTCCCCGATTTACTGGTACTACACAGATACACATACACCCATGCACCAGCCCACGGTTTGTCACCTAATATTAGGTCCATCACATGGAAATTGGGGAAAACTCCAAAATGCTTCAAACTTGCTGTGGTACATCCTTGAAACGTGAGAAATTCAATTTCATGGCTAATTTCGCATTTGGCAAGTGGGGATATCCCCACTTGCAGGTGTATCCACACTTGCCCGGAGAAAAAAAGGCTCATGTCCCCGTTTTACACCAAAAACATATGCACACACACATATATATATATATATATACATATATATATATATATATATATATATATATATATATATATATATATATATATATATATATATATATATATATATATATATATATATATATATATATATATATATATATATATATATATATATATATATATATATATACCAAAAACATCATATCAACTCTGCTACAGACTTAGGGAAAATTTAATAGTTGTTTCGATATTTCAATGCTTTTTCGTCACTATACTTTCTCTTTAATCCATCAAAAGTCCTATGATGATACCCCAAGGCATCAAAACTCAAATTCTTGTTCCTCTTCATTGTCGGACGTCGCTTCTCTACGATGACCCCTACGCTTTGTTTTCTATGCCCTGCTGACCTGAAAATCACCATCCGTGAATGGATTTTCCTGTGACATTTTTCCCTCACCTGTTACAGCTTTGTAAATACTTTTCCTTGCTTTTTTGTGTTTTGTTTAGATGTTCTCTACTTGTGCTGTTTGTGTGGGTTGTTTTTCAATGGGTCAGCAGATTACACAAGGTAAATTCTGCTTATCACTTTGTCATGTTACATGCCTCAATCACGACACAAAACAAGACGCTGTTGCGTCCTCTTGTAGTCGTTGTCACTTAAAGGCAGTCATTCGTCACCCCAAACTACAGTTTCAGTATACATATATCAAAACTCTCGATTGGTACAACTCTTTGATTGGCATCACATTCAAACAATGCATCATAGCTAAATTACACAGGATGGACACTGAGAGTGTCTTGATTACACATTATGGACTTGTATGGCCACTGGGACAAGCCATGAAGCAATAAACTAGGATTGTGTCTGGATAAAGATGAGTTTTAGATAAATGTAGGAGGGGCTAGAAGTAAGTAGGTTGGGAGAATTGGAACTGTTTGGGATGATGAAAATATGCCTTTAAGTAATTTACCGTTTAATGGATTATATGGTCATGAATTTCTTAAAGCTGTAGGGATTGATAATGCAACTACGCATTTAGAAACCGTGGACAACCAAGTGAATGATTCAGATACTTCGGAGAATCGTAATTTATGTTATTTCAATATTGAGGAGTTTAAAACCTTAGAAAAGGGAAATTTTAGTATGTTTCATTTAAACAGTCGTAGTCTCGTCAGAAATTTTGATAACATTGCAGATTACCTTTCCTTACTTGATTGCAATTTTGACGTAATGGGCTTTAGTGAAACTTGGCTTAAAGACTCCTCTCCTTCTTACATCCATTTTGATGACTACATATTAATTGAACGGCATCGAAAAGTTAAAAGAGGAGGGGGTGCTTGTCGCTTTGTGAAGAAAGATTGTGTTTCTACGGATCGCCATGATCTTTCCTTTTTCAACGATTGTATTGAGAGCCTTTACATCAGGGTTGTCCAACCTTTCGCAGCGGCGGGCCACATGTAATGGTTATGATGGACGAGGGGCCGCATTCTATACTCGTTTTTTTTTTCAATTTTTCCCGACGCCCAAGGCAACAAAATGCAATCATTGCGCGTAGGGAACACTGATTCAATGTTCGTTTTTGATTAAACAAAAAAAAAAAAAAATTTTAGCAAAACTTGATGGTGTTGGGCAGAATATTTGGACAAAGATTTTTTTCATATTCCTCCTAAATCATTCTCAGCCCGCCCCTGTGGACAACACTCCAATGTGGCTACATGTAGCAGACATTTGAAATGAATTATTTCACTAAAAAGTAAGCATGCCATAGCGGACAGCGAAGCCTAAAGTTGTCATCAATTAATCTGCTGTGTTGAATAATTTTGCAATATAGATTATTTCTGACGGGCCGGACGCAACCTTTTCGCGGGCCGGACCGTGGCCCGCGGGCCGTAGGTTGGACAACCCTGCTTTACATAGAGCTAAAAGTTCCCGGATTAAAGGAAAATGTAGTTGTCGGTGTGATTTACCGACCACCTGATGGACATATGGAAACGTTTATTGGATGTATGTACTCAGTTCTTAACAGAATTTCATCTGAAAACAAATATTGCTTTGTAATGGGTGATTTCAATATTGATTTTGGTAGTCCTAAAAACTCTGGTTTTATAGATACTCTTTCAGCCTGTGGTTTCGACACAGGGATAAGTGAACCTACCAGAGTTACGGGTAAAAGCAGTTCACTTATTGACAGTATACTTACAAATATAAATACTGTGATGAGGCTGCAGTTTATTCCTCTGGGATTCTACTAACAGACATAAGTGATCACTTTCCTATTTTCATGAATATTTCCCTACGTCCTAAGTCACACATTGCGAACAAGGTACGCTTGAGAAACTATTCCCAAAACAACGTTCAGTTCTTTACTTCGAAGACTGCTCATACTGATTGGCAAAGTGTTTATGATGTAAATGACACAAACTCTGCTTACAGGCTATTCTATACAATTTTTCATAAAAATTATGATGAAAGTTTCCCCTGGATAGAGCTTAAAAGAACCAATAAAAGGAGGCGTCCTTGGATTACTAAAGGACTCATTCAGTCAGTAAAAAGCAAACACAAACTTTGTAAGGATTTTTTAAAACAGCCTACACAGGAAAGGAAAACACTCTATCAACGTTTTCGGAATAAATTAAATCACCTCCTGCGTATCGCTAAAAAAATGTACTACAATGAGAAATTCAATAGCTGCAAAAATGATGTTAAACTTACTTGGCGCAATATTAACGATATTCTGCATAAAACTAGAAATGTGTCACAGTATCCCGATACATTTGAAGATGAGAACGCATCTTTTTCTGACCCACACAGTATTGCAAATGCTTTCAATACTTTCTTTACAAATCTTGGTCCATCACTTGCCGAAAAGATAAACAATCATTCAAGTAATAAGTATTTTCCTTCAATCAATCCAAAAAGTATGTTTCTCCATCCTACAGATGCTGATGAGGTTATAAACACAGCTTCTAGATGTCTTGACCCAAAGAAATCTGATGGCTATGATGGTATTCGCCTTTCGATTGTTCGTTATGTTATCCCATACATTTCTAAACCTCTATGTTATATCTTTAACTTATCTTTCCGAGAGGGGAAATTTCCAGATGATCTAAAAATAGCCAAGGTAATACCTGTATATAAAAAAGGTGTCAAAAATCATTTTGTTAACTATCGACCGATCTCAGTTTTGCCTTGTTTTTCAAAGATATTAGAGAAACTAATGTTCAACAGAGTTCAAACATTTTTTGCTAAACATAAACTTATATCAGATAATCAGTATGGTTTTCGTCCTGGTCGCTCTACTGTGCTTGCCCTTATAGACGCTACCGACAAATTGTATCGAGCTATTGAAAACAAGCAAACTTCACTGGGAATTTTTTTGGACCTATCTTAGGCATTTGATACGATTAATCACGACATACTCCTTAAAAAACTCTCACACTATGGCCTCAGAGGTAAGCGTCTTAGCTGGCTTAAGAGCTACCTGACAAGTCGAAAACAATTTACTTCTTTCAATGGTATAAATTCAGAAATGAATGACATTACATGTGGTGTCCCACAAGGCTCCATACTAGGGCCTCTTCTCTTCATTATTTATGTTAATGATCTGAATGATCTTTGTAAGAATGTGTCACTTGTTTTGTTTGCAGACGACACGAATATTTTTTTTTGCAGTGATAATCTACAGCAACTTGAAAAGACTGTCTGTTATGAACTCTCAATTTTCTGTGACTGGTTTGCCTGTAATAAACTATCCCTCAATCTGTCTAAGACTAACTATATTGTGTTTAACAGTTCATCATGTATGAGGGATAAGACTTTCTCTGCTTGTTTTGCTTGCTTTGTTCCATCATTTCTTGTCGAGGATTGAAGATTTGCATGGACTTTCCACATGGTGACTAAAACAGAGTCTGAAACTCTGTTGGAATAAAACCATTAGGGGATAGGATTTCCTGATTGGTTGGAAATGTAATTTTATTTTAGAATCAACTAGAACCAGTTAATCTGACATATATTTCGTCTGTAAAGCTAAGTAAAATTAAAAAAATTACGAAACACTGCAAAAATGATGGTAATCTGTTGTAGAATTCATACGATTCCTACTCAAAATGAAGGTCAACCAAAGTTCACAGGGTTTTCTATTTTTCCATTGCATTGGGTAATATCTCTGTCTGTCTGTAAGAATATTCCTAAATGTTTAGCTAACTATGTACCTTACTATGTTGTCGTAGGGAATCGAGTAAAATTCCTCCTGTAACTTCAATACAGAAAATTAACATGTAGACTGTTACAATGTTAAACCGTAGGCTCATTTTTTTTCGTTTCTTCAAGAAAATTCTTAAACAAAGTTTGGTGGAAATTTTTTTACCGATCACTCTCAGAATGATAGCTGGCGGCTCTCATTCAGAAAGTGCCGGGTTCGATTCCCAGACTGGGAGTTATACCAAAGACTGAAAAACAGGACATGTACGGGCCGTTCGGTGCGAGGTACTCCTCTGTTAGCAATGGGGAATAGTATAGCAATCCAGTGGCCCACAACTGAAAAAGGACCAACAGTTGGACTTGCTGGAGTCAATTAGATCCAACCAAAATTGCAGTCTTATTCACGTAGAGGCTATATACCCTGCACTTAAAGGACAAGAACAGCCCCAAAACTTTTTTAAAGTAACAGCTAAATATCACAATTATCTTCGTATTTCTTTTTAAAATATCTTCCATATTATTTTAGGAAGTTCCCCAATTGACAAACAATATTGATACCGTACTCTCTCAAGAGCGAATAATTAATTATGAAACAGGAAGTTCTACTACGCTAATTCAAGTTGGGTCACCTCAACATTTAACATTATTTATTGGTACATTCTATCAGGTTAAGTCAAATTAAGATCCAATTTGAGTCTTTTGCAACCTCTTTTTTGGTAATTTTTTACCCAAATTTTAATGACGGTTCTCTTCTGACCCAATGTGGGTCATGTGGACCCAACTGTTTTTACAGTTTACAAGAAAGTATGAATTCATTATTTGCAGTCTTTATGTTTCGCTTTTGAACTTTTGAACTCCTTTCTCTACTAAGTTCCAATTAGCCATTCCTGAATAGCTCAATTTGAAGCAAATTGTAACAAATCTTCTTCAATACATTTCACAGAGGTTATTTCTACAAACATTAAAACGTTTCCAAAGAAAAGCAAAAACGCTTTTTACTTTAATATTGTGGTCGGGATTTCTTAGAACAGGTCAGACTAGGTCATCGAATAGAAACTAGTCCGAAATAGACTAAACACACTCAGAGAGCCAAAGTCCCTACTTTATGCGTTGGTTAGGCATTATTACAACCATTCTTGGCTGCTACAAGGTCCTTTCCTTCCTGTTTAAGTTGTTATGAGACTTCCGACGATTTTCCTGAAAAGGCCCCGATAGGTGACTTATTGCCGCTTAAGTATACCAAGGCTTTATGTCCAATGTTATATATCACACGGTGAAAGTTGAAAGGTTTATCCTACCTACATTTCAATTTTCTCTGTTTTTTCTTCCATCGTGATAAGAGCTGGATTTTAAGTAAAAATCTTACAATTTCTCTTTTATTTGTGTGGTATACGGCTCACGGAACTTCCGTTATTAGCCCAGAGGTATGCACGAATGTGTAATTATGTCCACGCAGGGACTTGAAAGGGTCCACGCCGAGTCCTGGGGCCCGTTCCACAAAGAGTTACGCACAATCTTAAGTTTGATTTACTGTTGGCTTAAGTATGGTGAATCAAACTTAAGATTGTGCGTAACTCTTTGTGGAACGGACCTCAGGACAAAGAACCGTACGAAACACATAAATGACAAACGAACGGTGCTTACAATATCCTCTGTCAAATGCAGTTTTGTTTCTGAAAGACTCCGTTTTAAGCTTGACGTAGCATATTATGCAAACTAACCAATCAATAGTTGAACTCACCCCCATTCCCCATAAAAGTCCATGAATATTTACAGAAATCAAACTGCAAAACAAAGAAAACAACTCGCAAGTCAACCTAAAAAATGGGTAGATGCTCACTGTTTAATAAGGTGTTTAAGGTGTTTCTTCATTGGCTGTTGCCATTGTATTGAATCGATTGCATTCTTTGTTCAGGTTAGGGATTAGTTTAAGGATTAGGGTTACGTTAGCCAGTTAGAAAATTTCTTGTTGAACAGAGCGCACCCCCCCCCCCCCCTCCACATCGAAAGTATAGAGAAACGTTTAAAGGAACAATCAAAGTTTATTTTTACAAGTTTCCCACGAGACACTACAAACATACATTAAGCTGTTCAGTTCAAACTAACAAATATGACAAATATCATCTGTCACCATGGTCTGACGTCGTGATTGGTTACAGTATGGATGAGGTTGTCTAGTCTTGCATCTGTGTGGAATTTTGTTTTCCGAACAAAATTACAAAATTACCATCAAACAGTAATCATCCGATCCAACAGAAATTAATTCTTCTCACTCGAAAGATGTCTTCAGTGTATCATTCAACAAAGGAAAAACAAAGCGCTGGATCAAAAGGCTAATATTAGTATATTTGTTAAAAAAAGTTTTGGGGAGATTTATCAAGATACCTTAAAATTCCGTACAATTCTTACTATTCTTTTGTGAAATTTAAATGTGTGTGCGTGCTGGGGGGGTCAACGTTTCGTTTTTGGTTTATGCCTAAACTATTGAATAAGTGTTTGATGTTCTTAGTTGATATTTTATTCATTATCTTATAAGCATCTTTTTGTATTGATGGTTTTGAATATAGTCATAGTATTTCGTATTATTCACGTGTAACTGACACACTGATTAAAGAAATGTAGGGAAGCGATTAAAGGTATATAGGCGTTGATGTAACAACCAAGTTTTCAAGTTTCAAAGTCTCAAACTAACCGCTATTTTTTATCTCTTAGATTAATTTAAGACATATAAAACTCATTTCGAGGTAAGTGAAATCATTGACCATAGTGAAATAAAACAAGGAAAAAAAAAGTCGTTAACAGTTAATTGGATCTTTCAGATATCTCAAATTATTTACTATTTGAGATGAATGAAAGGTCACATTCAGTTTTGATATGTTAGAGGGGAACTTATTCTCATCATCCGGGTGAAATTTGCGTCGACATACGACATGTTGTTCCCAAGATATGAACATACATAAAATTGTCACGTTTTCAACAAAAAGTAGAGGCAAGCACGTGACATTATAAACCTCACTCTGATTAAATTAATGGACAATGTTTTGTTAATCTTTAAACATTACAGCCAATGTTCTCCTCAACAATCCCATATTATCACAATGTGATTGCATAAGTAGCATGAAAATTTTACAACCTTTGCATTTCTTTCAGGAAAGTGTTATCCTTAACTTCAAGTTCAACACAACCGTCGAGCAAGGACGTAATATAAACTCTGCTCCGCTCACACTCAGTTCGAAAAAAAAAAAAAAGAATTCTAGCAGTTACTGATACCTTGCAGACTAAACGTCCGATCTTAATGGAAGTTTCACCACACTGTTTATAGATTAGGGTTTGCTTTCAGAAATGAGAATTAAAAGTTTGCTTAAACTTCCCCTTTAAGTTAAATTTTAGATATGTTAAAATCATGCTGAAATATGCAAATCATTAATTATGGTGAAATAAAATAAAGGAAATCTGTATGAAGTAACATTCGAGATATGTTATTGTGAGTTCAAAATATCTAAAATTTGATTCGAGATATATGAAATAGAATCCTAGATATCTTAAACTGATTTCAAATATCTCAATTGCAAGTTTAGATATTTCAGATGATTTAGATTTGAAATTAATACGAGATAAATGAAATGACATTGCAGATATTTACATTTCTAAAAATCTGAAAATTCCATATTAAATGTAAAACGGTTTTCGGTAATACCGAGTACATATGTTGAAAGTTTGTGTTCAAAACAAATTTTGTCCCAGCCTCCAGTGGCGAATTTGAATAAATTACTTTGTGACCATCCGTGGCAGTTATAACATAACAAGGAAACTATTACATGTAATAATGCAAACGAACAGTTGAACGGCTGTCCGCAATAAACAAAAAACCGATAAGGAAATATACGGTAAAGGTTACTTGTATTCAGGACACCTGTGATCGCCCAAGTCGATTGGAAGCGGGATCACTTTTCTCATGCCAATTGGTTAAAGTTTTCCGACGAAGGTGTATTATAGTCCACCTTATTCTCTACATTCTCTTAATGACTGTCAAGTAGTATATGTCACATAGACCAAACACGAAGTCTTGACGTCTACCGAAACACTCATTTCCCCCGGGCCAGAGCAGAATACTGTACAAGTAGCGTCAATCCTTACTCGAATATGTGTGTGTGTGTGTGTGTTTTAGGGGTGGGGGCATGGCCACGTCCGTCAAAAGTCGCTGAGTAAAATTCACTTAGATTGATCCTCCCTGCATAGATGTATGTCCCTATCATAACCTATTCTGACAAAATATTGCAGTTAAAATATAAAAATAAGAAAAAGGAACAGTCACAGGAAATGAAACATGAATATAATAAACCACGTGATTAGATTCAAATTTTCCTCATAAAGATTATCATAAGTGCGTCTTAACAATTATTATAATAATTGCACTATATAGTGACAAATTTATACATGTATTGTCACAATTGAAAGATGAGCAAGTAATACCTGCCGTGGACCAAGTATTCTCTGAATCCAAAAGAGTTGACCAGGGAAGCATCTAAAATCGATTCTGAATATTTATTCAAAAAGGGTGAAAATGAATCCTTTTCTATTGAATATTTTCACTCCAAAGTGATATAGGTCAGGTCCCTAACTTCGATCTAAAAGTGATTTATTACCCTAAAGGTTTAAAACAGTGACGGTTCCAGAATGTCAAAATTAAGGGTTGGGTGTGAAAAGGATAATGTTGGGGCAACTATTTTCAAGCGCATGGCAAAACCAAGCCCAAAGCGCCCCAAATCCTGCGGTGAGGTCCACAGTGCGAGGCCCCGGGAATATTTGAGGTTTTAGCACATCTATGGATGAAAACTTATGTTTCAGGAAAGGTAACATATTATTTATTTTGTTTGGTTAACCAATGCTTACACTGTTAAAAATGCTTGTAAATTTAACAAAAACAAAAATACATGTGAATCCCTGCTGCAGATGCAGCGTGATTTTTTATATGTTTTTTGGTTTTTACTGTAATTTTGCAGACGTTTTGAATAGTGTAACTGGCCTAACGCCAAGGGGGTGGGGGGGGGGGGGATACATAGCCTTCCCACAAATTTTAGAGACGGTGTTGGAAATCCTAACATGCACTTACAGGGGTATCTATCATTCAGCAGAGAGGTGTTTCAACTCCCTACATTCAGTCAAGCCTTTGGCAAGTGCGTTGGGCAAAAAAGATGCGGTTTATGTTGACAGTTAGTGTGCAATTTGAAAGGTAGTGTGACACGTCAGCGAAAAGCACTAAATTTACTTTGTAGTTACGGAGCAAGGCCACCTAAGTAAGAATCCGTTAGAATTATGTCAATATCTTTTACCGTTCTGAAGATATACCTCTTCAAAGTTTGAATATTTCTGAAGCAACTTGTTGTATATGCAAAAAAAAGTGATGTTTAGTGTTGCACAGTGTTGACATTTTTTTGTTAACCCTATGTTAATTATCTCTTAATTACTCATCAGATAGTGTATGCTTTGGTAGTTGATACTGATGATTTTCAAGGACACAATTTCAACTTTTAAAATAATCCCTTCAGGAAACAATAATGTTACAACTGCAGTTGAAATGAAGATTGCAAAAACAAAGGATAACACTAGCCATATATAGTATGTCCCTCTCATGACATCACAAGATTTACATATTGAGCTCATATTGCATGATTAAGTGCAAATCAGAAATAAACCCTATAAAATTGCCAATTTTACCCGATTTTGATGGATATTGCGGCAATTTTGTTGGTTTTTAATGCTTTTTACATTAAATACTCAAACTTGTCATTTTGGTGTCACACTACCTTTAAATTGGGTTTTTATGTGATGGGAGTGTTGCTACATGAAAATAATTATAATAAGTATGAATAGTCAAGTTCCATACCCAATAGTTACGGATAAAGTTCATATTTTGAATTTTGTTGTGTCCTTTACTTGTAACGGTTTTGTGGATAATTTGAAAAAGAGTTTGGTCACGAATTTTTGAATACTAAATTGGACCGATAAGTGCTAATTCATAAATAGTTATTTGCATGTAGGATATGAAATTATCAAAGTTTGACCATTGGTTATTGTTATGTGAAGAAAAAATTTAGATAACTTGAAGGGTTACTTGCTTGCTTGCTCGCTTGCTTGCTTGCTTGCTTGCGTAGTTATTTATTTATTTATTTAGTTAGTTAGTTGGTTATTTAGTTAGTTAGTTAGTAAGCCTGTTAGTGAGATGGAGTTTTACTGCCCAGTTTCCAACCAATTGTTCAAGTCGAGCCGGTTTACGACCTTTTCCAGTTGTGCCGCGCTCACTGGCTGTTTTTCCCTATTCCATTGCTTATGTTAAACACCAAGCACAATGGCAGTAGTCTCCATTATGACCCGGCCATGACTCGAACTTCCAACCTTCCGACAACTTGATGGGGTAAAACCTGTTCTGTTTTAATTCTATAAGGTAAGGATTTTAAGTGAGGAGTTGGCAAATCTTTTGTTGTGGTAGTACACCGTTAGGTCTATTCACATCGTATAAGGGAGTGTCAAGGTCGAAATAAGATCTTGTTATCATCATCAATCATTCAAATAATACGAAAACGGGAAACATTGAACCATGGGAATATTGAAACCAAGCAACTCCCTTAAACTCATCTCTCAACAGGATCAAATAAGTGGACATCCTAGTTTATGAATGGTCCATCTAAACAGCGCGAGTGCGCGACAACAGGTTCGAAAACGAGTTTCATTTTTTTACTGTAAAATAAGTCATTCCTTTGCCAAAAGATTGTCACGTTCAATGTTCTGAAACTTCATTGAAAATAGATGCAAGTTAAATGGACTTCATGTTCAGTATATATGAGTTAATACGGTAAACCTAATCGAGTGCCAGTATTAGCATAGCCGCTAGGCGGTGGCCTTTTGCCCGACTCCAGATCCCCAACGCCCAACCAGGACATAACGTCTGCCCGACTGAGGCACAGAAGTCCGGCCGATTCAGCAAGGTTTGGTACAACGGGGTTGGGGGGTTGCAGACCCCCGGTCCAACTCGTCTTATATACGTGTAAGACATGTATCTTCATAGCAAGATTCATAGTCCGACAGAATACCACCTGTACTAACATTGACACGAACTAACCATCCAGCTGTCCAAAGGCTATCAACAGATCAGTAATATTTGTACAGTTATAGGTAACGTGATATCTAGGCTTGAGTTTTTTTAGAGCTTAGATAACTTTGATCATCGTACACATGAAGCGCGATCTAGCATTTACTAATAGGGTGCCAATGGTTGATGATACTGAAGTATGTGTTCAGAGATCGTTTTCTCGAAGTGTTAAGAAGAGTTCGATCAATGGCGGATCCAACCTCTGGCCGAAGTAAAAGGGGCAGCATTTCTGGCTTGGGAAGAAAATCATATTTTATGCTTCCAGAAAACTGTCGAAAGGGAGGGTCACCATCAGTTGTCGCTTAGCGTACGAAGAATTTTGAAAATCGAAACCATCAGACAGACTGAAACGGCTTTTCCCAGGCTTTGGGTTTTGTTTTAAAAAAAAAAGTTCCCTCTAATCAAACTTATTACTTATATTGACATATGGCTATGGTAGGACATCTAATAATCTACCCGGAGCGTGTAAGTTTAACCGGAAGTTTTTTTTTTTTTTTCAGAAGATACCTCCCAGTTAACCGGAAATGACATTTCCTCTTTGAATTATTTCTGTTAATGCACAACTCACGACACTCTGCAAATAAATGTCGCTTAAATAAGTTGAAGTAAATTTAAATTTGGGTAATTTTATTACTCTGGGGAACTGATTTTTTGTTATTTTACACCTAACACCACTCTGCAAAGAAATGAAGTTGAAGTATATTTATATTGAAGTATATTTATATTAAGTGTCAAACTTTGAGCGTCAATTCGAGTGGACTTACATGGCTGAGGACAAACAGTTCAAGTACGTATACCTGAGTAGAGAGCGACCATCGGTCATTACAAGAAGAACAAATTGCAACATTTGAAAAAAAATTACCAAAATGCACCCTTGCAATTTTCTTGGCAAGATTTTGGTTACTTTATACAATTACACATCCTTCCCTCTGCCCGTGTTATCTGGCAATTTTAATATACCCCAGAACTGTTTTTATCTTTGGCCCAAATTTTTACCATTCCAGGTAATTGTAGGCTGAGTGGTAATTTTAGATTGTTTTTTTTTTCTCATGCCTAAGCTGTCAGAATGCATACCGAATTTATGTAATCCTTTTGACTTTCCATCGAAATTCCAGTGTGACGATGGTTTTTTAGCAAATATTTGAAAGGATATGAACACTCTGAGGACTGAAAAACTTATTTCGAGTAAATACCATTTCCTTTTTGGATAGAAATGTTTGCCCTTCTCAAAATTGGTTTTGAGGAAGCTTGGGGAGCAATCGTTCCCCTGCACCTGCCCCGTATCTATGATGTAGACATTTGACATCATATTATTGTCATTGAGTCTAAAATACATGAAACTTTGAACTTTTAAATTCCAATTATTTTGTAACAATTTTAAGACAATACAGCATATGATGTAAAATGAGAATGTAAAATGATGCATCTAAAAAGTAAAAAAAAAATAAAAACTTGAGAAGTTTTATGTGAGTGGGGGGGGGGGGATACTCTCAATCCGCCCCTGATATGTATAGCTTGAATCCATCATAGTCAGTCCGACGGAAAATTCTTGTGAAAGCTAGGAACGGTGTATCACAAGTGAAGCCAATACAAGGTCAGGAATAAGTTCGATAAGCAGGCAATGTTTCTTCTGTAGTAAGCCGTCACTTCAATACTGAATAGCTCTTTCACACTCTCCTACCGAATAGTCAAATTATAAACTACACCATGACCATAATCGAACAACTACGAAATTTGCTGGACAGGTGCCATCACAATAATCACCTTAAATTTGGTTTGCTTCGCCACGGTTCATATCGCTAATACTCCACTTCCGGTAAAGCTGGCATTCTTTGAATATGCCCGTGTATACATCCATACATTATTATGACTGTTTAGCCCAGTTCTAAATTAAGTTTATCATAGTTTCCGGTTCGATTTATATGAGTAAATGCTAAGCTGAACCTGTTTTTCTTGAGCTTCAAGTCTGTTGAACTTGGGTGAGTTAATTTATTTTTCAGCCACTGTGTGAGTGTTGGAGTCACAATGTTCTGTTCCGACAATAAGAAGACAACACTTCAGCAGCACCAAGTAAACCAGGGCTGGATCCAGACTTTTCGCATAAGGGTGGGGAAACCCCTTGAATTCTCTCCTAGATAAACACTTTGCTAATTCTTGGGTATTTATGATTGTCAATGTGGCGAAAAAGGGTTGGAGCTGAGGCTCAAAAAGCCCCCCAGGATACACCCCTCGGGCTGAATTCACCGTAAAAAGTGTTTTTACGTAAATGCAAACGACCGTTCAGTGTATCAGTATAGTCTGTCGCACTAAAACCATCCTTAAAGCCACATTGCAATCACCTTTGCAATCACCTTTAAGGATGGTTTTAGTCGTCTCTTAACAGTCCTTGCCAATCATTTCCCTTGAGACCTTACCAACAACCCATTTTCTTGGAAAAAGAGAAAATGTAGTAAAAGTTACGTAAGAGTTCATTCGAATATTTTTTTTTTATCGAGAAGGATTAGTAAGTCAGAGCAGCGAGGTGTGTGTCCCTGGTCAGAGTAACCGCCTCATGTGGCGGCGGGTACGTTTTCGACAAGTCAATATGGCGCACGACCTTCCAGAAAGGATTTTCCGGATTATCAAGTGACTTGACTATTGATATAGCTGTGTACAGAGGAAATGCAATTCACTCTACTCCTGTTTCATGATTGGTTCTTGGGAGTCATGAGAAAATATTTTTCTCCTCAAATGTGGAATATACTCCGGGGAGGAACTGCTTGTTTACCTTTTGTGTCCAATGTGAAGTCCTTAAAAGTAATAAAAAAGACACTTGTAGCATTCAGCTACTGTTTCAAAATAAGTTTGGAGCTACTGCTATTGTCATATCAGCGTCCACAGTAGACTCATTATTCAATGACTGGCAAGACTTCCTGAGACAATAATTTAGTGAAGATCAAAACTGTATTCAATCATTGCAATGTATGTTAACTTACACAACACATGTACAGCAGTTTTACAATAATTATTAATGTACAATCAGTGTTTCTCAAATATGTGTTTAACTTATCTTTGCAAAATCTATAGAAAATAACGCCTACTTGTGTACACCGGTAGTTTATAGTTAAAAATTAGTTGTAAACTATGGCACCCTACAGATCGTGCTCGCATAGCCTACAGAGCTTTAGGGCAGAGTGATAACCATGGCTGGTTTTGTAATTGTGGTAATTGAACTCCAAATAGTCTTAAAGGGCAAAACCTTTAACTTATTTGATTCAACAACTAAATCTCACAATTTCCTTCTTCAAGCTTTTCTTCAAAGTATATTTGGTAACATTTTATGACTTCAATATGAGGTAAGTCAAGAAATTACTCCTAGTACGGTAAAGCTTACATTTGAAGAGAAAAAATATTGTCACATGACTCTAAAGAGCCAATCATGAAACAGCACTACACTGCTCCAAGTTGAGGTGACTACATTGATCAAGTTGCTGGACATAATTGTAACAATGTCTTTATCTGAATACTTACCGTCTCAGTTTTTTGACGTGATCGTACCATGGATCCTCACAAATTGCACCAACAAATTGTAAGTTGTAAGTTGTCTTCATAAATGTTTTCCTTATATAACGCTCACTGATTGGTAACTCAACTTACAATTTTTACACAGTTTGGCAAAATTAAAGAGAAGTATTTTAAGTATTTTTCGTTATCTATTATCAATAACATTACAAAGAATACTGTGGCGTAGGAAGCAATATGACAGTGGGGGGGTCTACGAGTAACAACGATTTTTTAAATAAAAAAATCGCATGCCATTACCAATTTTTCAAATGAAACTGCGCACTGAAAAGGGTAGAAATATTTCTTTTTTTTGCCAGTATGCTACACTATAGGCAACAATTTCAGTAGCCTATATCTATTCACTATGCAAACTTTGAACATTGATAAAAGTTTAACACTTCAGTAACTAGAGAATCGATCTACACTCAACTGACAGGGTTGAAAGGTATCTGATGATAGGTGTAAATAAGATAATTTGAGCCCAATGATTCCCTGACTGAAATGTGTAGTCTTACTCAAAAGACTAAGAGGAGCACCGCCTTCAGTTGGAGCGAAGCGTACAGAAAATTTTGAAAAGTCGCGACCACTCAGACAGCCGGAAATTGCATTTCCTGGGGTTGTCAGCTAAGCAGCAGGGGTGTACAGACTTTTTCAGGGGAAAAGGCGAGCACCCAAATTTCCGTTTCTTCTTTCAAGTGTGAACACCACTGTATAAGGGACGTAATTTGCGGCGCGCAACGAAAGTCTTTCTCAAATAGTATTTGTAGCATGTATTGCATAAAATATCGGATTCTGGGTTTTCTGAAAGGAAATTTAAAGAACTGGGGGGTAACTGAAGAATCTACACTTCCCATATTGGTTGCAAGCATGAAAATGATTGAACGACGAATGAACATTGTTGTTGTATGACCAACGAACTGACACTCTCCGATGACATTTCAAAGGTTTCCCGAACTTGGTTATCCTTTTTATACAAAGTATTTCGAAATCGAGAGCTTTAATTGGAGAAAATTTGGTATTTTATAACAGACAACTTCTAAAAATAGCAATATAGCTGCCGGTATCTTTTGATGTTGTGTTGTATCATATGGTAGATACCCGATTTGGGCTTTTCAAGAACTCGGGAAAGTTTACCGAACTGATAAACTGGCTTATGAGCGAGCACTGCATTTCAACTTGCACTTTGCGACAAGCGAAGCCGAAAATTTTGCCCTTTTTTTAAACAATTAATCACAAATATGGATAGATGGATAGATAGATATCCCTTTATTAAGCCCCCAAATAGGCAAATTCAGCTCGCATAAACACACAAATAAAACAACATAAAAACATAAAAGTGCGATTAAAAATTGTGTTATTATTGGAGAGTAATCGCAATTTCATGAAACAAGAATTGGGAAAATCAAAAAAGTAAATGACTGGTTCACAAATGGCAAATTTTCGAAATTTTCATTATTCCGAGCCAGGGGCGGTTGCCTCCCTGCCTCCTTGTATCTACGTCACTGCTAAGCAGTGGCTATTTTCAGTTTTCGTTTGCAAAAGCATTACACTTCAATAGAAAATCAGCAAATTGCCAAATGAGAAAACAGTACCACTGAATACAAAATTGTTCAAGCGCATTCTACAATCTTTTTGATTTTTTGAAAATTTAACAGTGACTACGATTATGATGTTCTTAGTTTCCGGGCTATTTAATTACACATTATTTAATGCTTGCAACTTTCAAAATCGTCTGATAGTGCGAATCTCGATTGCATTTCTTGAGGGTGGAAACACGGGAGGCATACTTGAATAAGCTAGTCGCACGGTGTACAATATATATGCCAGTCACGCCGCCTGTGCATGTGTACCTGCGGGGACGACCTGTGGTAATGTGTTTGGATCTGTTTGTGTCGCAGCACCTATGAGATAAAATTCCAGGGTGACAATGGTGGACTGCGCGAATGGGGGAAATGGCAAGAGCATAAAAACAGGGAGAATAAAGTTTTTGACCTTTATTGTATCGATACATTGAGATTTGGGGAAATGAAAAAGGGGGCTTTCTGACCCATGAAGTAGGAGCTGAAGCATGCTTCCGCCCATCATTTTCCACTGGAGGGCTGTCGCTCCCAGCCCCCCCTCCCGCTTCCTATGCCCATGAAATAATATATGTCAAGTTTAAAGGTAAAGAGCAGTCCCCAAAAACTTATTTTGGAGAAAAAGCTAAATAACACAATTTTTATCTTATTTCTCTTCAACGTATCTTTCATTACACTTTATGACTTAACTATTGCATATTCAAGATAAACCAAGCAGTTATTTCTGGTAAATTTCACATTTGAAGAGAAAAACTTTGTCACATGACTCCCAACAGCCAATCATGAAATTGGACAGTCTACTACACTTCTTCAATTTGGGATGACTGATCCTGCCCTTTAAACCCTTTCAAAAACACATGGAAAGCTGAAATCCCTTTATGCCTCGATTTCTGAATAAAAAAATGACTTTCCCTGAAATAATGATGGTTTCTTAACGGTGGCATGCAATTGAGATGCGATTTGTCTACTTCTCCAAATTCAACACCGCAGATTTTTGCAATTGTTGAACGTCATAGGCCAATCAGCCTGGGTATGCCATTTGGAGCCATAGTATGCACGAATCAAGTTGACATACACATCAGATGTTGCATATAATTACAGGTAAAATGAAAGAGCATCTTTAACGTAGTTTGATTTTCAGCCTGTATTTTATTGAAATTTCTACCGATGGAATTTTATTCATAAATATATCACATGGGACTTGGAATGGCTGCCGAATTTCGGTCATTAGTTCTAATTCTAACGTCTTGTTATTAATAGACGTTAATCAATATCACTGTTTCATTTCATATTGGAAGTCACGTGATATAACACACGGTCATTATGGTAATTACGTACTGCAGCGGTCCTCAAACCAGAGAGTTGGCATGGTAAACTCCTTACGTGATGGAATTTGATTTCATGCAAGTTTGATAGGGGATAACGGGGACTACAATTCATTTGACTTGTTATCAGTGGTCTCACTGAGGAGAGAAGCCCAAAACAGTATTTCATTAGTACCGGCAAAAGTCGTGTGTGTTTAACCATAACGTGTAATGTAAACTGTATGCCGTAACCTTTGCAACGTTCCGTAACTTGGTAACAGCATGTGAACAACGTATTACATCTCATGCCCCTCTCCTCCGCCGTCAGGGCTTGATTGTAGTCCACGGCATTCCCGCCTCTCGCAAGAGACGACTCGTATTAAAAGGGAAGGACTTTATTGTACAGTGTTTGAAATATGTTTAAAATTAAACTTGAACTTTATCAAGTTGAAACGGTATTACCTAGTTGACACTATATAACATTCGTGGTGGTGTGTATATACATCTCAACTTGATTACTATAAACTACACATTATGGGGACGTAGTCCCTTCCTTGTTGGCTCTAGTTTGCCTAAGATCGTGTTCAGCATCTGCTCTTGTCAGTCAGTCTATTGAATGGATAACGCATGACAGACCTCAGCTTGATATGGTCAGTAGGTCAAGAAATTTGAAAGTTTTGCTGGCAGGGACCGCCCTTTGGGGAAAGACCTTCCTTTGGGAGTAACGATTGATTACGTCATTCGGCTCTTCGCAACTGAGGGTCAAAAGGGCTAGTTTTGAAAGCCTGGTGTACCACACATGAGATGTTATGACGCTCTATCCAGTTCCAGTCTTTAAAAGTGACTTTGGCTCCATTTTTGTTTTATTTTTCCTGCAACTCTAGCCTGCACCGTTAAAGGGGAAAAAAAAAAAATCGATATATACGTGTGAAAGAAGAGCTAAATCTACTCAATGTGGTAAAATTTCCTTCCAAATTGGCCATGTATTTCTTGAGACATCAGCACATGAAGTTACTGGATTTTGTGTTCCAAAGTGAAATTGAGGGCAGCAGAGATTATATCACTTCCTCAAATTGACAAAGAATGTTTTGTTTCCCTTTGTTTTTTTCAGACAGTTGTGTTGACCTTGACGTGAATAGGAATAGGACCTCCCGCGGGGATTGCAAAGTTTGAAAAGTTCTCACGTCACTTATGTAATCACATTTTGATAGTTTATGATGGTTGAGGAGAAAATATGCTGTAAACTTTTAATAAAAACAAAAAACTGTGCACTAATGTGGGGATATGAGGTCATATAAGCTTGCTTCAAGTTTACTATGTGCTGAAAATGTTACGACTTTACTTGCTCATATCTTGAGAACAACACATCGGATTCAAATGCAAATTTCACCAAAATGCTTATAATTAGTAACCCCCTCTAACATATCAAAACTTGATATGACTTGAAAACCTTCGTCTAAACTACATTTTAGTTGCATACGAAAGATTCAGTGTTGCGCCATCATTTTCGTCTCAGTTTCGCATTAGACAGTTGGATCTTCAAACACTCTACCAACATAAACACCTGTAAGCTGATGCAAAACGCAACTGTCCAAAGCTGAGCCTATTCACAGAAACCAACTCCCCTGATACTTTCAACTTATCTTGTAGTTGTTTTTACTGCTTGAACAAGAAAAAACAACTTTCGTTTTAGGACTGGGTATTTCTGTAGTTCATCAGTCATTGGAAAGTTCAATAACTGTCTTAACAAAGGAACCGTGTTTTAGAAGTATTTCCTGTTAGTTTAGTCGGCAGATAAACGTTCCCTAATTTGTTTGCAAATAATACTCATCGCAGTGATGAGAAACCCGATACCCGATTTGTAGCTTGGCTTAAATCTGTCAAATCCCATTCCAGGATTTAGCTGTTAGGGCCGCGGCCAAGCTTCTGTCGACAGAAGGAGGAGCCGCAGACCCACAAGGCCAACATTTTAGTTGAAGAGTTGTCTGAGAAACGGCCAACGTAAATCTTGATGCGAATGTTGAAGGGCTCAATTAAAATATTATCTGGATAGCTTGTTTTCTCTCTCTCTTGGGGGAAAGTGAATATCTTGAGTTTTCGTATCGTATAAAAATGAAAAATGGGGATAGTTTGGTATTCCGGGCATGAATGTAGCCTGTACTCATTTCACCCAAAGGGTTCTCATTCGAATATGAAAACTTTCGTTTCCCCATCTTGCACCGGCTAGGTTGTCATATGAGGTGAGCAAGAATTAAAGGGACATTCCTCTCACCCCAAACTATACTTCTAGTATAGGGTAACAGAAACTCTCAGTTGGCTCAGCTTTTTGATTGACTGCTACTTCAAACGATGCAGAGTACCAAAGCTTATATTTCACAGCATGAACTGTTCTAAGAGTGTTTTGGTAATATACCTTGAGGTTTCTATACTCACCCTGAAGCAACAAAATGAGATTGTGTCTGAACGAGGGTGAATTTCAGACAATTGTGGGAGGGGCTTAATTAGCAAGGTTGGGAGAATTGATACTGTTTGGGATGAGAAAATTGGGCCTTTAAGGTTCCTAGTACAAGCAACAACACCTCTTGTAAGCTGAGTATTCCTACGAAAGAAAAACATGGGAAACAAAATTGTTACGGGCTTTTAATTGAAAAAACACTTCCCTTGTTTGGTAACAAAACCAACTTTCCAAACTCTTCGGATGAAAACTTGAAAACTGGCATAGTAAACCGACACTTCGATTCAGCCTGCCTACCATGTAACTTACTTGTGGTTGAACAAATTCAGAACTACCCTACTTCTTCGAAAACATTTAGCCTGTTTCCTAAAATGGAATTGTACATCCCTAGGAGCAAATTTCTGTTTAACGACCCGGAAAAGCCCCAGCCAGATGTTTCACCAAAGCGAGTGATCAGGGCGGAAACGCTAGGTCATAAAAGGTCTCCGCGCGCGTACTCGCGTGCCACAGGATTTGGTCATGTCTAGTTTGTCAAAGTGTAGTATTACAAGTCACTTATTGTGGCTGGCGGCACTCTGCAAAAATACAAAAGGTCGAAAGAGAAGATGTAGCCTTGCATAAAGTTGGGGATTAACTTATAATGTTTATCGAGGAACAAGAAAGAAGCTAGAAAGTATGCCCTGGGGGTCCGGTGGTCCTTTTCAAACCGGAAGTGGTAATTACAACCTGGAGTGGCAGAAGTTATGGCGGGTTTACCTTGTTCATATCTTTCTCAACCACCGGGTTGATAGGACGTGGAAGAATTAGCCTTAGCAAAAGAAACACTGGTTCTTTTATAATACTATTTTATTTCTTTGTGTATTTGATTGGTGGAGCACCAATTCTGGTAGTTAAGGTAAGTTTTCGGTTTGATTGTGATTCTAACCATAACATTCGTTAAGTAGGTTACTAACTTAACAAGCTATAGTTTCAAGTTATATCTTTTTTTAATAGACGAGTTTCACTTTTTGTTTCCGATAACACTGACAACACACATTTCATCTTTGTTATAAAATGACATAAAAGTTCAGCCATTTTCATCTTTTTGTTTAAATGGCTGCACGGCTTTTTGCATTTCACTGCCCTTAATTGTTAATAACTTTTACTACTTCGTATTCCTCTAAAAGAGCTGTTTAGTAATTACACGTTTTCTTAACACCTTTTTTGTCCCCACTTTGTTAACACGTTTAGATGCCAAGAAGACAAGTGTGCTTTTCCTAAACATTTTGCTTAGTTGGTTAACGTTTAGGGTTAAACATGTTAAGGATTTAAACATGTTCACACGAAGGGGGGGGGGGGGGGCAAAGCAAGTGTAAAATCGCGAAACAAGTTTTTAAATGGTGAAGTAGGCCGAAGCAATATGATTCAACCAATGTACAACCTTCTTCAAAGCGAAAATCGATTGAATTTAATTTTTTTTTTCAAGACGACTTTTGAAGTTGAAGATTGAAATTTAAACCAACTGCTAAGTTAAAGTTTGTTGATTTACGGAACCATCACCTTAAACGTACTTTGAAACAGCAACTAAGTGTAGCTACTTTTCTCCCTATTATCTTTCAAGAAAAGTTTACTATATTTATGGACTTTATTACCATTCATATCCATTGTAACTGTAAAGGAATGATTTATTCCTCTTATATTTTATAATTCGGTAAGGAAAAGTATTGTCACATGATTCTCAAGAGCAGTGGCGTAGTTGGGGGGGGGGGGGGCAAGTTGCCCCGGGCGCCACCTCTAGGAGACGCCAAATCGAGATCACTTAAAAAATGTTGGACCTACCATTTGCATTGATATAGCAATTTCATCTTTTAATAAAATAATTTAGTAACATTGACACAATTAAATGTCAATCTAAACTAGAGAAGGGGCAAATGAATGCATAAATCGGCAACAATCCATCAAGTTTTGCGAGAATTCTCGTTCGCTAAGCAACTGCTGTTATAGCTCATCGTCATTTAAGTAAATAAATCAAGTAAAGTAAATAATCCAAGTAAATAAACTTTGTTTCTGTGGTTTTTAACATGAATAATGCAAAAATTGAAGTCCTTTGGGTCAGACTTAAACATTTGTTAATAAGATCTTGAGTGGTGTAAGTATTCATAAGATACCCCCCCCCCCCTCCCGAAGATGGGGGTAGGGCGCCAATTTCGTTTCTTGCCCCTCTCGCCACAAACCCTATCTACGCCCCTGCTCAAGAGCCATTCAAAAATTAAATTCCATCAATAGGAATGACTGTATTTTGCAATTCAGTCATATAAAGTCACCCTTTTCGTTCAAACAATACTGTGACAAATAAAGTGTTTTATTCCTCGGCGATGATCGTAGGGGGACATGTCCCCCAATACTATTTTTAAATTACCCAATTTCTTTGATTTTCCTCACTTTTTTAAAAAATAAGCCTTTGCCTATTATGGTGCTTCGCAAACTATAACAACCACATGTCACATTTTAGTAAATAAAGTAAATATTCATAAATCAACAACCAAATTGAATCAACTAATAGCCGTGTGAGTCTATACATCCAATCGTAACGAAGCTTATACTCGATAATGTTGAACGTAAAAATAAAATGAGTGAACTAAGCCACTCTCTAATAGAGTGTAAGCTTAGGTGTAAATTTACTCCAAGAATAGTGAAATTCACCCCTAAAGGAGTGAAATTAGATTCCCTCCAAAAGAACGAAGTTTCACTCTTAATGGAGTGCGTTTATACAGTGATCACTTTAAAAAAGATTGATCGTTACAGACACTCCTGGAATAAACTTCATTCTTATTGGAGAGAATTTCACTCTCCTCTGAGTGAATTTATAGTTTTCACTATATTACAGAGTGATCTTGTTCACTATTTTGGTTTTAGACTGTAGACATTACAGAGAGATTTTAGTGGAATATCTTCAGTCGAAACTTGACAAGCTTGATGAGTTGATATCGTTGGGCACATACATACCGTTATGTGGTATCACTTTCCCAATCGTTGTCTTTATCATAACTGGGATTATTTCTGACGAAATCAGAATTTTATATTTACATGTACCATTGGCAGTAGGTTTACACGAGCAAGCAAATACTGAAAACTCCAAAAGTTGAGGTAGCTCTTGGAATAGATCATTTAGTTTCACACTTTTCTACTTTTGCTCCTAACATGAAATTATGTTCGCAGATTCTCGTTTGACTGTTTGAATGAACTTAAACATTATCTATTTATCCGAGTCGAGTTAACTCAGTTTCACAGTGGGTAGCTGCTTTAGATTCACAAACACTGAATTCAGAGATACTGCATTTATCAGTCTATGGCATGCGTGGATATAGTCTGTCTATTGAATTATTCAATTGTCTCAACCATTAAGGATTAAGTCATACCAATGGCCCTTCCCATACCTATTAAATTTCAAAATAGCCCGATTCTAGCGTATTCTTGTCCTCCGAAACTGTTTTGAAACTTTGACGCCTTGGACCCTTCAGTACCTTAGTGTGGTCATGGGTCCGTGTCAAACCCGACCTCTGGCATTGCAGGTAAAAAAAAACCAACCGAAATTGTGATGTCTCTGGGGACGCCCATAGCAAATATTCGTTTTAACTAGTGGATAAATGCACCCCCTGATTGGGATAAGCGTACCCAGTCATACTTTCTCAGGATTCGCGCCTTCCAATTATGTTAAAATTATTTTTTGTCACACGCTCAGCTCTTCAATTCGTGGAGAGTACTGGCACTCCTAGAATTACCTTCCCTTCATAATAGTAATGTTCAGCACCCATTGGAAAGATGTACATAATGTCTACAAAAATTTACACAAATTGTGCATGAACTGGATACAGGCAGCTTTTCTCATGTTCTTAGTCGCTAAACGTCATAATAAAACTGTCCCGGCTAAAAGGCCTGAATTATAAGTGCGATTGTCATGAGTTTGACGATTTTCAGTGGTGGTGTCACAATTTGTTTGACTGAGTTTGATGCAATATGAAACCACACCAGCAATTCCATATCGCGGGAACGACGAACTGTGTAATTTTGGTCATAACTCAAGAAAATTTGAAACCAATGTTATAAAAATAGCGCTTTAAATAGAAAAAAGTTTATGACCATTGGTCAGTTCTCCCAGGTTTTTCAGTGTCCACCAAACGAAAACATTGCTCTTTCTCTGTGAAGGGGACGCCCTCTGTTCCTCCCTTGTGACGCCACTCCTGTGGGTTTTCCTGATTTATTTACGAACTGCCTTACGAAGTTGCCTTTGATGCCATAATTCGCTTCCTGTTTTTGATACCGTGGTTAACAGATAGACTGACAGGGGGGGGGGGGGAATCCCAGGGGCAAGGGGGGGCCTTCGTCCCCTCAAGTGAAAAAGTGGGTGGCCAAATCGTAACCCCCCCCCCAAAAAAAAAAAAAAATTGAGTATACCTAAAAATACGGTCACCGTTTTTCGTTTTTTTTCCCGTTCGAAACAGTTTGTCTGAAGCTTGGGAAAAGATAGAACCTAAGAGCTTCCGGGGGTTTCGCCCCCTGGACCCCCACAGGGGCTTAATTTGCCCCTGGATCCCACCAGGGGCCCTATTGGGGCTTCGTGATTCGCACTCGCGGTGCTAGCCACGTGTACACAGTTTCATACTTATGGGCACATCATAAGCATTTTCGCCTCCCCCAGTCTCAAACAGAGATATGTGCCCCTGTAAACTGACAAAGACTTACACCGTTTGGGTATCACCACACCAATTGGTTAGAACCGAGCCAAATAGTCCCATCTAACAAACTAACTAACAATAAATCTCTACCTTTAAATAATATTATGCATTTCAAGAGTTCATGATGTAATGTATCTTTTGAAATTGAAAAACCAAGTAATTGTATGGGCTCGTGTTCAAGATCTTACACTCTACAATGTGTATGTAAACCTTTTGTTAAATCGTATGCCCCGGACGCCTTTCTGAATTTATTGGGTTAACCATTTAAAATAAGTTTTTCTAAGGAACTGTTCTCAATTAACACTTCCTGTTTTCTATAATAACAATTTGCAAGTACTTCTGTTGCACAATACCACTCACATTGTGGGTGATAGTTGTCTGTGCCGTTCGTTTAAAATACCACATTTGTATGGGGAACTTTTCGTTCTGCTTATCGGTGGGAAAAACTGAGAGGCGACGGCCAAAGGGGGTGGGGGATAGCCACAGAGATGCTGCAAAGGTTAATCTGTACGATGATGTATCGCTTCTACCTTTCGTACCTATTTTACTATGTGAGGAATAACTATGTTAAAAATATACTATCTAATCTTTTTCCCATTTGTCTTCATACAGGTCTAGGTAACAACCAAGTTTGTCGCCCTCACTTTCATGCACCCGGATTTGCCCAGTGGGTAGATCCTTCACGAGCCGTGGGTTTCCACAGTCTTCAGAGTACTACAGGGAGTGCCCACGCGACATGGTATAGTAACATGCAGCAGACAACTCCCACCTCCACTAACCATACCAGTAGCGCCAGTAATTCACATCCTACCAATCCTAACTACTCGCCTACCTACGGTAGCTACAGGGGATCTCCCTTGGGGTCAATTGGAACTCCTTCCCATACCACATCTCAACTGCAGGTTCACCCGTCAGGGGGAGCCTCTCTCCATCAACATACCACTCCCCACCCTTACTTCAACTATCCCCCCACACCACCCAAGGACTCCCCGGAGATCAACACCACCACACAAAGATACTCGAACTGTTCTCAAAAATCTCTTTCTGCCGAGGGTAAAGACCGAAACCACAAAGGGTCTGAAACCAAAGCTATGAGTATGTTTTCTGACACAATGGGGGCGTTCCAACAATCCCGGGCAACCCTGCCCACGTGCGGGTCGACATTTTCAGCCTTTGTTCCGGACCTCACTAGTTCACTAAATTTTTCTTCTGGAGTCATCACGTCGAGTAATGCACCCAAGAGTTTATATCCTGCCACCAAACCGAGGACAAAGAGTAGATCGAGTACCGGTAAGTTATCCTTAAAATTCATACACCTGGCAGCGTCTGCCCATACATGTGAGAAAAATTCGAGTCACTAGTACGGTGGAAAGGGAGTAACACCATCAAAATTTAGTGTCTTGGTGACCAATCCATTTTTGCTAAGGGAACCATATCATCCTTAGATTGTTGTCAGCCTTTCCAGTAATATATTCAAGAAACAAGTTTTGCCCGAACTGAGGGGTCGGGTCTGAAGGTGATGCAGCCCGGACCCCTAACTTGCACATCAGAACTTGCGGATCCGGACATTTCGAAAGAATCAGGTCGAGACTGTATGTCCATGTTAGGTTAAAATTGCTAATTCCCGCTTATTTGTTATTGATGGTGTGGCGAAAAGGGGGTCTCAGAGCAGGAAATTCCCCTTTGCTTGAATCTGCTTCTATTTTGTACGCTAATATACGCCCAACTCCTGCGCATTTACCGTGTGACAATTAATACTGTTCGAATACCTGTCGCTCATTAAAAGGTCCTGCAGCTATTACAGCATAATTTACAGACTATCACTGCAAGTCCCATATTTTTCAATATACTTTTTTCACTCACAATTTCTACAGCTGTTTACAGTGATGTTTGTAACAATCGCATGCATACAGTGCTAACCTACCTACCGGCAGTATTGCGAGCCATCATGTCCGGTAAAAACTGGTAGTCTGGACTTGGAAAATTAAAATGGTTTTTGGAAAGGTCAATAAAACCAATTTGAAGCAATTGGCTTCCTAACAGCCCTCGTTCGCTCATATTCTTACCCAAGACTAACATGAGTCGGGTTGTAATATTGAAAAAAGAAAACTCTTTAGCACATTGTCAAAAGGCTTGGGGCCCAAATTTGGGTCAGAAAGGACCGATTAAATTACTAGGTCAACTAATGACACATTATAAGACCTCAATCGATTCCATTAGGGTTGAAACGTAGCCCAAATTGTTAATTCAGTTCCCTCTTGAAGGAATAGTGCGTTTAATGTGTAGATGTGTGGAAACTTAAAGACCAGATCCTCCCACCCCTGCCCACGTTTCCAATTCTCTTCACCTAATTGCTTAAGTCCCTCCCACAACTGTCTAAAATTCATCCTCATCTAGACACACAGGGTGAGTATACATGATCCAATATGTAATCAGAATACTCTTCAATACGTGTTGTGCAATAAATTATAAATTTGCTGTCAATCAAAGAGCTGTGTCAATTGAAATTTAGGAAGTGTAGATTAGTACAAACATTTTAGTTTGGGGTTACAATTGACTGCCTTTAAAGCGGCTCATTGAGTTGGTTCATTAAATTCAACAAATTTTTCCAAACCTGTTAAGTTTTCCTCACAAACCAATGACAAATATTCAAACAAAGACAATCCCCATATCCTACGCACTAATAAATGTTTTATGAGTGAGTACTATGAGGTTCAATTCGGTTTTCAAAAATTCGTGACCAGACACTTTTTCAAAACAGGCACAAAACCGTTACAAGTCAGGACACCACAAAATTCAAAATTTTAGCTTTTCCCTTAACTATTGGATATGAAACTTGACTTATTATGCTAATTATAAGCACTTTCATGAGATAGTGACACTTTAACACTCTCATTAAGTTATCGATATCAACTCAATGAGCCCCTTTAATAGATTAAGATGATAAAGCTAATAGTTGTTGAGAGTTTTGACTCAGTTTAAATTTATAGTTCACAAAATATTCTTTCGCCGGAGGAGAATATTACTCCACGAAGAGGACACTCCTGACTAATTTAATTGATTTGTCCGTTAACAGCTGAGTAGCTAATTATCTTACTTATTTCTTAGTTTATATTTAATTGATTGATGGTTGCATTTCTAAAATTAGCAGTAGAGCTCTTCCCAGCTTGATACCAAATTGATGAGGGAAACTAGAGAGGTTGCCTGCGAAATGTCATTTACCTCTCAGAAAATGTAGAGATCTTTCTTTGCATTAGAAAGCAGGTTAGGAAAAATAAATTAATCGCGCATGTACTGGTTACCCTAGATAAGTTTTAACGGCTGAGTTTCTAACCAATCGGAGAAAGTACAGCCGGCCACTGTCTTTTTCCAGTTGTTGCTTACTGCATGGCCAACTCTTCCTACTCCATCGCTGTAAATTGCTTAACTCCCATATTGTTAGAACTACCTAACTAGCATGTTAAAGCGCAGGTCACACTTCAGTTATATCGGTCGGACTACGCTCCAATTTTTTTGAAATTCAGTTAAAATCTCCGTCCTCCATACATTGTCGGAAGAACCAAAATTTGTCATTCTGTGCAAATCTATGATTCGTATGAGAGGACAATGAAGATAAAACGTAAACTTATTCCCTGACGTCGCGTTGACAAGAAAAACTTAATCGGACTACGCGCATCCGTTAAAAGCTTTCTGCGGTTGTGACGTCACGAATAATGAGTATTTTTCCAATTTTCGTTATCCCGCGATACAATTTATACATTTCCAAACGTTCACAAATTTCAGTGTATCACTCAGACCAAAGATGGTGAAGATTTTAATTAAAAGTCACAAAAATTGGAGCGTGATCCTATTCGATATAGCTGTAGTGTGATCTTCGCCTTGCGGTATTTATTTAATGGTGGAGTGAAGGCAGGAGTCCCTAGTCGATGGCAAGATGTCCATAATGGCGCACTTGATATCTTTCTCAACTCTGGCAAATCCCCCAGTGCAGACTATCAGTTCCCAATTTTTCTCGTTTACATGTAGATTTCGTTAAGAGAAACCCAAACGTTTCTTGTATGCTTCGAATGATGTAGACGCGAGTGTCGATATCTTTTTAGCGCGACCAGTTGTGCTTTCCATGTTTTCGTGCTGTTGCCCCCATCATGCATGGAAGTTTCAAGCGCGCCTGTTTTGTATCAAATTTTGGCGTCATACCTAGAAAAGTTTGGAGATAATTTAAATGATTTGTTTTCAAGGAAATTAGTAGACAATCACTTGTACATAGATAATAGTAAAACATGAAATAAAAAGGTATTCAGTAAAACCACAGTAGGAGCACGACGGGTTTAACAGCCTGCCTGTCCATAATATGGATTTCTTTATTCTCATTCAATGCAAATTGATTGTCATCTAAATACCATTAAATGCATTTAGGGTTTTTCAATACCAAAAATATTGGCTAAAATTTGGATTTCATTGTTACACCGTATCAGTGAGAATTTTACCAATAGATGCATTAATTAATGTCCCAATGTACTCCAGTTTCTTTTGGTCATGTATCGTATATAAACAAAAGTTATAAATATAATCAGGACTGAGAAAAAATCTTGAACGGTTCGGGTTGTCGTGCAGTCGTGTAACAAATTTGACTACCGTCAGACAATATAGACCTTTAAAATTTAAGATGCAATACAATTTATGTTTTAAAATTCCTCACAAATAATTCTGGTTTTATGAAAGGCTTGAACGCACCATTTTGTTCAAAGTTCACGTCTTGATGAAAATGTATGAAACACATGAAGCATCCTTCAGTTAAGGAATAAAATCCATTTTGAAATACACTTCATATCTTGACATTTTGCGTTTTAACTTCTTAAGGTACATTCGCGTCAGAGCTGATATCTGCTAGGACTCGCCGATGGGGCGCGAAATTGTTTTTATCTTAGGACAAAAAAGGGAATTTTATCAAAGGAAACTAAAACAGTCGTCCCCTTTTGTATTGCCATAAAAAGGCATCCACCAGTCTGCAAAGCGCAGCAGTTTTCGACTTTGGCCTGTGAACGCGGCATCTTTACTCGTCAGCTCGTAAACAAAGTAAGCCTGGATCATTGAGAAGTTAGTAAAATCGAAACCGAAACTAAATAATAGTTTCCTTAATTGTGTGTTAGGGATATTATGGTAATTTTTCCATATGTATAACTAGCATTGTCTCCTATAGGGATATAAACATAGTGAGTGACATAGAAAGAACTCATTCCCTTGTTTACAGGTCCTTTTAATTGCCCACCGTTCAGTTCAAAGTTTGCAATCCCGATTTAAGCCAACCAAAAACCTAACCTGTGGTCATTTTCACATGAAAGCATAATGGACTGGTGGGAAGGCAACCATCCCGATATCCAAACTTTATTCAGAATCTGAGTTGGTTTGTTTTTAAATACGCTATTGTTTTGTCTATGGTATTGTCTCCTATATTGATAGCCTATATCCATCGGTGGTATAAGTCAATATTAAGATTTGTAAAGGCGATATCGTTAGTAAATTATATACAATGTTTAAACAGGGAGTTGCAACAGACATATATTAGTGATAAGGCTCATCATTAATTTAGATCCCGTCTCCCGGTTACTGAAAATGCACAAATGAAAGGCTAAAAAATGTTTCGTTGTGACCATAACTCTAAACTGTTTGTTTTACTTTCTTTTTCTGCTCACAGAAGGACGTGAGTGTGTCAATTGTGGTGCTACATCGACACCTTTGTGGCGCAGAGACGGTAATGGTCACTATTTGTGCAATGCATGCGGTTTGTACCATAAAATGAACGGTCAGAACAGGCCTCTTATTAAACCAAAGAGGCGATTGGTAAGTGACATAACCTACATAATGTTAATTCGTTCTGCCGTATTCAATTCTGGCCAAGTATTGTAGTGTCATACAAAGGAAGAATCGGGATAAGCGAAGCAGCGGGGTTTCGGTGTTTTTGCATAACAGGTCGTACCATTTTATAATTGCAACAGATCATTTTAAATCGTATCGTACTTTGCATGTTAAAGTGGAATTTTTCATCAGTCGTGAAATAAATATTTAAGGATACTTCGTAAGTTTAAGCAAAAAGGAATCAATGTATATTTAAAAGCATATTCTGGTAGCTTTTCACCCGGGGTATTGTAAGCAAGAATAAAATATTCCATATATATCGTTCAAATCCTGTCGCAATACCTTTTTTCTATCTCAAGATATCTCACTTTAAAGATTGCTACTTGAAAAATCGAAGTCAATAGGGCGGTTCCTCCATTATCAGGGTCCCTCCCCTGGGATCGACGCCAGTGTAAATACCGAGGGAGCGGATTATTAGCGACCTTCTTCGTGCTACAACTGCATGGTTTTCACAGACGCAATGTTCAAATCCCATGGCAACACCTTGCACAATGTTACTGCTCATTTGCAAACTTCGCCATCTCAGTTCCTTGGACTTGTGAATTTAACTAATTTAATATAATTTGTCTTTTCTGTTCCATTTATTTCATACAATATTACTCCCTATTTTTAAACTCAACCCTGTGAATCGATTGACATTTAGGCCTACTTACTTCTGTTCACAGTCTTCAAAACGGACGGGAACTTCTTGTGCCAATTGCCAGGCTACAACTACGACATTATGGCGAAGAAACCCTAACGGAGACCCTGTATGTAATGCGTGTGGTCTTTACTACAAACTACATGGGGTGAGTCAAATATTTCATCTCGGTTTCTAAAACTACTTCTTCATATGCAACTATCTACAAGTCCATCTCACAGATTTGTATCAAAATTATTTTCTTTTTCTTCTCCGCATATTAATTTTTCCTTGGATTTCTCAAAGTAATATTTCATTGCTTTCAGGCAAGCTTAAACAACTATATCAAGCTTAAAGGCGAAGCTTACAACGTGTTGTAAATAGTGGAAATCTCGACAAGGTACAAACGAGTAGATCTGGTTTACCTATTTGAGGTGGCTATCCCAATCGGCCCGCAAAACACTCAGTGTTGGGTCGCAAACTAGTTCCAAAATATTTGAAAACCTTTAACCCTCTTATCCAAAAGTATACCGTTTATCAAACAATTCTTTATTGCTAGAAAGTAGAAACCATTCACTTAACCTGCTTCACCAGCCATGAAATAAATACATTAATGACGCGAGTATGTAAACCCAAAGGCAATAAAAAATAGTGACAACCGCTCAGTTTTCGCCGTTATACAAGCAACAGTAGGTTGTGGAGGTGAATTTGAGATTTTTTTTTGGGGGGGGGGGAGGGGGTGTTCTTTGGGGTCTGGATCTTGTTATTAGAGAGTTTCGAATTCCTTTTCCTTTTCGATTTATCAATCAAATAGATTAAAATAGTCTATTTTAGTCTGAAGAAGTTTATCCGTAGTATAACATTAGCATAATTAACGATGTTGCATCATTTCCTTTTTGTGAATTTATGTACAATAAGTTCACAAGTTCCACGGATTGTTGTAATTACATTTTCCTGGCTACATAATGAAAGTAAGATAAAAATATAAAGTCAAATGCTCTATGTGGTGCACAACTGTGGCAATTTCACATGATAAGTTCTAAAACATTGTGTGTGTTACTCATCAGAGGCTGATATATAGTTATTTGTGAAAGACGAAACGAAAATATAACAAATTTCAGGAAAATCTTCAAAAATGTGCTTACAGCTTTTAATTGATATATATTTCAGTTTAAAGGTTATCGACATATAAACAAACACGTAGCGCACATATGCTTATAATAAGTCCTAAAATTAATCTTAGTATCTTTATGAGATTAATTAAGAAAGACTACGCATGAATGTCCCGTATTGGCTTTAGATATTACTGCTGTCAGTTTCTTGTAAATCAAACTGTAACTTCTACACCCCATAAACTTTTCATCCTTGCATACACGCTGATAAAAATTTTATCTTGGGTTAAACATTTAAATTTAATATTTAACCATTTTCGTAATTTCAAATTTTCGCAGAAAAGTTTCGCAACTCCGAAATTAGTCGTTTGCAACAGATCTGCAGATGTAACGCATAAACTTATTATATTAAGTAACTCTGAAGCATTTACGTATCAGAGAATACTATTCAGAATTTTTGAGAGAGCCAGAGCTTACTGGGGCTTACTTCTTTCCTTACCTATGGAAATTGAGTTAGAAATCTTCACAGTGTATGGTACTCTTCGGACCCGTAGTCCGGGGTCCGAGAGGAGGGGGGCAAAGGGACAAGGATGAAAATGCCCCTTAGTTTTTTCCACCTTCATGGCTTGCCATTGGTATAAACAGATAAAGCTTTTGAACACATGATTTGGCACACTTAATTTTACTTCCCCTTGAAGTCTCCTTTCTCACCTTCAGTGCGATGTCTAACGACGGGTCACTCGAAATCACTCGGAATCTAAAAGTCAGTTTAGGGAAATGTAGAAAAATTCTTTTAGTTTGACACTTTTATTCTTGAAAGTATTTTAGACTCATTATCTTTCCTATATTTTGATGATGGATTTACAACTGTTAACCAACTTAAGTTACCAACAAAAAAGCGATTTTGACAAAGATAATTAATGTGTCAAATGTTGTAGCGTATAACATCGGACGATAACTTTTGCCCGGACAATGTTTTATATAGTTGGATGGTCTGCAGATCACTTGATGTCATATTGAATGTTTCCAGGGCAGTTAAGAACATGACATGAAACCATTCCACACGATTTGTTTGTAATAACAGTCAGCACTAAGCGGGGGGCTTGATAAAGTTTTTTATGACAAGACAATGGTGTTATATTGACCTGGCAGGATATAAGGATATGTTTTGATTATGACCGGGATCATCCTATCTCGTGTTAAAGATTTCCTCCACTTGTCGACATCATCATCTAAAAAAATAAGCTGTACTTCCTGAAGCCAACTTATATAGAGTTGTCGGCCAAGAGTATTATTAGAAAAACCAGGAGGAAAACCATCCAGACTGGTTATAGTTGTAAGATTTTGATAACAAAAAAGAAAGAAACTGAACTGAATCAAGAATAAGAACCCTAGTTCAAGACGAAGAAATGAATGATCATGTCATTCATTTCCTTAAAGTCAAGATATTATTTCTGAAAACAAAATCATCAGACGAACAAGTAAAAAGAAACAAATCGTGGTGTAGGTGTTTGATATAGAGGGCGCTTTAAGTTCCACGACGTTACTTATGAAAACATAACCACATCGTAATTTGAGGTTCAAGAGAAAATGTTGTACATCTCACTAAGTTGATTAATTTTATCATCTCACATTGAGAGATGAAAATGTGTAAGTTCACTAGAGAGCTAATTTAGGCGAAAGTTAAAAAGATTTGTACGGGTACAAAACTTGTTTATGCTAAATAGCATGGTTTTCGAAAACCGGGTAAATTAGGGAAGAAATAGGATTGGGACAAATAGCTTGAAGCAGTACATTACACTCTTAAAAAGTTGGGTAAAATTTTCTGGGCAATGTAGAGGTTGGTTAAAAGTTTGCCCAATATTGGGCAAAATGACCCAGAAACTTATTGACCAACGTTGGTTAAATGATTATGTGACATTCTTTACTCAACGTTGGTTAAACGTACCGCCAATTAATGATTTTTAATATAACTGCTATTTTAAATTATTTACATTCACAGTAAATATTTTGCAAAATGTTCACGTACACTGTGGCAATTTTTCTAACACAGAAAGAGTTAAAAGTCGATGTATAAATGCTATGAAATATGCTAGCATTATCAATGCCCGTAACTTTTAAGACTTGTACGTAAAAAGCACGCTAACTTTTAAGACTTGTAGAAGGTGCCTTCTTTGAAATATTCCAGTGTGCGTTTCACAATAACAGGTAAAACAATGAACAACACCCAACTTCTGGGTAAGGAGAAATTGATGGTTTTACCAATAATTGGTAATATTTTGCCCAACTGGCCATTTGGGTAACTTTAACATTACTACATTTTGGGTAAAACAAATAGCCCAACAATAGGTAAAGCAATTAACCAACCGAGACTGGTCAATATTTGACCAACAGTTGGTCGGACATATATTTCCCCAGTGTTGGTTAAAAGTTGGTCAAAAAATTTGCCCAACATTTTAAGAGTATAAGTTGTTAGTGAATTTTTCTCCAAACCTGCAGTTTTATTCTCATGCTTATGGTCAATCTTAGACAATCCCCATTTTTACATGCAAATTAATGTTTTATGACTTCCTATAATTCCGTTTTTTAGTCCTGCCGTAGACTAAAAAATCTATTTGATCAGGTGATAGCCCTGCCGTGTATGTGTGCGTGTGTATGTGTATGCGTTTGTATGTATGTTGTATATGTAATGCTTTGCTTGAAAGCTCCATATTCTCAAGGTCTGACACTTTTCAGTTTGGTATGTAAATTGTTCATGTTTAGAGGAAGAAACCTATTGCTCTTGGTTAAAGTCAAAGGTCATTTGAGGTCACCGGAGGTCAAAAATCGAAAACCCTCTAAACATAATTTCTCGAGTTAGGTACATGTGACACTTTTCCTGTGTGATTCAAAATTTCGAAAAGAAAAAGAAGCCTATTGATTTTTGTGAAATCAAAGCTTGTACACACGATATCTCAAGGTAGGAATTACTACAATCTTCACACTTAATATATTGATCTAATTTTTCATATTGAGATGAAGGACCCTATTGTTTTGGTGAAGCTCAAATGTCAAAGGTGCAATAGAAATTATCGCGAACGTGTTTGTTATGCAAAACAGAGAATTAAACGAAGTTTAGCATATATTGTACTGCTATCCTCTATTGTCATGCAATACATTCGCACATATAATACAATTTTTGTAGTAGGGACTACACCATTTTGGTAATGCACTTGAAACTAAACCATATAAATTGCTATTTGGTGCCTGTTTCAAATTAAAAAAAAACCCTGGCAACTTTAGCGTAAAGACCAAAACGCAAATTACATGTTTAATTTCTAGGAAAATTACAAGCACGGAGACAGCTGGAACCCGTCACATTTCATCTTATATGATTGCTGCAGAATTAATATTTACCCTCAATACAATGAGAATCTTAATTCTTATGCAACCAGTTGTGGCTCACTGGCTTGGGGAATGCAAGGGTACTTCCTAGTCATACGTTCAACAGCATTGAAGTCGATAAGATTTGATGTATGATGAATTCAATTGAAATAAATTGCTGCATTTATAAAAGAAAAATGTTGAAAATTAGTTGTTAACCAGAAATCACGACGAGGCGAATGGCACGATAAAGTATGTTGCTCCAGAAGGAGTTATAACCAAATATTCGTTTAACGTACATTTATTGATGAAATGAAAAGATGTTTCGATTGTTTGTCCACAGGGACACTGTTTACCTGAATAATCCAAACTGGTCTATTTGTCATATAAAATAGAACAAAAGGAGGGCACTACTGATACCACAAACAGGCCTCGCTGCTGGTCTGTCTGTATTATATTCAGTTACAGACAAGAATCACAGAGCTAGACGAAAACTGAAATTACAGGTGTCAATCTATTCATACAGACAAAGCTAGTTCTCTCTGGGTGGAGTTTTTAGTTAAGGTTCATTAGCTTGAGGCTTTACATCCATTGGGGTAATCAGCCTACACATTTTGTCCTTGAAAGCATTCCCCAGCCCACACAGTTTTAGAGCCTGAATGGGAACTAAAACTGTGGTCTATATATTTGAAGTATATTTCAAATCTCTGGCTTTGGTGTCAAAGTTTCGAAGTGAAAACTTGAATGAAAATACGGTAGTCCCAGTTAGAAGCCTGTTGAGTACTGTCTGACGTCATGGCAAGCAATTGACGTTCGGGAAGGGGCCTCCGGGCTTCAGCGTCTGTGTCAGGCTCTGCGACCGTGGTGATAACATCTTACTTTCGCCGCGTGCTAGTTCTCCGCAATTCCGGAGTAGTACTAAACATTCTCTCGCTCATAATTAACATACGTCCGCTGCACGTGTGACAGTGTTTCGAAAGGCTTGTAAAATCAGTGCCTCGGATGAAGGATTTTGATCTTATCAGGGAATATTTGATTCAGTGAGTTGCCTTTTTGATGCGAACCCAAAACCAGAGATGCAGGCTTCATTTTCACGGTCTTGTTTCTAGTACACGGACTGAAGAATGTTTTGTGTGCTTGATTTAAAAGATGCATGCTTTTAAAGAAGGGACTCGAAATTGCAACCACTGTTTTCCAAGATGCCACGTACTCCGTTCGTTCTTGAAGAAAATTTTGCGGGGCAAACCTAACCGTACAATATTACACGGCATACAGATAGTTTATGAAGAGCATCCGATACAGCAATAACAATAACAAAAAAATGACAAAAAAGAAATACGCAAGATAAATATCGATGTTCTCTTTAAAATAATTTCTTAATATTATTGGTGTTTTGAGGAAGCGAAATAACCAGATTTGAATTAAAGTCAAACAAAAACTCAATCTAAAACGAAGTTATTCCTTTTGACTTTTCACTCAGTCAATAACGAAAATCATTTTCAGCTCCTAATTTGTTTAAAAAACAAAACGCGCTCTGAAAAGCAGTGGACGGTCAAATCAGAATTCTCTGCCCCACCAGCATAAAAGTACTAAAGAAAACATTTTCCACTTTGGCTTTAAAGTAGTTAGCATTTCAGAGGCCGCGGAGCCAATTTTGAAGCGAGGGGGCTAATCATCGAAACGGCCCAATATGTCCAAAAAATACATGCAGTTAAGGCCGCCCAAAATGCAGTTTAAGGCGGCCCAAAATTCCCCCCCTAACCCCCCCCCTACCGTCTCCGCGGTCCCTGCATTAACTTCAAATTTTTTATAAAAACAGCAATTAAATCCTCAAAACTGAACCTTAATGAAAAGCAAGGAATGACCCTGCTTCTATTAATCAATGTATAGTCAAGACAAATACACTCGCATGATTAAAATGAGCCTGTCACGAATTAGAAGACTGTGGGTGTACTTTTCTGGATTGGGTTGACGGTATTTTTAACTCTAAACCTATACATTAACTTTTATATTCAAAGTCACCCTTAATTTTACACATCTTAATTTTTCCACTACTAAATGTTTAGCATTTAAACGACTTCAAAAGACCATTTTTTTTAGGAATTTGACACCTGTGTTAAGCATCTAAACGTGTTCACAAAGTGGGGACAAAAAAGTGTTTAGAAAAGCGTTCAATTCCTAAAAACTTCTTTAGAGTGTAACCGTTGCTTCACCGAAAGTGGTAAATGTCGGTGGATGGTGGGGTTTTATGCACCTTCCCAATACACTATCCGAAACTAAACTTTCGAAAAATGTGTAATGGCTCTTCGCTTTGATATATTCATTATTAAGCCCCGGAAGGTACTGTATGTGAACAGGTGACTTTGGCAGTGTAAGGGGTACACGTATATACGGGCTCCATGCTTTGTATCCAGCCATGATCGGCTCTTGACGACCATGCGGGCCAGGCTAGGAGCTAGAGCTATTCCAGACTTTTCTGTACCCTATGAAATGTTACATCTGTGAATACCATTGTGGAAAGGACGGTATAGGGGAATACATATATTCTACTCGTAGTTTAATCATCAGGCTGTGTCTACTGAAGATCCTACGACTCCTAAAGGCGCAAAATGTCGATAAATTATAGTTGATACCACCAACGACATCACTTAAATATATAAGAGGGCCGCTTTTCCCCAATGAAGTTCTTTATCCATTTGTCAAGAAAACACAAATGTAATTTCTCGAAATACTTTTCTTAGAATTTTACAGCGTCCGTAGTATCGTGGAAGTAATATAACCTGGAGCTAGTATGGTATAGGCTTACAACTCGTAGATGATAGTGTTGCGAATGTCTTCGTGACCTTCCTCGTCGACCTGTGCCTTATAAGGAAATATTTTTGAAATATCGGCTAGTAGAGTCAGGAACTTGGGGTTCATTTCGTTCACAGAATTTAAACCATGAATTTTTCAATAAAGGGGTTCAAAAGTCAATTTTAAATGGCATATGTTTTACAAATCATATCCTAAACCTGGCAAACTTGGTTAAAACAGATTTTATTGATTCATGTCGCGTAACATTTTTATATCCTGATTTTCATATAAGACGCGTTACTTTTATGACATATTAGGCATTCTCACGTGTTAACTCCGATAATGAAGTCGTTAAAGGAAACGAACGGAACATTATTGGTTTGCAAACCCCCCGCGCGGTGCGGGGAGACATTGTAAGTTATATTACAAGCTCCCCAGGTTACCACTCCAGCTTAGCAGTTGTAATTAGTCCATTTGGTCTATTGAGACGACGTGAAATGACAGGTTGTTGGGTTTCATTTTAACAAAAGTTTGTCTCTTTTTGTTTAAATTATTACATTTTACACAAACAATAAGATCTATGCCGACCACGCTACCTGAGAGTAAATACATTAAGTTTACTGTCATACTTCTGCAGCGTCTTTTCGAATTCAAGGGTATACCACGCAGAGGGCACATCTGGGACTTAACAATAAAAAGTTGATGTGCTATCTCAATGGAATTGATGTTCGAACCTAAGTGTCAATCGTTAGGAGACTCGTCGGAGGAGAGGGGGGTCTTGAGTGGGAAATCCCGCTTTGCATGGCCGTGCGGGACTCTTTATCTCAGGGGGACGGTGGCTTTTTGCCTGCGTCCAGATCTCAGACCGAGGGCACAATTTCTGCCAAACTGAGGCACAGATTCTGCAAGCCTTTTGGCCAATTGCGGAAGGGAGGGAGCCCCGGCCCTCCCGTCCCGTACAGCAATGACCTATGAGTCATGTATAAATACCTTGTGCAATAAATATTTGCCCACCACCTGTACCTGTCAGTTTTCCTATGCTCCAACGAAAATACAAAATCATGCTTGTTTTTTTTCTTCTCATGTTGTACTATGCTGCACATATTTTCAAGTTAATTGTAAAGTCAAAAATGACAGAAAAATATCTAACGATACTAAGTTTGAATTGTACATATCGTGATTTCGACATCTCTCAAGCTAGCACTCACCCCTACAGTGGTGATTTTGTCCAGGTTTCGGGTCAGCAGTTACCACCTCCACAGTTCTGGTAAATTTTAAACAGCGGAATTCTTATTCAAATTAAAGATGAAACTGATTGAAAATTAAAAAAAAAAATCACAAGTTATTGGTTAGGCTTATACATGAATTCGTTATTGTTTCAGGGGATTGTGGGTGGCTTACCGTTACTGACCCGGAACCTGGTGGAAATTCATCGGGAAGGGGTACGAGGGGTGTGACCTCAACATGATCATGTCTCACCCATTAAGTGCAAAAAATAAGTTGCCTTAAATATGGTTAATTGTTGAAAAAATTTTAAAGGGAAATATTGCATTTATTATTCACAAAATAAAATGTTTTTAAAACCAATGTTAATGTGCAAAATTAGATAACGCAAAACAAGGCATTGCAGCAGTGTTTACATCAAAACCAGGTATGGCATATAAGCACGGACTTTCTATACATGGACAGAGCATACTGCTCCGTAGATTGTCGCTACCGTACGTGTGAGAAAAAGCCCACCAAGATAGCTGTCTGCTATGGTTTTGTGGGAAAGCTTGGACTTGTTCAAATCGATCCCCAGAGTTTGCAAGAAAGTTGAAATATTTTCGATGTATGGCAAGCGAAGGTCAAAACTACTTTACGTGTTGCAGGAATATGATATTCTTTCCAATTCAAGTTTAAGTTTTGCTCAAAATATAACAGAGGCCTCGTCAAATCAGACGATTTATAGCTTCACGGCGGCCATCTTGGTTCGCCTTTTTTGTCCAAGCCGGTGACGACCATGTACGGATAGGACGTACGTGTTACATGCTCTGTCCATGTATATACGTCCGTGCATATAAGCCATATCCAAAAACCTCTAACTTAATAAAAATACACCCAATTGGTACGACCATTGTTCAGCAATCGTACGCACAAAATGAATTAAGGATTGAATGTTCTTTCGTGATCATTTAACTTTTCATGCGTACGATTGTCAGATTTGGAAAATTGATTTCGACTTAAGTGGAATACATTTCTCTGAAGAAAAATAGCCGGGTGAGAAAAGTGGAAGTCAATTTTATTTCATGAAATGTATTCTAGTGAAACGCAAAACACTTAAGTGAAATTTATTTTAATTAAAGTGAAATGGAAAGGGGAACGCTCAAACGGCTCGCATATAACTCAAATAACCGGGTAATGATACAAACGAGCTCCACATTAATACGCAGTTCGGAAAGTCATTGCTGCACGGAATTGAGGGGCACAGCGTGGGATATACAAACCGAGCTTAGCGTCCCGTTTTTTTTTTCGTCAGTGCGTGCATACAACACCATCTACGTGTCTAGCCAAGTCGAAGGAAAATAGGGGCTTACTGCTTATACCCCAGTCTGATCGGGGTTCAACTGGAATTTGAACCAGGAATCCTTATATTATGGATGGATTAAATAAGAATGATTTCCCCAAATTTTCATATAAACTCAAATTTTGGAATACTTGTTGTAGGTGCGGGATTGATTTTCTATCCCGACGATTTAGAGGATATGCGCATGTGCATAACCACCCAAAACGAATTACCGAACTCACTTACTGCAAACGCACGCAGTAGGATTCGGAACACATTTCACTGTGGGATTAACAGTTAGACGGGATTTTACGACACATTAAAAGAGTTGTCAAAGCCGTGATTTTTCAGAGGTCCCTGCTCTCATACCAGGCAGGGAGTTGCCACAGGTTTGTACACGCAAGTCGCATTTCGTTACAGGGACTTAGACATATAGTTATTTCTGTTTTGCTTATCCTGTGAGTACTCTGCAAAAGTACCATTCGCTTCCGGGCAGCATATTACTAAAATAGAAATTCCGTATCATTCACAACACGCTACGGGTTTTTTCTTTTCTACGAAATGTTTGAAGATGTGAAATCTTAGTAACGCCTCAAGGGTTCGTCTTTTATCTTTCAAGAACCTGATAACACTTGGGGCTTGCCTTTTCATCCTCTTCAAACATTTCTTATCTTGTGTTTCCATCTGTGTACAAGCCGTCTTAAACTCTTAATAGCAAGAAACTTGATGATTTTTGTCGACTCGAGGTCGCGCGATTTGAAAAGATATTTGAACCAAGTTACTTGTTCAGTGTCAGGCAATTTTTTCCGGGTTCGGAGGTCAAAAATGGATCTCACTTTGCACGCGTGGCAGTCGTGTGGATGGAACAAACAAGTACGACTCCTGCTGATTCCGAACGCGACGAATCGATCAGGTGTTTTGGTCATAAATTCGTGTTTAAACACCAAGAAACGAAATAGCATTTGACGCATCAAGGTTACACCATCTTGGGGAATGCATGGTTATAATTGAGGAAATCCGTGATAATTATCAAACAACACAAAAACAGGCGCAGGATCGAGTACTGTACCTGAAGCGTTTTTCGATTGATAGAGGCGCAGATAAACGAGAAAAGATGTTGTTTGTCTTAGAATTGTGGCATTTATGCGAACTTTAGGGCACAAAGATCCCCTGGGAGCTTTTTTACGCCTTTGTGGGGGAAGAAGGTCGAGTTAACACTTCGTTTGATCGGATTCTATAATAAATTACAAAACTTCATATGGAACAAAAAACTTGTATCATCACCAGCGTGTAGATACTCCTGCGGCAACTCTCTGCTCTATGATATCATTGTCTGGCTTCTAGCAAGTTACCAAATAAATTAGTTTAAACGGGAGAGGTATTTTAACATGATGGGGACATCAGGGAGATATTTAAGGCAATTGATATACTGTCATCAAACTTTGAATGGCCAAAACTTTTCTGGGGGTGCCCCTCGCTAGTTGGCTTCCTCGAATTTGTTTCCTATGATAGTATTTACTGCGTCATAAGAAGAGTAGGAACTACAGGTACCTACTGTATCCGATGTAATTTAAGTTATGCTTCCTCTTTAAACGAATTGTTTCAAATGAATACACGTTCTTACCCACCAAGCAGCTTACCGGTTTCAATCAGGGAGCTGTCACTCGTGGCAGTTCCTTGTTTCCATGTTGCCAGTGACTATTTGCGCCTTGACGTTAAGGGAATATGGCTTCTCGTTTCGGTATTATTCTGGCCACATCCCGTGAAGGATTTCTGAAATGTGACCAACCCAAAAGTTTTCAGTAAAAATGCTTGCACTGGCGGCAAAAATTATCACCCCAGAGAAACCTCTGACACTACACAAGTTATGATGAATTCTGTAAGAATGTTTTCTTTTTACATCTCAGTTCCTTGAAAGAGGGGAATTTTCCACAGGGGTGGGGTGGGGAGGGGGATTCCCCCAGATAGGCGAAACTCCTACAGTGATTCACTCTCAATCTGTTACTCTGTCAACGGGCCAGGTGGCCAAACATTAAAGGACAAGAGCGTCCCAAAGTTATTTTGAAGCAATAACTAAACCTCAGCATTTCCCCTTATTCCTTTTCCAAAGTTCTTTCATAATATTTAATGAGTTTTGCATTATATTCAAGGTAAATCAACCAGTTACTCCTAGTAAATTTCACGTTTGAGGAGAAAGAAATTGGCCTATTGTCTCCGGCTTTTTTTTTATTTACTGTACTTTTTACACAATCTGAAGCGCGATTATCGAAGTCTTAGACGACAATACTGACAATGGTACTACTACACCTTACAAACAGACGATGATCATTATGAGAGATTCAATATTGTTAACGCTCAGAACGGCAATCCGTCTATGTTGTTATCAGGTCCTCTAAATAACTTTACATTACATATTTCAAAGGTATTGCATTTGATGAGACTAGCCACCCAAATTTCAGAACATTTCCACCAGTTCCTTCATTACTGAGTACTCAGCGTACCACGTGCAGGGACGGAACTGGAGTGTTGTCGCCCGGGTGGTCTTAGATCGCCCCGCGGTTATGGAAAATTCATTTTTCGTAACTAATGTAAGCTATAAAAAAAGACTTTTCAAAAGTGTGTCATGGGATGGGTGGAGGGGGGGTGGGTGGGTGGTCGCCTGTTCCTTTACCGTGTTAACGTGACTTTATTGTTTTCAATTTGGCTGTAAACATTTTAAAATGACGCGTACATGTATCAGAGCAGGGAGTTGCAACTGTTGTGACTCCCTGATCAGAGTAATAACTTAGTTGCTTGCATTAATTGTCTAGTTTTGCCTCCGTCTTCAAAGAAACATAAATGGACAGAGGGTAACCCCTTTTGCGACAAAAATCTCAGATAAACAAGTTTTCACAACGTCATTAGAGATTTCGTCACCTTTAAGGAACGACAAAATTGCCTTCACCTGCTTTATGGCTTATATCTGGCCAGATGTCACATTTTTGCGGTTAAATCACTTGCAGTGGACAACAAGTGGCTCGAAGCATAATGAAGTAGTTTTCGGAGTTAGAGAAAATTATACGCTGAAACTGAACTTCATGGATAAGTTGACATTAAAACGAATTTTACACCAAAAAAATCGGTCCAGGTTTGGTGGAATTATAGAAAATTTTTAGCACGAAATCTGTAACAGAACAATGATCAGTTCTTGTCTTTCGTGCAGGGTAAATATTTGCGCCGACTAAGCAAACAATCTCTTGTGGTCAAATGACGTCAAAAAATCGGCCAGTTTGTTCGCTGGTCGGCCAGTTCGTTCCGCCGTTCTTCAAGCGGACAGAATTTCTCATGTATAGATTGTCTCCTATTGTGACGCAGCAACTTTGTGACTGCGCTGCTCCTGCCATGGTATCAACCGCCATAGCTGAAGACATGTATCTGAGAGTTTGTGAACCTTTGATGTGTTCAATTTAAACTTTGATTCGCTCCGCAGGGCAAAACAAGTATTGTAGCTCAAGAATGAAAGCAACTTTTTTGTACAAAAAATAAACGTCGATATTGAATTTGTACGGCCACTAGATCCCGAATGCACCAAAATAATCATTGAAACAATCAAAGTAGAATAAACAAAGGATGACTAAGTCTGATCCTATTAACTTTTTTCTTGCTAGTCTTAGGGTGTATCGGAGTAACTGAGGTCTTTCAGTGTTACAAAAAAATCTGATCATTAATACCGTCACGGAGAGAAGTCTTTATATAGATTATGGAAGTTTTCGTAATTGAATTATCCAGGCAACCCACCACGATTTCAAAATGAATTATTTTTGTTTTTGATAGGTTAACAGACCAATGACGATGAAGAAAGACGGCATACAAACGAGAAATCGAAAAATCTCAACAAAATCGAAGAAAAATAAATCGAAAATGACTTGCTACGACAGTTTGAAGTCATTTAGCACAGAGGACATGCATAAGCTGTCTCCATTCATGGAACAACCAATTCCGTCACCATATTTCCACCACCCCAGGGGGTCGGTGGGGGACTTCACGATGACGAATCCAGTGACGTCATTGCATCATTCAAGTCATCCTTCCGCTATGGCATATCCTCCCGCGTCTATTTGTAACACCTTGTATCATCCTAACACTACGAACCACCACGTGTCTGTGCAGGGCACGGGACTCAATCTCAGTTCATCTGGGATCAACATGATGGGGGCGCTAGAACTCGAACGGAGGACGCTGTAGAAAAATGTTACTTGTGGCGACGATTGTACAAAGAGCAAAAGTATTTTAGTAGAAACGATTGGCAGTTAAGTTGTACATGAGATGTTTGAACGACCTTTTTGTACATATTATTCAGCCTCGAGTTGTGGACTTTTTTGTTCCGAGAGAGTTTCAACTACTAGAAGGGCGAATCCCACTTAGCCTGCTAAACAGCCGTTATTGCAGCAAACACGCAAGGGAGCCAATGTTGTGCGATTATTTATGATAACTCTCTAGAACGTGACAGAATTTGTTCAAATCCATGCCGTTTATGAAAGCAGAAACAAGTTTGACAATGGCATAGGAGTTCACATTTCAGTAAACAGGTTTTTAGTTCAGAAACATTCCGTAAAACGGTAAATCAAAATGAAAGAGCGCCTCCAATTACTAAGCTCATTTTACCTGGGAAATAACTATTTGCAAGAGCTCTGTATATAGTATTTGAAGGGTCTTCATCACAATTTAAAGTGTACCGCAAGTCAACAACAAAAAAAAAAAAAAAATCAAAAATATATATTAAACAGCATGAAAATGAATTGTAACAGTCCAACTCCCATCTTCACGCAGGACATTTTTGTGGCTTTCTTGTTGTACAACTCACATTACCTACTTTGTATTACTTTAAAATTAAAATCATTTTTATAACATTAAACACTTCCTGTTTGTTTGCAAAGCAGGTTGCACAGAAAGGGCTTAATTAATTACTTTACCCCATAAGAGTAATAGTGATATCACACTTGGGTACAAGACGAAGTAACTTTCAGTAAAACAAAGAAATACAAAGGTTGTAATGTGAGTAGTATGACAATGACATCATCACAAATTATTGCGCAATGTACCATTTTAATATGAGTGAATAAGCTTCAACAATTGTTAGTTCGGCTCAAGAATGTCCTATGGAGATGGGAGTTGGACTGTTTAAATTCACTTTTCATGCTGTTTAATAGATATTTTGATTTTTTTTTTTATTTGAGGTACCTTATAAAAGTGTGGTATCTACCATTAAGGAAGAGGGGTCCTACACCAGATTACTTACAAGCGAAAACACAGGAAATATTGGTTTACAAAAATAAGCGTTATAGTAAATCTAAATCTTGTCTCTTAAGAACAACTTAAGGAAGGGAAGGGGATGGTCAATTCAGGTCTGGGGCTTCATCATCATGTCTGTAGCCTGCAAGAAAAGGCACTGAGTGGGGAAAGGAGGGGTATGGGAAGAGAAAAAGGGTTTTAAAGCTTTTAAAGAAGAACTGTTTTTCTTTGGGGGAACGAGGTACACAGAAAATAACAAGCGAGTTAATTTCCTAAAACTGAGTCAATTTGTCCCCATAGTGACTCACTTAATTTTCTCGGTATGTCAAAATACATTTCGACAATGGAAGCCATTTCATTAAAAATTAAAGGGGCTCTTTGAGTTGATATCGATAAATTAATGCAGGTGTTCAGAGGGTACTACCTCATGAAAAGTGTTTATAATTAGCATGATTGGTCAAGTTTCATATCTAATAGTAACGGAAAAGTTAAAATTTTGAATTTTGTGGTGTCCTGACTTGTAACGGTTTTGTGTGTAATTTGAGAAAGTGTCTGGTCAAGAAGTTTTAAAACCGAATTGAGTGGTAAACTACCATTTATAAAATAGTTATTTTTATGTAGAGTATGGGCTTTTCTAAATTTGACAATCTGTCATTAGTATGTGAAGAAAACTAAACCAACTCAATGAGCCGCTTTACAGAGGACATCTTTTTGAGGGATACCGCCACTTCTGGTTTCTTATCTGGTAATCGGTACACGCATATGGAACTTGCCTGGAGATTTGCTTCCGACATTGTTGGCCTATAGGTCTTGTTTAAGTTGCGTCTAAAATCATTTCTCTGAAGTACTTACAGTTTCAACGATTCCAACACAAAGTATTAAAATATTTATTTTTTACGAGTTTTATTTTTGTTTTTTTTTATAAGATAAACTTAAATTAAAATAGTTCGCTTAGATAGATCCTTTTAAGGGTGGGGTGGGTACAAGGCCAATTGAACCCAGTAATCTGCTCTGGGCCCTTGGCATTTTTCCCTTCGCCATTTTATATGGAATGAGCAGTCACTCCGAATTTTACAACTGAGTGAAGAAAATGATGTCGCTTGATTCCCAAGAACCATATTTACCTTACCGAGAAACCTCCCGCCATGAACTTTGAAATAAGCTTGGATGGATATTGTCAGTCGAAACATGGTAGAACTACCTCGGAGGTAGTACTTCCATAGTTTGAATACCCACATGAAGCACACAGATGCAAAACACCCTGTAATCATTATTTACATGTCGATGTCTCTCTCGAATCACGTGACAAGTTTTCTGAAAGGAAAGTTAGTAGACTACCAGCTTCACAATGGGAATACTATTAGTTGTTTCAACGAAACGAATATTTTGAGGGTTAGTGTTATAGGGGTTAAGGGGTTAGGATTAGGGCCAGCGACACCGCATGATTAAAGAACAGGTTACATAAGTCTATTCAAGGAGCCCCAAACTTCTTTTCTAACCATACCAACGATTTTAAAACGAATAAAAAAAAAAAAAAACTTGAAATGTCGATTTTCCTCTTCGCCCTTCTACGCAAGAAAAGTAGACTGCTCGCGTTGTTGTGTTGCCGTATACCCAATAATCCGCCACCATGTAATAAATTGTGTTCGAGGACACTTTTCGCATCATATTTACATAACACAGACCTGTATTTAAGAGATTCAGTAATAGGTACAGTTTTGTGTTTTGAACAACACGTAAAACGTATTTTTGGTCTTAAAATTGTCTTATTTCATAAATAACGTGTATTCCATAATTCCTCATTCTATTTATTCCGAGGGCGACTTGTAACCCTTCATACATCCCGTGATTCCTGACATCAATGAAAGCTGCGTGTTTTTTTTTCTTTTTCTTTAAATTCCACTGACATATTCATACAGATTAACTGTTGGGGCAGCGAAAGATCACTGGCATTTGTAAGGAAAGTGGGGGAATGCACCAATTTGCAACCCATCAAATCCATCCGCTCCCAGTGATGGAATACGAGTAGTTCGCGTTACAATTTTCAAAACAACTCTTCCCTTGGACAAGTCCCACCCAGGCCCTTATCCGCGGAGAATTAGAATAATTACCAAACTTTCTGATGCGTAAGGGGAGGGAATCTCTTAGGGATAAGTTCTATGTGTTGTAATTGCCCGGGTAGCTGTACGAGGAGGGAGTAACTGGAGGGAAAGCTGCCGTTACTGAACAAAATGAAGGTTAGCGTCACTGTTTTGCCCACATTTAATGTAATTGTGGTTAGCAACACTCTAAAAACGCGCGAGTCTCGAGACCCTCGTGAACTGAACCAAAAATTTGGGTCAAATGTAAACTTGTTTGGGTCATTACTTGACCCAATAATTTACGCCGGTTTCCTCTGATCAAATTTTGAGTTAAATTGATCCTAGGACTTTCACATTGAACCCTCCCTACCCTACTTCTCTGATGAAAATCCGATCTCTCATTACTTGTGAGCACGAAGTGGAAAAACGAGCCATTAACACATTTTAACTGTTAAAGCCCAGTAGCTCCATCATCCTGTGTCCATGTAAGCAACCTTGTCGTAGATTTGTTCATTTTAATATAAGGGCGCATCCCACCTAACTTGATAAGTTAGAGGGAAACTTATTCTTAGCATTACGGTGAAATTTTCAATGAAATCCGATGTAAGGTTTTCGAGATATGAGTCGGTTAAGTTATCACAATTTCAACAAAAAGTGAACTTAAACCAAGCACATATGGCATATCCTCACATTATTGGACAAGTATTTCTTTAAACTTTGCACCCAATGTTCTTCTCAACGATTCCATGTAAGCAGAGTGTGATAGCAAAACTGGGGTGAGAAATTTGCAAACTTTGCATTTCCCACTGGGAGGCCCTATACCCCTATTAACTTCAAAGTCAACACAACAGCATGAAAAATAGAGGAAAAACATTTCTTGTCAATGTGAGGTAGTGTTATAACCTTTGCTGCCCCTAAGCAGTTAAGCTCACTTTGGATCGCAAATCTAGAAATTACACTTCCTGATATCTCGAGAAAAACATGTTTGATTTGCATGGAAGTTTCTCCATAGTGTGCAGATTTGGTTCTTTTATCATATATGAAAATTCAATCTTGGCATTACTTTTCCCTTTAAGAGGCATGAAAAGTTTAAGTCTCGTATCCCAACACAGAAAGGAAAGACAAACCAAAGGGGACGAATATCGTCGTTTCTGAGGTCGACAAAACAATTCACACAATATATTCACGTTATCGCTTTTTGATATGGAGAAGACAAAAGTATATACGTGTTCACTTAAAATTTAAATGAACACATGTAAGGTGTTATTGCAATTGCTAAGTTGCCTCTTCTCGGCTTGTATTTTTTCAAAACGCACTTTTTGATGTTTATATGACAAACATGTGAAATAAATGATACCTTCCAAAAGGTTGAGTAATCATAAATTTTATGAATTGTCGATTTTTTTTTGTATCTTAAATTAATGAGATTGTTATACAGCAATACCTAGTTTATACCCTCCTCTTTACGACTATGTGGAGGCAGAAACTGATTCGGATATTTGCAAGACTTTCTTTATCGAGAATATTCTTGTGGCTATCTCCCACTAAGGGCAAACCTAAAACTTACAGGTCGGGGTAACTATCCGAAGAGGTAAAGTTAGGCTAGGTTAGGAAATATGGATTTTCCAGCCCAGCTTCTAACCAATTACTACCACGACCTTTTCCAGTTGTAGCTCTGGCTTACTTTCCTTACTCAATTGCTTATGATGAGCATCAAGCACAATGGCACTATAGGTTTCATCTTCAAAGCCGTTCAGTGTTACCAGTCCAGAAGTCGAACTCCAGACTGAAGAGAAACGAACGAACAACCTAGAGAACTTAATGAAGTACCGTTCTGAAACAGCGTAAAATAACTGAAAAGGTAAATCTTGCAAAGGGAAAGCTTCCTTGAATAGCATAGGCGACGAAGATGTGACATTTATTTCAGTTTTTAATCTCCTAATGACAAGTTTCGCTCCCTTCGAGACTTTCAGTTAATATTTCCAGGATTTGATGGACATATCTAGTCTGTTACCTAGTAAACTATATACTATAACCACCCCAACAGTAAAGAACTTTGCCATCAGTTCCGGATTCTTACTGCAGAATAGCCTGCATAAATGGGCATATGAACATGTCTGTGATGTCACAAATCAAGGCGGAATCGTCCTCTGCAAATTCTCCACCTTAGCCCCCTCAACAAGGACCATATTTTTGTCAACCGTATGCAGCAGGCCAATAGGGCAGTGGTCCCAGGGGGTGTTCCGCTCATCTGGAATAATTTTTTTACCATTTACAGGGAGTCTAGATGCAAACTGGTGCGAGAAGTGATCATAAAGGTTTAGTTTGGGTGGAGTGTCTGGTTAATACTTTTCATTCTTTTGTTTGGCAGGATGGGGGGGGGGGGGGGGGAGGGATGTGTCATTTGTACCTTCCCCTGACTACAGCTACAAATAACAAACTGTATCGCATTTCAGCTTGATAAGTTGATGAGTAACATCCATGGGCACACAGCTTGTGACAAAAGGGGTTCTGGATGCTTACTACTCATGTTTATAGAGAAGCCTGCCTGTGAGGGAGAGTTCCCAGGTGATCTTGATGAGTATAAATTACGAGGTGAAACTAATAATATCCTAACACCTAACCCTATCCAAACCTATCTGATGAAGGAAAACATCAAGGAATACAAGAATAGTCGAGAAATTCCTTCCTGAAAGAGTTATTTAACACCTGATTTGAGCAAACAATTGGCCAGAAATATTTTCCTGTTTTAGTCTAACCTTTGACCTACTTCCAAAGGAGCTGCAATGCTGGGGCCTGATATCTGTTCTCAATAAACAAATTACTCCAAACTACTACTTAAAACAAACCACAAAAAATTAAACATCCTGAGAAAGTACCAGGTCTTGTCTCAAAAAGTATCCTTTAATTCTTTTTGCATCTGAGGGCAGAGTCATTTCAATGTAGTTTCATATTTTTTATCTTTATACAATTTACCCACATGACTCATTTTGTGGGTATTAAGGAGGAAGAACAAAATAGCAGTAAAATGGACAACACCAGTAGACAAGCAGGGAAGCATAAACAAGATCAACGTATAAGTTTAACAAAGACAGAAAGGTCGAAAAAAATCCTGATCCAAGTAATAATTGTTTGGCAGAGAAGCTGGTTGTCAGGTATGCCAAGTTACACAAGTCCTAAACTGTTTAATAAGTACGTCTATCACCAGTGTAACTTTGATGTCATTCCGACGAAAAATGCCAAATTCAATACCACAGTACAAGTTGAGGGTAGCATAATGCATCACCATTTTCATCTTTGCTGTGTGTTAGACCAAAATTTCACTCATAAAAGCTACTGTTTTTTAACTTTAATGTAACATAAACAAACCAAACAGCAACTCATTTAAAATCTTGTCTGGTGAAACATGTCTAACTCTCAAACCCATTCATAACATCTTATGTGTGAAGAAATCCTTAATTTCGAGGAAGGTATAAATGAGTTATTTTATCTTTCAAAAATATCAGAGAACAAACATATGAATATGAACAGATATTACATTTAGTTGTATTCTAGGTTTACAGTAACATCTTAGGAATAACCTATGCATGAATGCACACAAAGCAGCACTCATTTTTTTTTAAACACAAATAATACTGTTCTGTGTGCAGGAAACTAAGTTTATATGAAGGGATTCATTTCTAACAGTAGAAACTCCTACAATCACTCATTTACTTTCAAAATTTTTCTGCTGAATTTGTTTATTTTCATTTGTCTCTCAAAACTCAGGACATAAACTGGATAATTCACAAAACAAGAAGGAACAAAGTGAGAATCTTAAATCTTAAGTTAAAAATATAAAATAATTTCATTCCCAATTTTTGAGAAGTACATCATTTCGTCATCTGTAACAATATGATTTTAATTTTATGTTACACCCTAAACTACCAAAGGAATAAATGCCATGTTACCCATTACCAAAAGTTAACACAGTTACTTAGAAAATCAAATGAGTTTAATTAAGCTTCTACCCATGTTCATGAAGCGAAGCAATCTTTAAACTCCAACAACACATTTTACTTTCACATAATGCACAAACTGTCTGATGATACACTTGCATACAACCCCCAAAATTTGTGGAAATATTAGCTTGTTCAGCATGCAGCAGAATATAGTACATGTAACACTATTCATTGAGATAACTTAATATTTCAAGAAATTAAAGCATTAGGAAAATGAACATAACTCATCTAATATTTGCAACTGTGACTATTTATTGATGACTGACGATACACTTGCATACAACCCCCAAAATTTGTGGAAATACTAGCTTGTTCAGCATGCAGCAGAATATAGTACATGTAACACTATTCATTGAAATAACTTAATATTTCAAGAAATTAAAGCATTAGGAAAATGAACATAACTCATCTAATATTTGCAACTGTGACTATTTATTCAACTTATTAACACTTCTCAATAGAATTCTTTCATCTCCTAATGAGTTTCTGTAGAACTATGTATCTATAAGTCTTTTCAAAGTACACAAACCCTTTCATGTAGTCAGTGACATGTACAATACGGGTTAAGGGTGCACGTCCTGCCAACCCCCACATCACAATTTCATGTAATGCAGGATTGGTAGGCAGATGGGGAGGGGGGAGGAGGTACTTGTTTCTAAGTTTATCCTTAATACAATCCCCTCCTCCTCAGCTCAATAGCCGTTTGGATAATGTTGTGTCCATCAAGGCAAACTACACTTAATCTTGTGTAATTCATTCAATATTTAGATGAACATAACACATTTTAACAGAAGCAAGGTGAATTAATATATACACCAAGACCTCCTTGATGAGATGGCTTCTGTCATCATGTGTAGTTGTCAACAATTTATAGAAAAAAATTGGGTGAAACTGAGACAATTAAAATAAAAAGTGAGAAGTTGCGAAGGCTAGAATAGTAAGCTTCCCATGCCACCCATTTCACTCTGTTCCTTGACGAAGATTTCAAAGTATTGGTAGATAATTGTGACAGCCAACAAGATACCGGTACCAGATCCGATGGCTCCCATCAAATCAGCCATAACGGACAGAGCGCCAATGCAAAGGCCACCAAAGGCAGCAGCTGTGGGGATGTACCTGAAAAATTAGGAATATAAACAATTTTAAACACGTCCAAAGTCCTCAACATCCAACTTTATTTTGTGTAAGGAGTAATGATGTGATTTTAGCATTTGAAGCAACAGTTTACAGATATATAATGAAATAACACACAATTTGTTACGAAGTATTGGTGGAACTTGATTTTGAAGGAATACAGTTCTAATCTGAATTTAATTCAGTTTGGGTGACTAATGAACAATTGGCTCAGCCAAACTTTGAATTTTGCAAATGATGCAAAAGAAGATTTAAATTCTTAAATGTGTTATATTATTGACAAAAAAAAGGCAATTCCAGGGTTCACTGATGAAATTTAACAATTATTAACATTCACTTTCTATGACTTTTCAAGTTCCCCCAACTGAAACATATCAAACAAAATTTTCCTTTAAAAAATGCAACACAAAAATCACCATTCCTAAACATATCATTCTATAACTACACTACTTACAACACTTCCTCTTTGTCCGTATCCAGTGATTCAGTGTTTCATACTCTCAAGTATATCACCAAATGTAAATTATACATATGTGGCATATAGATAAAAGATACCTCCACAACTTTTGCTCTTTATTACTATTTAGAACAAGTGGCCTATTTTCAGTTTTTGTGCAACCATAGAACCTTCCTCCCAAGCAGCTTGTTCAGATTTTTATTTTTAATCTCATTTCTGACCTTTTTCACTACCAATTTAACCTGTGACCATGTGACCAATCAATTAAATCCCTGCTTCACCACACACATCATGTGACCCCTCCCCCTTTACCATACACCAACAAAACAATGCAACAAAACCTGAGAATAAAATTTACAATTTCCATTAAATAGCATTCAATGGTCTAGACAGGAAGAGATCAAAACTTGAAACTTGTTACACAAAAGGTGGCCTTAATGTTCCATGAGAAGTACATTACCAAAACAATCGCTTCAATTTGTCCATACGACTACTAACATGAAACTAACTAAACGAGAGATATTTCCTGCCATTCTGTCAGTCTTAACATTCCCTTACAACATTCATCATCAAATTTTAATACAATTTTCCTTCCCTTTATCAAAAAAAAAGGCAGGAACCAAAGAAGACAAGATCACTTGCAGCAGCAAGTTCATAACATTCAGGAAGGTCCAAAACCAACAAAGCAATGACCTTGCATGACCTTTGTTATATAAACAAAGAACTTCTACCAATTGACTAAAGATGACATTTCCTGATCAATACCAAAGACAAAAGGATTCACCTTTACCTCCATTAAGGAAATGACTCATTTTTCCCTCCAGTTACCACCAAAACAATACTGACAGAAGAAGCTTTAAAAAACACAGGGTCTGCTCACTCAAACAGAAATTAATTCGAAAAATACATAGGCCTATAACCGTCATTTCCTTAACATATCCTGACGGGCTGGAACACAGGATTGGTAATTCCAATGTAAGCAAAGAGTGACAGAACAAGGACAGAAGTTATAATGGTACATAACATGTCAGGTAGACTTGTACCATTTCCTGACATCTATCTCTTAAATCAACACTACTTGCATCTGAAATCACAGTGGCCAAATATGCTGCAATAACCTTGTGGCTGAAAGCAGTTGAACTATGATTCTGACTGACTGACTGTCTCAAAGATATCTAGGGGAAAAGTCAGAATCAGAACTTATACTACAAAATTTCACTCTTTACATTTCAAAGTCGATTTTGGTTATCAGAAACCATACTTGGATTCGATTACCTAACTAATAGGGCCTTCACGCTTACGTCACTGATTGGCATTGGTTGGCATGCTCAAGAACACATTTTTGCTCGTCAGGTGATGCACATATTAACACTAGCGCTTTCCATGCAGAAGGAAGACAAAATGGAATCTACATTTCAATATGACAACAGTGTAAGCGTGCCTAACAAGCTCTTTTGACACCCAACTGTGTTCACGTTTGTTTGATTGCGCTCAATGAGTCTATAGATCTCATGCATATGATGTCACAGAGTGGGACGTACACCTTCCTTTGGGCGCAAAACAAACCAACACAGACAAATGCAAACGACTGTTGTCAACCAGTCAAATACGTGCATGGTCTGCAACAGGTGCACAGTGAGTTCTTATCCCTGTGGCCACATGCTCTATTATTCTGCCAAAAGGATGACATCAGTATGTCATCAATTCACAAGGTCTATTCTGGCAGGGATTCTTTTATATCACTGTTCTAGCAGTTGCGTCAACAGAAGATGTTCAAAATAGCTTGGATCTTGTCTGCAGATTGAATCATTCAATGCAGCTTACAAAGCATAATATGAGATTTACATTAAAAGACAACAGCAGTCACCCCAAACCTACTGCGAAGCAACAGCTAAATCTCACAGTTTTGTTCTTATTTCTCTTCAAAATGTTTTTTTAATAATATTCTAGGACTTCAGTATTGCCTAATAAAGGTAAACTAAGCAGTAATTCTCAACACATTTTACATTTGTGGAGAAAACGTATTGTAACATGACTTTCAAGAGCCAATCATGAAACAAGACAGTCTACTTCACATTGGGGAGACTGCATTTCCCCTTCAACTGCAAGAGAGACCCATTATCCTCTAAATGGATACAGACCAGAACAATAAGAGAAATATTTAACCCTAATCACACTGAATTTACTTAAGGGCACTCTGCAAGTTGGCCTCGGCACACCCCTATAGTTACAATTACATCTGTGTCACAGAGCCTTAAGGAATAAATTCTAAAAACCAAGCCTACACAAAATATGTTATATATATATTTTTTTTTGGGGGGGGGGTTGTTTTAGAAATACCAAAAAGACATTTGTAAGGAAATTTATACAAGAACCTTTGTAAGACTACTGTTTATTGTGAGATTTCTCTGATTTTTAAGAAAAGCTGACTGCTAACTTCCTTTAAAGATAACATCTCTCTGACATTCATCAATTCTACAAATTTAAGCAATTCTTGCTCAAGCTTAAGTTTTCTTCAAGGTAAAACTACAGCTTTAATCTAAACATCATCATAACATAACCTTTTATAATTTATGAACAACATGAAAATTTGATTTTACAAGGAAACTTCCATGTTCATCCTACAGTGGTTAATTTTAAGTCAAAGTTTGACACTGAACACAAAACTAGTTACTTGTAAACACATATGTATTGCATTAAGAGATGCAAGACTGGTATGTGGTGTCAGATGATGATATTCTAACTCAGTAATATTGTCCGGCACTCAAACCAATAGGTGTTCTTCCCCTCCCCATGCCACTCCTTTTTAAAACCACGAGCAAACCTTGCTCAAGGTGCAGCGCTACTCATCACCAAATAGATATTTTGCCTCTTATTTTCCAGTGTGTCAGACATTGCAAAATTTTCTTTATATCCAGATACTGAGTTGGATAGTAATTTCATACATTGATCACCATAATTTCACATGACAGCTATACATGACATCAAAAACCCTAGCAACCCTGACCCCCACCTTTGTACATTCCCCCTCCCAAGGATGGGGATTACTGTCTACTTACATCTATAAAAATATTCAGCATTAATTTTACCCTACCTCAAACCCTGACTGCATTCACCCATAGAAGGTGACTAGAAATATCATATGGGTATCGTTCATTTTAGGTTGCTTGTAATAACATGTGTATTGCATTTACCTTTGGAAGGTTACCTTGTAATAACAAGTACTTCATTTCCTTATGTTCTCTAAAATGACACTTACCTGTTAAGTTCATGAATCATGGATTTTTCCCGATGACCTCGCATGACCATTTGTTGTTCTTTCAGCTGTTTGGCAACCTTGATAGGAGGGAAGTAAAACCTAAAAGTCATCCAAGAATACGATTTGACACTTGAACTTGGAAGCTGAACTTGAACTTGTTTTGGAACTTTGAAAGACGAAGTTTTCCAAATTTCTATTTTTCCTTGTTTCTAAGCATTTAACTGTCAGTACAAATTATTTTCTACTTTTTTGGCCCTCTAAATATCTTAGCTGACTGAAAATACGAAAATGCACCTTTACTCAACATCACCTCAAAAATACTATAGAATATCATCACTATTATACAAAACATAGAACAGCATCATTATCCTTATCAGGCTGTCAAGTTTTCTACAAGACAAGTTAAATTCCTGACTTTTAGACAAAAGTAATAATAATTTTAATTTTATTATCTCCCCATCCTATTTGTATATAAATGCTGGAATGCAACTGAAAATAGGTTCTTCGTTTAAGTCAGTAAAATTTCCTCACATTTCACCCACAAAGCATTTTTTCCAGATTCTGTAAATCTTTACTGACTGGAAAAAGTAAATTCAATTTTTCAAGTTTCCTATGATTTCTAGAACCACTGCAAATGCTGGTGAGGGTTCACTGGAAATCCTGATGGAAGTTTCACATATCTATTAAAGGTACTGACCAGGGTTTGCACTTTTCAAAAACTGAAATTCAAGACTTTTTGCAGACTAAAAAAGGAAATATTACGTAGTTAAAGATGGAGGATTTTGTGAAGAAGGGTCTTTGTACTGAAGCCTTTACTCAACATGAGCACTTACAAAACACGATCAGAGCTAAGGTAAGCATAAGTTTTTCAAAATATGGTAATTTTTCAAGCCCGAACACCCTAAATAAAAGGATTTTCAATACTATAATAAAATTCCAGGCTTTTTCTCATTTTCCCCACTGCTTGGGAACCTGACTGAAATAATGACAAATTTACTATCTGATATGTTGCTGCATTTATCAAAATGAGGTTAAAAATACCTGCCAAAAATAGTGATGCAACCTTCTTCATAAAGACTGAGATTATTTGTGGAGTGGTATCAGCCTAATAATTAAACTGGTATCAATCAGAAATATTGGCTGATACCAGTCAATTTGGAAGTGTGAGATTAGGTAAGGTTATATGGAGTTTTAGTGCACAGTTTCCAACTATGTGGTTCAAGTTGAGCCGGCCACTGCTTTTTTTTCCAGTTGTGGCTCACTGACTTGTTTTCCCTACTCCACTGACAGTAGGTTCTGTTTTTAAAGTCTTCGGTATGACCTGGCACGGACTTCAACTCCCAACTGCAAGTCTGATGCTGCTAACACTCGACCATGCTGTGGGTCTGTATGAGTACAAAGTTATATTCATTGTCATCTCCGAAAAGGGAACATGAAGCATAAGATCCACTGCCACCCAATAAGGTACAGAGCAGGTGTGCAAGCACTTCCTTCAATTGGAGGGGGGGGTCCAAAGAGCATGACCCCCCTCTTTTCCTTTCTAAGTGTTCACAATATATATAAGTTGAAATCAATCACGTACAAACAAAGAGTGATGTCACTTCTTTCAAAACTTACTTTTATGGTATTTCAGATCATTTCTTAGTATTTTTAATACTGAAGGTCAGAAGCCCCAATATCTGTTTTTTATGAGTTTTCAAGGTTGAAAGACAGAGCAGTTCTTTTTAAAATGTGAAGGAGTACAAAACTTGCATAAGCTTCATTGTGTAACTTACAAATGCTACAAACGCATTCTCACAATGCAAGTACAAGCAATTGAGCAAAATGGTGAGTAAAAGAACTTACTTACAAATCTGTTACCATATTATATACTAGTAACTGGTTTGAAACTACTTACATCTTTAGCTGATGACCCAGAAACATCAATCCAAGTCTTAGAGAAGAAAGCGCAAGACCCCAGCATAAAGACGATGTAGGCGATTGCATGGATTGGATCGCTCAGCATGTGAGCAAAATTTTCAGGGGGCGACATGTAGTAACATAATCCTCCTGTCGGATAGGACCTGGCCATCCCTCCATCCCCTGCCTCCTGTAATGGTTGAAAAGAAATATATTTAAGTAAAACAAGGTATGTACAATAAGAAATATTGTATTTCATTCACATTTTTGGAGATACTTTTGCCTACAAAAGCTGATGGAAACTCACGACAAATGTAGCTCACTCAATCATACATAGCATAAAACTTATTTTAATAATAAGTGACCTATGAAATCAAAATCAGGGAGGTTTCCCTAGGAGTTATTTCCATAATTGTAGAGTATTTGAAGTCCAATATGAATGGTTCAATTACTCATGTAACCATCAACAATGCTCAAAACTCAAACCTATTCCCCAAAATTAGGATAAACACAATATATACATGCTTGCCAACATCGTCCTCTCAGAGATTGGAACATGTAACAGAATATTCACTGCACAAGCAAGTGCACCTAACCTACATGGACTCAATGGTTCAGGGGAACAAACGTCCCGTTTTCCTCTGTTACAATTCACAATATAACTGGACATCACTTGGCTGTAAGCAAAGACTTACAATAACTTTGCCAAGCTGTTGCTTTGTGACTTCCTCATCATTTTTACCTAGTGAACTAAACGTTTAATCGCAGCTCTTTGTGATTACTCGGTGATTAATCGCATTTGCGTGTGCATAACCAACCCGTGTAGTAACGTGTAGATATCGGCAATAGACCTGCACTGTACATATATGTGTGTGTGTATCCGTAGTATAGTAATTCGCAATCGCTCGCTAATACTGAGTTAGCGTTAATACAACGCACAGGTCCGCCTAGTGGCAGACTCCATTTTAACTTTTTTACCCCCTTTATCTTTAGTAACAAAACATTTTGTGCAAAGCAATTTTTAGAGAATTGCTTCCATTGGAGGTTGATATATATCGTTACCCCACACACCAGTCGCTAGATGAAGTTTAAGTATTTCAAAACAACGATCCTTCACAAAGTATAGGCTAGGCCACAATACAGTATCTACGGCGAAAGTAGCCGATGAGCCCCCCATGCAGACAGCTGCATGACTGACTACGATATATTTAATTTTGACACTCGCCCAATCTACCCATTTGCTTCACTTCTAATTTCCCCCCCAAAAAATAGTGTGGCTAGAAGCCACAGCAAAATCTAGGCCTAGGGCCTAGCACCTAAGTTTACAGTACAAAATGTAACGTTAGAGCTAACAATAATAGGCTACGATCAAATCTAGACATCGTAGTTTTCACCAGTCATTTAATATATTTAAGATACCACCTGTACTGTGTAAATAGCCGTACGTACGTTCGCAGCACATAAACAAGACCAGCTAGCTGCTAGCTACATGCACAGTGTAATATATATATACATACACAGCTGGCTGATTGGCTCACTCAGCATGTATCGTTAAAAGCGCTCAGAGAATGGGTGTACTTCAATTGGCAATAACATGACACCCTCCCTTAATAATTACGTTAGAAGCGGGGAATCCCCAAACTTTTAAAGAAGCCGCTCCATTCATAAACGCAAGCAGCCAATCAGTGAGTACGATTCTTCGTAACAGAAGTTCGTTCGATGTACAGCACGAAGCAGCGGCGTATAAATGATTTTCAGCCGACTGCTACCGTGTGCAACTGCTGCTATGTACGCTGTTGGTCTTGATAAACAGCGATCGAGACTTTTTTGAAACTTTTTTTCAATACATGACTTACAAACACTCCTACATGATACAAGGACATATGGTTAGAAAGCTGAACTTGTAATTTTTTGAAATTTTTTGATTTCAAGTTGAAATTTTGGGAGACCTACGCCAGAAGCGAACTGACAAGTGGCTGTTGAAATTGAACTATTACGGCGAAGTGCACAATGGCGCACAGGGTACTTAAAAGACACTGTGGTGTATGCATACATTTAGTGCTTTATAATTTCATTGTAAACTATGTTCATTACAAATGTATTGGTGGTGTTGAAGTAAAGCCTGTCACAACAGGTTCCGTGTTTGGGGTTCACGGATTAAAACATCCCCCATGACACCGTACACAATCACATGGATAACATGTGCATGTAAAAGCTCTGCGCAATTTTTGAGCTTGTTCATACTGTAGACATCGTATGCTTTGTCAAGGCAGCTAAACTTGGGAAGAATGAGGATACACTGTTAACTTAAGGCAAGTCAGAGTCCCCGGGGCATGAGATGCGATTAATCGCATGTAACATTTTACTAAACGATTACTTGGCTGGCGATTAATCGCTAATCGCTGACAGCCCTACTAGATTATAAAACTTTCAATACTTCAAGTCAGAAAATTACAACATTCTAATCTTTACAGTTCACTGGCTTGAAATAGAACAGTTCCACTCAAAACACGAGAGTTGGTAAGTATTAGCAAATCTTAAAGGGGCCTTTGTGTCTTGACAGAACAAGCCTTAAACTGCTTTTTAGAAATGTAGATTACTATTGCTTTTATTGTGGGTTTTTTTAGATTCCACAAACTAAAACTGCAAAAAAAGAAAATTACGAAATTAAAACAAAAACTAAATAACATAAAAGGGTTTCATGTCTACTTCATTCTTTTATCAATTACTTGATTCTCCATGAATTATTACTAAATTTTTATTTTGAAATTACTGTGCAAGATCTTAAAACCTGTCTTGTTATGAATCAACCAAATCTCTTTGCAACATATCACACAGCACCAAGACCATAGTAATGTAAATTTAAAAAACATAGTAATGTAAAATTACTAGCAGAATGATATAATTGAAGAAATCTACTTACTCCCCACACTCCCAGTAGACTGACCAGGAAATTACCACTAAACTTTACGGCCAACATCTAATGGGTAAAAAAATATGCAAACACTTTAATGACTTGTCCTGTTGGTTAGAAACATCTTGTTTTTTTAAGTTACTATATTAATTCAATTCACATTTCAGAAATGTTAAAAGTATACCTAAAGTCTGATGGCATATAAAAATACACAAAATAAGACATATTTAGACTTTTCAAATAAATATTTTAAAGGTTGTAAAATGAATCTAGACTCTACTTCCCATTGTCATGGCTTATTCTATTGTTGAGATACTAAATGTTGAAATTAACTCTTTTAAAACAAAACACTTCATTGTGCAATACTTTTGAACTTTCTTGTTGTACAACTCACATTACCTGTTTTGTCTCTCTTTGAGATTACAAATGTTTTATGAATATTGAATGGAATAGGCTTAATTAATTACTTCACACCATAAGAGTGCTACCACATATTGGTACAATGTGCAGCAACTTTATGAAAAACAAAGAAATACAAAGACTGTAATTTGCGTAGTTCAACAATGAACATCATTAATTTTTGCACAATTACCCATTTTAAATTGAGTGAATCAACTTTCACATTTTACATTTCAGCTCAGGAGTGTCCCATTACGATGGAAGTAGAACTGTTTGAATTCATTTGTCATGTTCTGTTATATATATATATATTTTAATTTTAGACTAGAGGCACACTTAACAAATATTTTTCATGATTTACCAGGGAAAACCACTAACATCAAAACATCCATGCATTTTACAAACATTATGACAAAAAAATTGAGCTACTTCATCTTCAGTTATTGGTACAGTTAGATAAGGTTTCTCCTTCAACCAACAGTTTTCTGGCTCAAATCTAGCAGCTGCCAATGACACTTTTTTGAAATGTGGCAGCAATGGATTTTTCTCGCAAATGCTATGAGGTGAACATATTTTCATTACCAGTGATTGTGAAAGTCTCACCAAGTCTCACAAAAAAGACTGATGTAGTTTGCAATCTTTACTGTACTTCATTAATTAATGACATTTCAACTCACAAGCAGAAAATAATTGTATTTGTTTAGAATCTTTACTATCCTTAAGTAGTAAACAGTTCATGTAGTCACACTTTTCATTTCAAATTTTTTCTCATGTTTTACATAGTTGATACAATTCAGTGACACAGACTGTATACATATGGAGGGCTCTAGTTGAGCAGAGGAGACTGTTATCAATACTGGTGACTTTAAAGGACCACGTATGAACAACACCAATAAAATACTTGATGAAATAACCAAGTTCCATTTCATACAAATTTTTAAATAGATGGCACTCTTTCATTTTTCTCTCTAAAAAAAAGGCCTAATCATCTTTCCCCAGATTCTCCTAACCTATTCACTTAAACCCTCCCAAACTGTCCAAAATTCATTCTAATCCATACACAATCTCAGTTTTATTGCTTCAGGGTGAATATAAAAGACCTAATTTGTGTATTCATAACTCTCAGAACAGTACATGCTGTGTAATATGACCTTTGAAACTTGAAGCTTTCAACTTGCTGTCAATCAAAGAGCTCTGGCAACTGAGAATTTCCATGCACTCACTACAGAAATTGTAGTTCAGGGTGAGTAGATACGCCATTTACACAACCATTTCAATTGAGAACTGTTTTTTTTTTCTGTTCTCAAAGGTTAACTGACATCCTCTATGTTTTTCAAGGAAATGACAGTTACAGTAACTATGTGATGTATAGGTTACTTGACAGGGTCTTTGCTACTCACATGCACTTTGTTTTTTGTGGATTACTGAATTTTGTCTTTTGAAACTAACGGCCAAATATTGTGCTTGATATAAATACTATGTTAAATGTTATGACTGCAGCTATGACGACTACAAAAACTATTCAGGGTAACCAATTAACTCATGCCATATCTTTTATATCTCTTCAAAATGTTGCAGAATTTGAAAATTTGGGACAAAAATTAGGTCTAGAGATACAAGAAACTAATTCCATTCCTTGTGCATCTCATTTCCTAAAACTAAAGCAGTCATGCTTCCTTTTACTGAAATAAGCACAATTAGCTTTATATTATCATTTAAAGGTACAAAAAATTTCTGTCCCAGAAATGCAGTATATTTCATTTTGATATATACTCTCTGAAACAGTATTTAAGATTTTTTCAAGGGGGGCTGGGATAAAAACCTGCTTGTTTTACATGGAAAGAGCAGGTAGGCAAACAATGCCTTTTATTTGATTATTGGCCTTCCAGTCTGTCAAGAGCAGGCAAACATTTCAAAAGCATCTAGATGGATCCGAGGTTGAAAGCAACACCCAAGCAGAAAACTAGGACTCTGACAGAACTTGACTTAAAATTAACCCCAGGGAGTATTTAAAGTTGTTGAAAAACAAGGGCAATCTCAGGTCTAAGTGAAATAATTCCCCAGGATAATATGAACTACATTTTCAAATAGGGTGACTTTCAGATCAATGATTTATTCAAAGTATGAAATCATTTCAAATTAGAAGGTCATTTCTGATGAGCCAACTATACATGACTCTGACGTAAATATGGTATACATTGGTACGTTTAATATTTCTGAAGAAAAGAGGAGACATTTTTTAATCTTATTGAGATGTTCTCTTGGACCTTCTGACAAATATATTAATGGAATGGATGGAGACACAGACTGGCTACTATCTAGGTAGTAATAAAGAAAGATATATCCAAATTATGCTCACCAATGGAAATATGATGATGTAACTCCTTACATCTGATAAAAAATGCTTATTGAAACTTAGGAGAAATTTGAAGCCAATGAACTCACTTGTGAGATTACATAGAGATTAGAAACTAGGGCACTCTGCAAAATAATTGGAATGTTAGATGTGTAAAACAGCTTGATTGGGTAGGAGCTGTATTGGCCACGGTAGCGAGCTGATTTAATCGGTAGATCCACTCTGAATCCCTGAAAATAAGATGAAAATGTGATTTAATAATTCTGCTTCCTCTCTTAATGTGTCATACATACCAAAGGCAGTATTGACCTCTAAGTTATTAAACCATCAAGCGTCTCGGAGACCGTGACACATTTCTGTACAAGTAAGACCCAAGGCTACAAGTGGTTTATTTGAAAAAAAAAAAAGAATTACAACCTACTTCTTTTTCTTAAAACTGTGAACCTTCGATATGTTATGACAAATTTAAATGTGTTCAAACTAAGGTTGCATTAAGTTACCCGACCTCATTTCTGAAATGTCAACGAGACCTTGCCAAGGACTTGGTATCAATTTTCATGAACAGTGAATTACTATCATGCTTCCTTTGAACTTTCACTTTAACAGTTTCCTTTGCAGAAACTTTTGAACTTTGGGAGGTTGTCCTACAAAAATCATTTGGGCTTTTTGTGGAGGCAAAGACAATCACAACTATGCTAAATTTCAATGGCCAAACAAAAAATATCTTGGTCTTCAGGAAGGACCTACAGGTCACTAACTTATAACAGCTTTGGGACTTCAAAGAACTTGTCTAAAATTCTATTAATAAAATTGTGTAATATTCAACTCCTTAATTTGCTTAACTTTCTTGATTTTTTACCCCTGGAACCTCATCCACTTATGCAAAGACCACATGTTCATCTTTCCAGACGAGAACATTTCAAGGCCTGGCCTTAATTTCAGAAAAACATTCAGTTTAACAAAAGTGACTACAGCATGTAGCAGTTAATTTAAAAGACAAAGTTCCTCTAATGAATTGCAATCTCAGGGGGTGATCTGTCTTGGTAAAATTTCACAAAAAGAATCAGTATTCCTGTTCTTGCAGCTTAAATTATCATGTCAAAATCACAGCACCCTTTGCCTTGGCTATAATCATCCTCTTGTACATATTACATCTACACCTGAAGCAGTTTGAAAACACTGAAATCTTTAGATGAGAGAGACTCACATTTTACCCCCCCCCCACCACATTAGCTCTACCCACACAGTGTGGGTTGAGCTAATAATGAACGCAAATGTCAGTAAGCATCAAAGACTGATAATACCTGTTATCAATAGGTCAATTTTTCACTTGTTAATGTATCTACACTAGTTTTGGGCAACAGCATGGTATGGCTGTAACCCCCCTAAATGTAGAACTGACAAAATAATGGTGTCAAAAAATGCTGTTACAGCATTTCTCAGTAGATATCTTGGCACCACCAGTGACGCTGATAGCATTAATTCATGCACACAGCTATAACATCATACTTTTGATCACTATAATGAAAGAACAGCATTTTTTTTTTTTGATCACAGATGAAGAGACTTCCTGCATATGATGCCACAGAGCAAAAGGTATGCCCTTGTTTCAAAGAACGTGTGTAACATTCCACGTTATGCAAAGGAATGCAGACAGTGTAAGTCTACTGTATGCACAGGGCAAATGCCAATGCTTGTGGCCACATCCTCACTGCGTTCATCCAATAAGTGATATCAGCCTGAGGTCAATACATAACAAGGTCTTGTTCTGAGAGCATTCTACAGTTCTTGGAAAATGTTTGCATACCTGGAAATATATAACTACACCAAACACAAAAACAGTAGCCAAAAGATTCATCAAGTTGGGGAGGTTCTGTCTGTAGAAAGCCTCTCGCAGAGCGCGGACTTTGTCTTGCCTAGTTGCCAGCAGATGAAAGAGAGCAATGATGGCTCCTTCAAACTCAGTACCTGGAGATAAGACCAAATGAAATTCATATGTATCAAACTTTTTTACCTTTATAAAGTCAAATGTGAACTTCAGAAGTCACTGATACTCATGGAGTGAGTTCCAAATAGTTAGTGTTTTCATTGGGTACCACAGTAACCAACAACCCAGGCATAGTTCCTGTTACCTGCAAGCACTAGTTTACATTCACCTCCTACCTTTCCTACCTCCTTGATTTGTATTCAAAAATTTCTGTGACTTTTGGCTGATATATTCATACATAGACATTTCACCTCCTCACAATGCCATGAAAAAAAAATAAAATTTAGATCAACATACACTACTGACTAGAGTTCAACTGTATTTTCACCTTAATGCACCCGTCAATCGGATTCTTCGACTCCCCCACCTCAAGCAAAGTCTTTATTCAACACCGATACGACGTCGAATCTTTGACGTACAAAATGCCCTGAGAAGTGAATCTTCGACAAATAAAAATACCGCTACAGTGAATCTGCGACGAACCACTGCAGCTAAAGAGTGAATCGACGTCGGATCAACGTCGAATTAATGTCGAAAAATAATAAGTAACGTTAGAGAATCTCAACGTGAAGTTTACTAGGACAGCATGCACTATGCATTGGCACGTACTTACGCATGTACGGCATTGCCGGGGTACATTGTTTGAAAGACCAAGCAGTCCAGCTGGACGATCCTGATGCAAACAACATATAACAGGAAGAGCACATACTTTCACGAGAAAAAATCATGCAGAAATATTTCTATGCTTTGGTCTATGCGTCCATACTCCATTGCGATTGAAATAAGCGATTAGACCGTTTTATAACTGATTACGAAGTAGTCTAGGCCTAGCTTTGACAAGAGCTCTTATGTCGTATACGTTTATAGCAGGGGATATTTTAGCCGGTATCGCATGGCAGTTTGCGAGCAAAGTGAACGAATCTGCAAATAAAAATTTGCTATTGCTTCGCAGTTTTGCGAATGAAATATGGCCATTTGAAAAGAACTTCGAACATAAAATTTAGACCAAAACATCATGGAATAATTCATTTCTGTATCATATGACGCCTGTTCGTCAGGAAAATCATGAAAATCGCCCCTTATGATAACCAAAAACTTGAAAAAAGTACATTCTGAGCAACTATAACGATTGCAACTGGATCGCGAAGTCTGTTGTAGGCTACATATCTGCTCAAACACAGCCCTCTTGGCGGACGTATTTTGCACAGGAACTGAAACTGCACCTACATTTTACAATTGTTATAACAAAGGAGACAGTGCATATTCGACATCTGCTAAGAAGACAAGGTGAACTACAACAGAAAATCTTTGTTAAAGAGTTTGTGATTGGTTCCATACAAATGATTACATGCTTTCAGCCAATCACAACTCGCGACATATTCATCGCAACTGCTGGTTGTACAGCTAGCTAGAGGATCTCACAATTTTTTTCAAAACAATCTCGTAAAAAAGCTCGCCGTATGAATTAAATGTGGGTGCAAAAATAGAAAAATTGATGATATTCTACCATTACATCTCTTCACCTTCGGAAAAATTGAAAACACATGGGTGTCTAGCTCCCTAAACCTAGAAATTAAAGATGAAAATGTATGGATCGATTAAGCAAGTGAGCTGGTGCTTGCTGCATACGTTTGTGCTAGTCAGCAGTACATTCCTTCCACAAAACTAGATCGAGTACTGAAAAGTGTCGACAAAATTCCACTCACGTGGCCAAGAACAACAAAAATATTCACGATGCATGTGTAAAAGACCCTCATACAGCAATCTGCAATGAACTGGTGAGTTTTGGGTGTAAGGTGTTTTTCTACGATGTTTTTTTCCTTCAGTACGTCTTGGCACTTTTGTCATTGCCTAACGTATAGCACTTTTGTACATTGTGAACCTATCCTACACAGGTTTATCTTCAATATCCTTGATGGGAAAGCTGTGTAGTGGTGAATTTTTCTTTCTAGTTTTTTATTGTCAAGTTCCTACCAATATTTTAGTTGTTCTAGATTATGGTATAAAGCATGCAGCCGCATATTTTACTGACGGGGTGGAATCTGCAGCAGGTGAAAACTTCCAAATTCTCCCATACATATTAGTGTTACGAGAAGCTGACCAAAATTCTCCCATATACATTAGTGTTACATGGTGTCATTGTAAAATATTATGACTCTGCAGACTTTATGGGGTTGAATAAAACCTTTGCATTATAATCAAACTCTCAAACAGGGTGGTTAATTATGATTGAACCTTTCGGCCAGAAAGGATGTGGGCCGGGGTAGGGGGCGCTTAACTTAAGAGTGTTGTGAACTCTAAAGAACTTTTGCAGGTAAGTGTATAAAACGATCATTTTCCACAGTAAATATTTCTATTTACTAGCATCAGTCTAATTTGTATAATTATCTAAGACACCATAGCTTTGCCCCGGCCCCGTGTTTGGTCTAACGGTAAGAGCATCCGCCTTTCACGCGGAAGCAGGGTTCGCGTTTTAGTGCGTCTGCGCGTCATAGACGCAAGGTTTTGTCTCTGGACGCGCAGTTTATAAATTAGGCTTCTTCCCGCGCGTCCCGAGAAGTAAGCTTGGACGCAAAGAAATTTGGCTTCAGCCAGCATGGATATTCCCTGTTACGAAAAATTCTATGGGCTGATGCACGAGGCTTCCTTTTTGAAAGTTCTGGTTTCAATTCAATCTTTTACTAAAGACGGTTTGGCTCCCCGATATCCCTACAAAAACACATAAAAACACTGTGCAGTGTGCACATATATACACATGGCCTCATGCCCCATATCAGCACGGAGTTCACTGACAGTCAGAACCAAACGCTATGACCCCAGCGTAACCTGATACGGAACTGTATTGATGTTATACTACAAAGAAGGCAACCTGCAAAAAATATCGCTTGTTGCGCTGTGAAGGGGCGGGGCTTATTGCTTCATTCACAGTGCACCGTTCGAACGAACGCTCTCTCAGAAAACACATTGACTTAACTGTGTGGTTTTATCGCTTCAGATCCCTGTACAAAACTAACATACTTTAACAAAATGACTGACCACGTGTTGTAAACTCTTTCTGTAACAGACGAAAATGTACTTAAATGGAAGAACGATCCCTACCCCTGCAATGGGAATGATCGTTTGACATTTTCCGCCACAACGCGGTAGTATTAAATGGAATTCGATTTAGAAGAGCACTCAAGGTGTATTCCTTGCTGTCTCGCAGAAGGAGCCGCGTAAGTTGCTGTACATACTGTTCTGCACAAAACACGTAGTACAGCCTATCTAGCTGCAGTGTTTCGCCGATTTTCAAATCCCCAAGCTTTGCATACATATCTGTGCACGTTTTGTACACTGATCACCTAGAATCTTGTGTAGTTCGGTGGTTATTATCTTGCATAAATTAAGTCAATCCCAGCATTCCTTCCGTAATACAGGACTTAAGCAATGTCATATGACGTCATTGCAAACAAAAACAGTAATGCACGTGGTCTCTTGCAGCAAACTTCTTAGCCCACGCATGCACTAGACTTACGTTTTTACCGCCAAACAAAGCATCATGTTTTGCTGGGTGACATCATATGCATATGATCCATTGCAAAATTTAAATTAGCCCCGGCATCGTGATTGGTTAAATTGCGCTGATCCTAGGCAGCCAATCACAACTCGCGCCTTCGCCTATGTGATTTAGTGTGTGAAAATACTCGGTTTCCAGACAAGTTTTCCCGTTGAGTTTGTGTTATATACGACGATCGCGCTTGTAATGCCAGCCGGCTAGCAAAGCCGGACAAGCCCCGCGCTAAATCCGCCTAGAAACGGCATCACAAATCTCTGCATGCGTGGATTTTTTGGGGATCGGACTTACGTGCATTTCAGTTGCAGATTCTTTTTAAACAAGACTAAGTTTTGGACGAGAACTGCTAAAATATCCGGGGATATTATATTCGGAAAAAACCATAAGATATGTTATACGGGTGCCCAGAACTGCTAAGATTACTTTGATTGCTTTACATGGGGTTCGTTAAAGCGGGAGAGTAGCAGCTACTGTACAGTATATTAACACAAATTAACCACCCAGTGCAGTAAAAGAATGCAATGTTCCGACATGATTGGGGGATGAAAACTAGACAGAGCATGATGTTGGCCTTTGAACTAAATTATCAAAGGGCATGTGACATGGACTGCAAACGAATGTACTGTATTAAAGGTTGATTTGTATGTCTAATTTTGAAGTGAAACTATTTCGCCTACAAAAATGATATCCGTTCGTGAAACGAACAGAACTATTCCCAGTATTTTCCATCCTGAACTGGTTACGGTAAAACGATATGCACGAAGCAAAGGCGCGTACTAAAGTGACAAACGTGATTTCCCTCTTTTTAATAATCTGTTATAGGTAATCGGCATCGGGCCGATTGTTTAATTAAAAAATCGGTAATCGGGTATGAACTATTAGGCTATAGTATAATCGATCGATACTACAAAAAAAAAAAAAAAAAAATTGAAATTTGTGGAATCAGCACCCTTCATTCTACAGTATTACCAGGAAAGCAAACAGAAGCATTGATGTCCCATATTTTTTCTCTGAGATTATTGCATTCACTCTTACTTAGCACTATGGACTAAACTTTTAGCACCTAAACATTGTAGTATTTAACTCAAGTACCTACAGAGGAAAAAAGGGTTGAACATGAGGAAAAGTATAGACGGCGGGGAATTGGACCCTTTAAAATTCCTGGTGGACCCCTTAAATTTAATGTTTCATACTTTTAAGGGGTCCAAAAACCAAGGCTGGGACCCACTAAATTCGGAGCTCAACGCTAACCCTGCGCGGAAGGCCCGGCTTCGCTTCCCAAAGGTCAAGTCATACCAAAGACTCTAAAAAAGGAATCTACTGCCATTGTGCTTGATGCTGCGCATAAGCAATGGAGAAGGGAAAACAAGCCAGTGAGCCACAACTGGAAAAAAGGCCATGGCTGGCTCGACCTGAACCAATAGGTTGGAAACTGGGCCGTAAAATTACATCTAACTAACAAATTGCCCCAGCCCCTGGATCCTGCAGGGTGTTGCTGTAGCATAAACGGCTGTAACATAACATTACCTGCCACAACCGACAAAAGCTGCTGCAATGCTGATCAGCTTTGGAGTATGCCAGTTTATCAAAACTGGGGAGCATCCACACCTATATTTACAATTGACACAGGCAAACTGCTTGCTTACGCATACAGATTTGTAAAGCATGCAAGGGGCATGTGGGTGGAATGATGCATGGACTATGGTAGGGATTTGCATGGGTCTTTGAAACAATATCACTCTGTCAGCACAGTGGGCATGGGCACTCATTCATTTCCCAAGAATGTAGGGACCGGCGGATACAGGCCTGTGGCCAGATAAGGTACTGAAGGGGCCAAAACTTTTCTGGGGGTGAGAATTTTTCTGGGGGTTAAATGTTTACAATGTTAATTAAGTCAATGGCAAACTTCAAGGGGACAATTTTTTGGGGTGCCCTCTTCCAGTCTTCCCTTCCCCTTCTACCAAGAATATGCCCTCTTTTTTCAAGACCAGATGAATATGTAGCCTCAAACCCCTTTTTACACACATTATGAATCCATTGATAGACATGTATAAATGACGGCCTGTCTTCTCCATAGAAAAATTAATGCAGTACAATGAGCATGCCTGGTGGAAGAGCATCAGCCTTCAACAGGGAAATCCCAGGTCGACTGGTCGATACTGCACCTGTCGCATAAAATAGTGGCCGGGCTGCAATGGAAGACATCTTACTGTTTCATCTACTAGAAATGTGTAATAGCCTATATTGCTGATGTGTTGTTAAATTTTATCTGCCTAAGTTTCAATCGCCGGTAAGGACTTTAGAAATCTAGAGCACAGTCAGTGCATTGTTTTCCTATGCGATTATCACGATGAAATCCAACGCCAAATTCGTGAATCATCGACTAACAACATATTATGAAAAGTGAAACCTGAGTGAATCTTTGCCGTAATTTTTATTCAGTATTGTGAATCTGGGGTGAATCTTTGCCGTAAGTTTTCGCCAGTATTGTGAATCAGGGGTGAGCCTTAAAAATTTCATGCAAAAGTTAATATTGGTGAATGCTTGAGGTGGGGGGGTCGAAGTTTCTCCTTGACGGGTGCATAAATGAACAATGAAATCATCAGGGCATGTTACAGGTCATGTAAACATTTTAGAGCACAAACTATAATGTAACATAACTTTTTAATAAGTTTACACAATGAGAAAAATGTCATCTAAACTGAGAGTGAATCATACTGTTTCTACATCATGAGAAATGTGACTTGCCTCAAAATACCACCTACATTTAATTACTTCATTCTTAAAAGTGTGTCTGAGGAATGATATCTGGACTGAAGATGATATTTTCATTCCATTATATTTCATTCCTCACTATTGCTTTACCTGCACTAGTTTAAGAATGACAACATGATGGTTGCCAACCCCCTAATTGCAGGAAAATTGTGACAAAATGGACACATTTCAAAATGAAAAAACGCAGCATCAGCAGTGACTTACCTCTTCCTGTGTTGACTGTAGCTGGACTAAATGCACGCCATACAATTGTTTCACAGATGTTGGTAGCAATAAAGAGAGAGATACCAGACCCAAGTCCATAACCTTTCTGAAGCAGTTCATCCAGTAAAAGCACAATGAGACCAGCCACAAATAACTGTATAGGCAAATGAAACCAGCCATTATTTTTATTTGCAGCAAATGCCTCGGTTAGTTAGTTAGATGAGATTTTTCGGTTCACTTTCTAACCAATTGGTTCAAGTCTGATTAACCACAGCTTTTTCCAATTGTGGTTCACTGGCTTGTTAACCTACTTATTTGCTTCTGCTGCACAACAAGCACAATGACGGCAGTTTCCATTTTTCAAGTCTTCCTTGTGACTATGCCAGGAGTCAAAACACATGCATTTGGATAGCATATAAAACACATGCCCCATGAAGCTCTCTAACTTGGACTTTACACGATATCCACAAACATGAGTGATTCTGCTATATACTCTGTAAGCATCAAATATCCTATACCTTACAACAGGAGTTTGAAACCACTTGTCCAATATGCAAAAATTGTTTGCACATGGAACTCAAACAGTTTGGGATAAAGCACAGATTTATACCTTTGCCTGTTACTGTATGTTTGCCTGTTATCTTAGCAGAAAACAGCATTTTTACATTACATAATGTTTGTTCAAAATGAAGGCTGAAAAAAGGATGATTTCAAATCAGCCTAGAAATTTCTGACAAGTTACTGTACCTACATTAGTTATGGGCAACAGCATGTAATGGCTGTAACCCCCCTAAGTGTAGGATAATGTAAATAAGTAGTACACCAGTCACATCGCAACTGCTCGAAAAGAGCTTCCTTCTCTTACATTTTATGCATGACGTTTCGTGACGTCATAAGGATTTGAATACTAATTAGCTAAAAGTCATGACTTTTAAAGTCAATTATCTCAGAAACTAGGAACCAAAAAATCTTTAAAACCGTGAAAATCAATGAATAAGATGTAAAAAATACTTTCGGTGCCTGGTTCTGAGTGAACTTCCGGGTAAAAGGGAGGATTTTAGTCCATTTTATGAAACGTCTAAAATGGGTTTCAAATGCTCTGTAAAATCGTTCAGCATTTATTCGGTGTTGTTTTAAACTACTCAGTTTTTACTTCAATAGAGAGAAAATTTTGTTTTCTATCTAGTGGTACCATTTTTGCACTATAAAACATTCTCAATGAGTCAGGTACTCGGTAAATTCCACCACGAATCGATTGTGGAGCCCAGAGTATATACACAGTATACTGGGCATGCTTTCGTGAAATGAACGTTAATGCAGGTCGTCCTATGTAAAACGTTACAACAACAGCCTAATTCATCATCCTCACCAATATTGTTCCCATTTCGGAGAAAATGGTGTGACACTTGCTCCTTCGACATTTTTGCAACATTTTGTTTGTTGTTATGTCATTTACAAATTAAACTAATCAGTAGTGTTGCACTAGAAGGCTATATATTGTTTGAATGTGATATGCCTGTATACACATACAATGTCATAGTCATGATGGCCAGCTCTGTTGACACAGAGCAAAACTGCATCTTGTTTGCACCAAAACAGTGAAAATCACCTCACTTTAGAAAGAGTTGGGCTAACTAAAAAGCTGGTTTAAAAATCTTTATACTAGGAAACTCTATCAACTTCAATCCAATGTTCATTCTTTGAAAAAAAATAAATAAATTCTATGCATCATGTAGTACACTCAGTCAGCATAATACATTGAGCAAGAAAATGAATGAGAGACCTTCTAAATGGGCCTGCTTAGACAGGAAGGGCCTTGCAGGAAAGATCATCCTACAATGTTTAACAAGTGCTATTGATTTTCCTCATTTACTCTGGGTAGGGAGTATATCAGCTGAGGTTTGGGAAATGGGATAATCTTACTTTGAATTCCTTGTGAATTTCTTTTCACATGAAATACTGGTCCTAAAAATAACATGATGGTAGCTGGACTGCTAGGATAATAATTCATCACTATCCTGTCCTCTTGTGAGGTGACGGAATGTTCCAGGCTCATTTCTACTGGCAGTAGGCCAGTTTGATATGCCTATAGTACTGTATCTCAAACAGTCAATGTAACAATACAGTTTTTTTGCAGTAAACTACCTAAACGTTGCCCAATATGGTTCTCCTTTATGTGACCTCCTTAAAGATCAGAAATTAAGCACCACATTGAGGTGAGCTTTTGGGACAATTCAAGTTAGCCAGGATAAGATTGAGTTTGAGGGATGGTAATTCTTGTTAGTGAATAAAAATTATATAAGCTAGGTATATGCCATACAGCCAGTACTCCACAGCACTAATTACTGTTTCCACTGAAACCGCACTCCTTCATTAAAGTTAACCAGAACGTTTTAAAATGCAAGTCACAGTTTAGATGGCAGTACGTAATTGCACATGGGGTAAGGTTTTTAAATGATATAAGCTTATAAAGGGCTAGAAATTGTATAAATTGCAAAGCTGCAGCTTTGCAGTTTATAGGCTACTTATGGGACTTTATAGAAATAGACAACTTGAACTTAATTACACAGTATACCACTATATACTGTAGGTCGATCTATTATGGAAAATGATGGAAAGGACTGAGTTTTTCTGTTTGTGGCACAGTAACTATCAGGTAAGAAAGAATATTAACCTGTGGATATGTCCAGACTGAAGTTGAACCCTCTAAATTTGGAGTTTGTTTACTTAATCCAGGTTGACTTTATCATGATTCATACGAGTCCCAGGTTTACCGACTTCACAACAAAGTTACATGTAACTTATTGTAAGCCCCCCACTTGCCAACATTGCAATGTTACTGAATATGCCATGAAAACTGAAGCTTCAAATTTCATAGACTAGAAGTCTACAAACAACACTGGAAGCTTTTAAGAATGTAAATGCAATGGGTACCTGTCCTGCAAATCCCACAGTATAATAGTCTTCATTATTTTGTTATGACCGACGTTATCCGAGCCATACTGGGATAGTACTAACAGTAACGTTGTAGGATATACAACGTTAACTGTGTACATTTACCAATACTATATGTACTATAGTACATACTACATACATATTGTACGCTGAATACCCCTTCGGGTTTAGCAGTTGTTTACAAAACAATTTATAAATTAAACTACGTAATTTTGGTATCAACAGAAAGCCTATACTATATTCTTCAAACGTCGATATAAAAGAATCGTTTTACATCCCTCAATGAGTCAGGTACTCGCAAAGTTTGAGGTCCTAATTTGAGACATAAGAATCGACTGCCTCTTTTTGGGAGCGTATTTTTGCAGTATATGTTTGAAAAAACCTAAAAAATCTTTGATTTCTCAGAGAAGGAAAGATCAAAATGTCCACTTACAGTGTCGTTGTATCAATTTGTACGCCTACTTATACATTATTCAACATATAGGGGGAGACCCCTTGTCAGTCACAGTTCTGCGAAATCTCATTTGCGCAGATCTAAAAAAGGCGGGAATGCTAGAGAAGTGGTCACTTGGCTTCATTAACTGTACAGCTGTGTGTTGACTGTACACCATGTCAAGTGATCATATATCTGTCAATATTAGGCAACCCAAAAAGCTTTGGAAAGAAAGCAGAAAATTTTTGACAACTGCAAGAATTCATGAAACTCAATCAATTAGTTTAGGAAGTTGTTGGTTCTTTCCGTTCAGTGGGTCATTAGACTTTATATTTGGGTTTCAGGGTAATCAAGACATTCAAAATAAGGTTTGTTTTTTTTTATTGAAAAGCCATCATAGATTTGTTTATCTCCCTCCCTTCCTCATAACTGAATGAAGCAAATTCTACTTCTTTTTACATATATATAAAAAAAATGGAAAACTAATCAAATGAAACAAAAATCAGGGTTGTTGATTTTTTTTTAAAAAATCATGATTTCAATCAAATAAAACGATTTAAATAAGATTTTTCAATTTAAATCATGATTTTTTTTATTAAAATCAAGATTTTAACCATGATTTAAATCAAACAACCCTGAAAAAGTACTTTACTTGTACATACCTGAATGATAATGACAAGACAAATGCCAATACCAATTTCTGCTGGGTCACCGTACATGCCAGTCATCACATACACAATGGCTTGTCCAATTGTGATGATCATACCGAACACTGAGACAATGTGATGAAAAAGAAAAACTCCAATTAAACATCAGTTCTTAAAATATTTGAAAAATACCATTTGGCTACCATTATTAACCTGCAAACTAGCAAACTAAAGTAACATCTTTTCCAATGCACAAGACTGACTGATTCAACTGCACAGGTTCTCTGGCTATTTTTTAACAATAAATAAGTACTCATTATTTTTCAACAAATGAATGTAAAAATTATTCCGATTTAGTTGCATCAAACTATTTCTTCATTGCACCCATCAAAAATTTCAAGAAATTTGACAAACTTTCAATTAATTTTGCTGGCAAAAAACAGTATGTTGACAATGCACAAATGTGAATGATGTATTGGGAACAATTTCAGCATTAAACTGAGACAAAAAGTATCTATAAAGTCAACTCAAACTGGTACATTTTCTCTATGAATTTTACTTAACATTGATCAATGGCATAAGTGCTGGCAGCTAAGCTTAAATAAACTGCAACAATTTTCTGACTTCTTAAGCAAACTGAAAGTGGATCAAAGTTTCTTTACCAACAACCCACTAAGACTTTCAAACAAATTTGAATTAAAAGTTAAAAAAAGCATCAATACTCACATTTTTGGGCTCCATTAAACAATGCACGATCTTTTGGGGTGTCTCCGACCTCGATGATTTTGGCACCGGCAAGAAGCTGCATGATGAGGCCAGAGGTCACAACAGGAGAAATACCCAACTCCATCAATGTACCTAACAAGAGAGGAAAAGAAATCTTTGACAATGATTTCAATTTAACTCAATAACTTCTTATAATCAACCCAACTTGAAGTATTTTGTTTGAGGGAAGGATTCTTAGTCTAAATTCTAAATTTAGCCTCAAAAAAATGACTACTGTAAGCACAACCAAGTCAAAAAAGGCATAAAACCAATGGCAATTGCAAGCAGGCCTCGATTTTCAGAAAATTTTAAGGTGTCCTTTGGTTGTTAGCAAGAAAATTTGGTTTTCCAAAAGGTAATCTGGATACTCTTGCAAAACCACAAAACAGTGTGTTTTATAAGTACCTGTGCTTTTTTGTTGCTGAATTTCAGAAGCCTGTGTTCATGTATAATTTTTCACACAGCAAAAATATGGTTTTTGAGAGAGAAAAATTTTTAATACTGTTTGAAGTCTTCAAGTGATTATTAGAGCTGAAAGTGTCTATCAGTATGCATTATAGTCTTGGATCTGATAAAAGCAGGCTACCTTTTAATTCTTACAAAGAATGGTACAGTATGGTTGTCCATATGATAATTAAGTTGTCCCTGACAACCACTAAGATCAAGCCCTGCTTTGTCACATACCTCCCTACTTTCCAACATTCTGAGTGTAAAACATCCTTTAGACAGTTGTTTTTATTGTTTTGCTCAACATACCATAGTCACATCTTTTCTATCTGTGCCCCTCTCATTAATACAATTAGATGCAAGCCACTGTTACATGAATATTCTCGAGAAGCTTTTCCATGCACAATAGTAAAACTTAGACCTCCTCCTTTATGTCTGGAAAATTACCATTTGAATTTTACATGCGTATTATTTTGCTGTTGGCAAAGTTTGTAGTAACCTTTAAGAAAATGCAAAAATCCAAAGTTGTGGAACAATTTTGCCACCTAAATTCGAGAGTTGCTACTGGTGTAGTTTTAATAGTGAGATGAGGTTTAAAGGCTCAGTTTCCAACCAACTGGTTGAAGTCAAGCCTGCCACAGCCTTTTTTCCAGTTGTGGATCACAGGCTTATTTTTCTCTACTTTATTGTTAAGACTGAGAATCAAGCACACTGGATTTAGTTAGTTAGATAAGAGTTTAACGGTCTAGTTTCCAACCTATTGCTTCAAGTCCAGCCGACCACAGCCTTTTTTCAAGTTGTAGCTCTCTGGCTTGTTTTCCCTCCTCCATTGTTTATGTGGTGCATCATGCACAATGGCAGAAGATTCCTTTTTTAGAGCCTTTTGTAAAACTTGACCTGAGGAATTGAACCCGGGCCTTCTCCATGAGAGGGGGATGCTCTATTGCTAGACCAAACATGCAGTCCTGCACACTGGAAGTAAGTGGACAGGGCAAGAACGGAACTCCATACCTTCCAGCTGCAATGTGGATGCTTTAACAACTTAATTGTTATACCTGCACTTCTTAATAAATGGCAGTTAATGCAACCAACTTTTTTTGACTGAATGCTTACATTTGTGGGGAAACATATAGTAGGCACTCCAGAACGCCAACCATGTCAAAAACATTTTGAGTTGGCTAATACATGTATATTATTGCATAATTGACCTCTGCATATTAAAGAAAAAAAAATATGTTTCATTGCACTGTTTGTTGGAAATAAAGGCTGATAGAAGGGTGACTTCACATCAGTCTGGAAATTTCTGACAAGTTACTATACCTACATTAGTTATGGGCAACAGCATGTAATGGCTGTAACCCCCCTAAGTGTAGGATGAAGTAATTGAAGCTAAACATAACATGTTAAGCCATGCTTAATGTGAATTCAGATAAATTTCCTGTTAAGACAAATGACAGCATTATTTAACACTGATAGTTAAAAACACTAAGAAACACAGTGGAAAGCTAGCGTTAGTCTCCATACCAAACAGTAATGCAGACTTGTATGGTTGTACCAATAGCACAAACATGAGGATTTTTATAAAAGCTATAAAAGAAGGGTTTAAGGTCACAACAGGATTTGGTATGTTAGAGAGGTGCTTATTCTATGCATTTTGGTGAAATTTGCATTGAAATCTGATGTGTGGTTCTCAAGATATGAAGAGGTAAAGTTTTCATATTTCAACAAAAAGTAAACTTGAAGAAAGCACATATGACATCACATCCCCGCATTAATGGGCGTTCTTTTGTTTTTCTTTAAACTTTTACTGGAATTTCTCCTCAACAATCCCATATTATTAAAATGTGATTGCATTAGTGGCATGAGAATTTTACAAACTTTGCATCCCCCACAGGGAAGTCATACACCTATTAAGTTCAAGGTCAACACAATAGTCTGATAAAAATGAGGGAAACAAAGCATTAATTGTTAATGTGAGGAAGTTATATAAGCTCTGCTGCCCTCAAACTCACTTTTGAACACAAATCTACTGACTTCATTTACTGATATCTCAAGAAATACATGTCTGATTTGAATGGAACTTTCACCACACTGTGTAGATTTTGTTCCTCTTTCAGATATCAAAATTAAATTTTTGCTTAAACTTCCCCTTAAAGAAAACTGTTGTATGTGCAGCACACATAATATGACTGCAGTAACCTACACAAAATAATTGAATACCATAGATTTAAAGGCCAACAAGGAACTTCAGGGGTTATTTACTGTACCTCTGTTGGAAGCCAAGATTACACGCATCCAGTAAAATGGATCTGCTGAGTCTGAAGACATGATACCAAAGAGTGGAATCTGTCAGGGTATAAGAAACAAAACAGAATCCAATTACAAACAAAGAACCAACATCCACATAATAACTTGGCAAAATGAAATACATCAACTATCACAAAAATATGATATAAATGTTGACTGTCATCAAATTTACTAGGCTCTTGTTATAAATATATACCTAATCGTCGAATATGGGGAAATTTTGGGCAAAATATCAACGTACGGGAAAATTACCGTTGAGGCGAGAATGTATATTCTCCTTTACGTTTTCACACACTGTTTTAATAGGAATATGTTAGTGTGTAGTTAAATAAATATGGGGGTATGTAATTACCTAATTACTTCAATATTGACCATATTACGGACTCCTATCTGTTAACACGTACAACTAATGGACGATTGAGTTAACGTACATGCATATGTTTTTCCTTTAAGGCGAAATAAACAGTCATGTATTTTATTGTTTTGCACTTCGCCTAAACGTATCAAGATACAAATTTCCCCCTAATGTTCAAACTAGTGGTATATATATATATATATATATATTTATAGCTGTTCACTTTTACAACTACTAATTTGATTTTACTATGCCTTACATTACGATTGAATCATTTATACAATCATTTCATCATTGATAGAATATCCAGTGTGTATTACACATTACAACAAGGCTCAAAACAACAAGGCTGAAAAGAAATTGTTCATTTCCTGGGCTGAGTGATAAATTTTTTCTCAATTCCTACCATATCTGCAATACAAATTTCCTTCCTTTTGCCAAACATCCTTCTTAATACCCTCGCCCCCCCCCCCCCCCATATTCCCAAAATGAAGCCCCCAGCTTCCTGAACTTTTCAACCTATGTTCAACTTACCTGGCAACAAACCAAGAATATAAACAAGGTGATAGCTGTCCATAGTACCTTCTCCCTGAATTGAATCTATGAAAGAAAAGTGATATTTTGCAAATTAGTCCATCACTGAAAACAGCACAGAAAAAAATAGACCTTGGTCTCACATAAATATCTCAAAGAGAGCATAGTAAATCATTTTTATTTTTTCTCAACAAATTTCATTTTGTTATCAATTGCCCAATTTGCTGAGTATCAGGGATGCAAGCAGGGTATGCCTCCAGGGCCTGAAAAATTTACAAGACTGGGGGAGGTCTAAGGAGAGGAGGTGTCCCTCTGCCATTTGGAAAATTTTTGAACATTTTAGGGTCCTCAGATCCAATTTAGTACCTGTGTAGGGCAAAGAAAATTTACTGCCAAATTTTTGGGTTTTTTACTGGAAGGGAGGCAAGTGGGTAATTGGTTCTTGAACTGATGGAACGGAAAAACTCTCACTAAAAGTTAACAATACCAGTGTATGATAAACGTAGTGGCGATAGTGTCTCTAATAACGTAGTCTCACATGCACTGCTGCCCTGTTAGGCTACTATACTGCTATATATTTGCACTCACGTTCATTGCCCAAATGTACTGTATGCAATGTGTAACACCTATAGTGTGCAAGCTGAGCAAAATAACATTCACAGTGTTCAGTGTTAGCTAGCTAACTCTAGCCTTACTGCACCAGTCCCTTATAATATGTATCTTTATCCAGGCAAAATACTAAAGCAAGTCTGGTGTGTATTTTTTCTTTTCATTACTAACTGTGTGGAAAGTCCTGGCCTAAACATCAGCTGCAGTTTTTCATTTTTTTTACCGTGGTTATGATACAATACTAATAGTTCATATTTTTGTCTGCTCCTTTGCTTTGCAGAAGAAGATTAAGCTGCAAGGAAAATGGCTTAATCAGGATGGAGAGTTCCAGCTCTGGTATTAGTTTCAGCTTTACTTTTAAGCTTGGGGAATTCAGAAATTTGTGGAACCGGAACCATAGTTCAAAATCTGGTAAGAGTAGGAATTCCGGCTATAGCTGGAAGTCTGGCATCCCTGTAAGTATGACTGAGGGTCCCGAATAATGACATAGCACTACCCTGTATATGTCAGTATATAAAAAAGGGGTTTGTGGTATTCAGCTCTTTGAATAAAAAGTCAACATCATAAAAATGAAAATTTCCTTGTCAGATTACATTTTGTACATACCTGGGTTTTTCATTACGGTATCTCAAGCAGTATGGGGCTACAATTTACCTACTAAAAGTTTAAAAACAACATTAGGAAAAAAAAGTAGTACCTTTCTTTCAGGTTTTGCTATTTCTGGCAGCAAAGAGCAGAAAGGCTTTAGCAACTCCAAAAATTTCACTGTAAAATAAGGAGAAAAAATGTTTTATTATTGTTCCAAATTGTTAAACAGTCAAGATTTTGTTTTGCATCCCACGCTGTGCCCCACAATTCTGTGAAGCATTAGAGGACCAAACTTGCTAATAGTTCTACTACTACGTTTCTTACATGTAATGCATTTAAGTTCAAACAACCCCGAACTGTTATTTTTGAGCTTGGCAACATCTAACAGTGTTTCATCTAAGGCATTTTCTATTGACTCAATACCATGGTTCTGCCTATGCCAGGAAGTGCCAGCAGGACCATATAAGAGAAGTGCTACTATTGCTTGGCAAGGAGCATCCAAAAAATTTTGCAATTTAATTACCCTCAGATTGCAGAAAACGGCACTCTCCTGGTCCTGTGGGATGCATCCAAATGATCCAAAATATTGTTGAAACTTTAATTCCTAGTAAAATTTGCTCATTGTATGAACTTTTTATAAGTAATGCCACATGCTCAAAATTGGTTGTGAAACAAAAATGAACTGGTTGGGGGATTTTAAAACCTGTGACCACATCACAGTCAGGATGCATGAAATTTACAATTACAACTCACAGTAGTGCCATGTCCTTCATTACGCCTCGCTGCACTGTTTCAATGTTGTGTGTAAGTAACATTAAGCTGACAGAGATCAGTCACTATAAGTTACAGCATGGAAGGACTGGTTCTTCAGCTTAGTCATTGGCATTTATAATGACAATACTGATACATACTGGTGATAAAATTATTTGCAAGTGTGCTCCTTAAATTTGCCATCCAGGGCTCCACCACAAAAATTTTCACCGTCACGTCATGAAGTTAGAAATTTAGCTACATGTAATTAAGCTTTCACGGTAAACCGGTTATACTACCGATACCGGTAATAACCGGTTATGGTTTGGTTTGATTATTGCACTGAAGAATAACTGAAAAATCGAAAAAATCGGTAATATCGTAAGAATCGAAAATAATCGTGAATAATTGTAAAATAATTGTAAAAATGTAAGTTACAGCACTATCTCGTCCTAGTTGACAGTACAACTCCCTGGTGGCAGAACCCTTTGTGTTTTCATGAGAGTAGACCATTTGCGATGTGTTTTGCAGGGTTACCCCAGTACTCGCCCGCCATCATTGCCCGTCCCAAATCTACTACCCAAATCTTAAAAAGTGTCGCATGCAAAAAGAATACTCCATTTACATGGTTGCCCTTGATCTGTAGTGGACTAACTTTTTTCAATTTGGTAAGCGTTCTCCTAGACTGAGAATAAAGAGAGCCCCTAGAAATTACGTTCAAGTTGGAAAGTTGTTTGTGCTTCGTTTTCTGAGGTTGAAATTTCCATTAACGTGCCCCCCGAATTTGCTATCGTCACGTAGTGTGCTACAATACTGCTCACATGTGTTCGCAACAATACAGTATGCACATCACTTCTTGCACGCAACCTGTCTGACAGTGATTAATCACACCATAATGTTTTACGCAGAAACTTGCAGATATCACCCTGCAGAGCTTGCGAAGACAGTGCCCATATTCGTTCGGCACGCTTCGTAAACTGAGCCTTGCATGTGTAGGGTCTTATATTTAATACGGTATGCAACCTCCAGTATACAGTAATGACAAAAAAAAAACAACACAACTTGAATATTTCACAATGGTTAAGAATGTCACTTCTACCCAAATCAACAAAAGAAAATCGGTTAATGTGTGGCTCTGTACTATTACAGTATTACATTATACAGGGAGTTGCCACGTGACTTTTGGCCACGTGGAAGCAAGCTGTACATAAATTTATACTGTTATTTGCATTATATTCATGGCTTACTGCTGTGCAACACTTGCATTATCTTAGTATGGCTTAAACTACCCTCACAATATGAAAATGCGTAGTTTTGTTGATCCCCAATGTTGAAATCGGGCGACCCGTGTAACTTCCGATGGCCCGTGTAACTTTCATGGAAAAGGTTTAGAACGATCATTGAATGCAAGCAAGCATAATTTTAGGACTACAAACTGGACTATAAAGGAATATAACACTTTGGTGTACAGTAGATTCTACAATACAAGTTCAACTTTTGTTTTATCAGCCAAGCAGAAAATTTTTAGCGCTCAGTTTTTAGTCCAGCAGACCCTTTGCACGTAGGGCAAATACACGGACACTAAGCGCAGTCTGGTTGTTGGCCGGTTAAGCACTGATGAAGAGCTAGCCAGCCGGAGGGCCAGGGAGAGGATTATTAACAAAGATTTCAGTTTCCGTTCCTGATTTCCATCCACTGGGGGCACATAGTTTATGAACATTGTTTGAAGTTAATATAGCTGAGCCCGAGAGCATAAATAACCAGAATGCAAAAATGCATTGAGGTTTCGATGATATATAAATTTTCCATTTCAAATAATGCCATCATGCACCATTATCTTCACAGTCAAGTGTTACACTAGCATGTTCAAAAAATAATTTTGTTATTCCAGGTGACTTTTGACCTCCATTAAAGACATACATAGACAGACAAACATGCAGACAGAGAGAGACAGACAGCTATCTTGAAAGATCACATTTAAAAAGCTTTCAGACTTTGATCCCCCAGCTGACCCCAGATGACCTTTGACCTCTGCCAAAAACAATGGGGACCATCTCCTGACTATAACACATCTACATACCCAAATATGAAATCTATCCAAGCTTCCTATCTTGGGATATCATGTTAACAAGATTTTCAGACTTTGACCCCTGGTGACCCCAGATGACCTTTGACCTCTGCCAAAAACAAGATGAAACCATCCTCTGACCATAAGGCATCCATCCACATATACCAAATATGAAGTTTATCCAAGTTTCTTAGATTGAGATACGGTGTTAACAAGATTTTCAGACTTTGACCCTCCGTGACCCCAGATGACCTTTGACCTCCACCAAAAACAACAGGGACCATCTCCTGACTATAACGCATCCATATACCCAACTATGATATCTATCCAAGCTTCCTATCTTGAGATATCGTGTTAACCAGATTTCCAGACTTGGACCCCCACTGACCCCAGATGACCTTTGACCTATGCCAAAAACAAAAGCAACCATCTCCTGACCATAACGCATCCACATACCAATTATGAAATCTATCCAAGTTTCCTACCTTGAGATATAGCGTTAACAATGTTTTCAGACTTTGACCCCTAGTGACCCCAGATGACCTTTAACCTCCACCCAAAAACAGAAGGGTTCTTCCTCTCAATATGGTGCATCTATGTACTAAGTTTAAAAACTTTCAGACATTTCTATCTTGAGATATTGTGTTAACAAGCAACGTGTCACAAACACACACACACCCACGCATACATACATACACACGAACGCCATTATGATCCCATTGGTTTCTCTTATCATCGAAACCAAAAATAAAAAAGAAAGCATTCACCACCGCACAGCTTTCCCAGTTACTAGTTAGGATATTGCAGATAAACATCATATGTATAGGAATAGGTTCACAATGTGGATAGGCTAGCCTAGGCCTATGTGCTATACCTTAGGCAATGGCAAAAGTGCCAAGACAAGCTGAAGAAAATTATATCGTAGAGAAAAACTTTAAGCCTTAAGCTCACAAAAGTATTGCACATTGTTGTATGAGGGACTATTACACACGCCTTGACAATATTTTAGATGTTCTTGGCCACATGGATTTTTATTGCCCCTTTTCAGTTCTCGATCCTGCTTTGTGAAAGGAATGTAGGCTACTGCTGACTAGCACAAACGTATGCAGAAAGTACTAACGTTAGCTCACTTGCTGAATCAAACCATACATTTTGGGCTTAAATTTCTCAGTTAAGGGAGGTAGACACTTGGTGTTTTCAATTTTTCCAAAAGCCAAGAATTGACACTGTAGAATATCGTTAATTTATTTACCATTTTCCCCTTTTAAAATGGCGAACTTTTTTCCGAGATTCCATTGTCGAAATTTGCGAGATCCTTTAGCTAAGCTGTACACACTGAGAAAGCAGTGAATGTGCCGCGAGTAGTTGTTGGGAGCAGACCAGTTTTAGGTCCTCTTTAAGTGTGAATTGCTCAAGTTAAGCTAATCAGATGTGGTTATTTTGTTTTGGATATGAAAGAGGACGTGTTAATGTGTGAGTGTTGCCAAATTGGGAAGAATTGAAGGTGATTTAGACTGTTTAAAAATTTGGTGTGAAAAAGATGTTATTTCCGTCACCTTGCGGATTAATAGGGTAGGGTGTACAGACCCAAAACTTCATCCCCTTTTATCTCAAAATCTAAACGGTCATGCTATGGTGAATTTGTGATGCCATGATTGGCCAACTCACTGGCTTTCATGTGAGGGGTGGCTTTAGTGGGGTGTGAACTTTGACTGGGCTGCGGGGGGCATTTAATGAAGGCAAAATAGTGTGTAAGTCAATGGAGAAATTAATGGTGGTGTGCTCCCTGTTGTGATTGTGCTCAAAGTATGTGATTGATCATTGGTGTATGGAACAATCACAATTTCCACAAAAATTTCCTGTTGAAGTTCACCTTGTCTTCTTGGTAGGTGTCGAATGTGCACTTCTCCTTCGTTATTACGTAGTGCAAAATATTGAAGCAGTTGCCAAACACGTCCGCCAAGCAAGCTATATTTCAGCATGCATCTGCTCAAATCTTATGCCATCCACATGTGTTCAAACTGCTAATTTTAGCTTTAGGCTAAGTGCAAGAGAATTTTGGGCCGGGCGGCCAATGTTTTTGTTTTTGTGCCAGGGAGGGGGTGGGGGGAACTCTTCAGATTTTATCCTGGTTGTGCACCTGTGGTCAAAAACTGCTAGTGGAGAACACTGTTACCTAAAAATGACATTCATTCCACGTTTCCTATCTCAAGATGTCGTAATAATTAGGTTTTCGGATTTGACCATGGTGACCCCAAATGTACTTTGACCCCCACCAAAAGTTATATGGTTCGTCCCTTGACAATATTGCATCTACATACCAAGTATGACATTCATCTAAGTTTTCTATCTCAAGAAACAGTGATAACGATGTTTTCGGATTTTGACCCCTGGCGACCCCACATGACCTTTGACCCCCACCAAAAACAGTAGGTTTATTCTCTTGATAATAATGCATCTACATACTACGTATGACATTCATCCAAGCTTTCTACCTCAAGATATCGCGTTTACAAGGTTTTCGGGGTCTGACCCCTGGTGACCCCATACGACCTTTGACCCCCAACAAAAACAATAGGGTTCTTCCTCCCACTGTGGAGCATCTATGTACCAAGTATGGCATTCATCCAAGTTTCCAATCTCAAGATATCGTGTTAACGAGGTTTTCGGGGTCTGACCCCTATTGACCCCAAATGACCTTTGACCCCCACCAAAAACAATAGGGTTCTTCCTCTGACAATAACGCACCTACATACCAAGTATGACATTCATCCAAGATTTCTACCTCAAGATATCATGTTAACAAGGTTTTCAGAGTTTGACCCCTGGTGACCCCATATGACCTTTGACCCCCACCAAAAACAATAGGGTTCTTCTTCTCACTATGGGGCATCCATGTACCAAGTTTGAAAACATTGAGACCTTCCCTTCTTGAGATATCGTGTTAACAAGCAAAGTGTCACAAACACACACACACACATACATCCACACACACACACACACACGCACATACACACATACATACACACACATGCCATCGTGAATGCATAGGTTTCTCTTTCATCGAAACCAAAAAGGGTTCTTTGCTTTTGATAAATTGTAGTAAAATTATCAGTCAAGTACCACAACTGTGTTTCTAAATGAGGCATCCAGTTCCACTGGCTTACGGATACAAAGCTGTACGTACATGGTTGCTACAGCACATATGCCAACTTAGGAACTTCATGTTAAATATGCGGGAAAAAACCGGTTATAATCGAAGTACGATTATCAGAGGTTATGCCGGTTATGGTTTTTGGAATACCGTGAAAGCTTAGTTAACGGTAAATAATTGGCATCGGTAAAATTCTGCCATTCAACTGATCATTACCACCGATTATTCAAAAATTAGAAAAAGGGGCTAAACATACTTGAAACTTGCTCTTAGTTTCCTTAAAATTCCCGTAAATGCTCAATCCTTTAACTTCCCGCCAAAACGGGATGCACTGGTAATCACAAACGTATAAATTTTACCCCTGCCATGGGAATGATCGTTTGATATTTTCCACTACAGTATAACCCAGGAGTAGTGGAAAGCCATGTAATTTGGACTTCCTAAATTACAAATCCCCCAAAAATCAGGGATAAGCGCAACCAACTGCTCTAAGGGGCACTATTGGGAGATTAATGGAATATTCTTTTTGTAGGAGAGTAGAAATTCAGGGTTCTCACTAACGCGAGCTCCTGGGTCCCTGACGCGCGAGTTCGACTCGAGATGCTTGAAACAAATTCCTGTGCGTCCCAGGGACGCACGGGATTTGCTTGCTAAACGCATGTAAAATTTTGGCAAGAAGGCATAGAAAGTTTTGTGTTGAAAAGTTCACACAAACCCATTGCTTTGAAATATTCATTGTCGATGTTACTTCACAAAATCCAGGTAGGAAAACTATCTCTGACTACACCGATTGTTCGACCGATCATCTGTTATTAATCGGCATCGGGCCGATTATTCCATTGTCGGTAAATAATTTGCGTTGGTAAATAATTTGCATCGGTAAAATTCCGCCATTCAACCGATCATTACCATCATTTGAAAACTGCAAAATGGGCTAAATATACTTGAAACTGGCATTTAGTTCCATTAAAATTCCCGTTAATACTCAATCCTTTAACTTCCCGCCAAAACGGGATGCCCTGATAATCACAAAGGTATAAATTTTATCCCTGCCATGGGAATAATCGTTTGATATTTTCCGATATAGGCTAACCCGGTTGTATTACCTGGAATTAGATTTAGAATTGCATTCAAGGTGCATTCCTTGTTGTCTCGCAGAAAGGGCCGCGTAAGTTGCTGTGCAAACTGTTCTGCACAAAACACATAATACAGACTATCTAGCCGCAGTGTTGCGCCATTTTTTTCAAATCCCCAAGCTTTGCATACATATCTGAGCTGTGTACGTTTTGTACATGTACGAAGCGCCTTGTGAAGTTCGGTGGTTATTATCTTGCATAAATTAAGCCATTCCTTGCATTCCATCCGTAATGTTGTTTACAGTGGGGCTTATGCAATGTTGTCATATGTCGTCATTGCAAACGAAAACAGTCATGCACGTGGTCTCATGCAGCAAACTTCTTGGCCCACCCATGCAGTAGCCTTACGTGCGTGTCCGTTTTTACCACCAAATAAGGCATCATGTTTTGCTCGGTGACATCATATGCACAGGACCCATTGCAAAATTTAAATTGGCCCCTGATTGCCTTGATTCTAGCCAGGCAATCACAACTCGGGCCTTCGCCTTTGTGATTTAATGTGCGAAAATACTCAGCCTCAAGACAAGTTTTCCCTTTAAGTTTGTGTTACGACGATTGCACTTGCCATGTTTATATAGCTGGCTAGCGAAGCCGGGCGAGCGCTGTGCTAAATTTACCTAGAAATGGCATCACAAATCGCTGCGTACATGGATTTTTTTCGGGGATTTGACTTAGGTGCATTTCAGTTGTATATTCTTTTTAAACAAGATGTAAGTTTTGGGCAAGAGATATTTATATCCAAAAGGAACAATAAGATACTGTACATTACTCGGGTGCAATTTTTTTGTAGCCTAGAACTGCAAAGATTTTCATGATTGCTCCAAATGGGGGTTTGTTAAAGTAGGAGAGTAACTACAGTACATAACGCAACTACAACTCAGTACAGTAAAAGAATGCAAATGATCCTACATGATGGGGGGATGAAAACTAGACAGAGCACGATGCTGGTCTAAGAACTAAATTATCAGAGGGCATGTGACATCGACTGGAAACAATTGTACTGTATTAACAGTTGATTTGTATCTCCACTATTGAAGTGAAAATATTACACCTACAAAAAGATATCCCGTTGAACGAACGGTGCTATTCCCAATATTTTCCATCCTGAACTGGTTATGGTAATACAATATGCACGAAGCAAAGGGCGCGTACTAAAGAGACAAACATGTGACTTCCCTCTTTCTAATAATCCGTAATAGAAATCCAGCCGATTGTTCGATTAAATAATCGGTAATCAGGTATTACCGATTATAGCATACTATCGGCCGAACACTGATTTATAAGGCCGATATTAGTAATGTGGTCCAGTTCTGCGATATCGCCGGAGCTAAGTGCCTACTAGATCATCCGCCGTGCTGATTTCCAACTTATTCAGAGCAGGGCGTATTAGCTAATAGCAGCTCCCTAATCAGAGTAACATCACTTGTCAATGCCAGACCAGTTTTACGCAGCATCATGTTGCAAAATATCACCAAAGAACATCTGAATGGAAATTGCGGAGCATCACTGACTACTGCATTTTTGTTGATGCTTCATCTTAGGACTCTTCCAAAAAATATGGGACCGTCAGAAAAATGATGGGACCCTTGGAAAAAGAAGTTGAGGGTTCAGGGACTCTTGGGTTTGGGGGCCTAATGAGAACACTGTGTCAATGGTGGTAAGCCTTACATGTAATCAAAGCTATGGTCATGGAATTCGGTCCTGGTCACAGATTTTAACCTTTGTCACAAATGTCACGTCACTGAGTCGTCACAGATTTCAGGCAATCCCAACTGGTTCACTAATTCAACTGCATCATACACTGCCATACACACATTCTTAAAAGTGAAAGGATAACACTACATGCTGAACAATAGCTACCACATAGTCTACACCTTCACATTTCTATTTTTAAAAATGTACTCCCAATCTTGTCTACAATGAAAGTCAGAAAAATGTGTACAATTGAAGAAAACTATCACCTTAGGAAGGTAGAAAATGACTTTAAAATCTATAAACAAGAAATTGTGACGACATTAAAGCTGCTGTCGGAGCTAGCCATATTTGAAAACCGGTTTTGCATCTGTTTTGTATTTGTCTCCATAAGGTTTACCAGTATTTAAAAACCTGAAATTTGTTCCGAGAAAATAGTCTTCAAAATGTGGAAATGCTCTTAAGACAATTAGTAATAGGCCTAATCACGATCTTTTGTGAACTGTAGCCAGGGATTCGAACTTTAGGGTAAAACAAAGTAGACAAAGCACATAGTCCTGTTCAAGGTCTAGTAGAAGCCAGGGTTGGGGCAATTACATCTCAATGTAATGGATTACGATTGCAATTACTTCGTATTTTAGGATTGCAATTATGATTACGATTACAGCTAAAATTGAAAGTAATGGATTACGATTGCGATTACATTGCAATGTAATCATGATTGCAATCGTGATTACATTTTGTTTCCACATAAACAATGGTACTGCTTGCTGAGTATGTTCGTGGGATGTTGAAGTGCTTGAACACAGTACTCTTTGACTTTGTAGCCATATTCCTCTAAGAAAGTTGCAATGACAGCTGATCACTCCAACAAACAGTACAACTAAACATAAGCTGCCTTTAATAATACAACCAATGTGTACTCAGACGCATAACACCTGTAAAACTTTTAATCCAACCTACAACTATCCTTGCAGTGACTTGAACATTTTCCTTTCAACAATTTCTTGTATCATCTCTTAAAGAACATTAACTTTTTCAGCCAGGCCTTACATTTGACACTTCAGGTAAACAGGAAATGAGAACAATAGACTAAAGGTATCAATAGTACACTTTCAATAGCTGCTACTGTACTACTGTAGGAGTCTCCTGGTCCACTGCCCATGGAAGTTTTTATCAGTGGAGCTATTAATTAAACTTTTAGATGTAGCATTTTGTCAGGTTGATGGTTACTGTTTCATGGAGTGTTTAATATCAAATCAACCAGTTGTGTAACAAGGATATGTTCAGGTTGAGTGGGAGAGCTGAATAGACAAATTGTGCAACTAAAAACAAATCCCCGCAGAGTACCAAAACAGAACCAAGTCCTCCCAAAGTAGAGATTATTGAACCCATGCACTTCTCACTCATTTTAAGCAGGAACATCCAAGAAAGAGGGACAATTAAATTTTGTCATTCCAACTGAAGAACCAGCACTGAAAAAATTGTTTAGTAACTTCACTTCTTTGTTCAATTCAACTTCAATGTAATCAGAAATGAAACCACGATTGCGATTATTTTGCCATTGTAATCGATTACGATTGCAATTACTTTGTGATTTTCACAAAAGTAATCGATTGCGATTTCAACTACTTCAAAATGTGTAATTGATTGCAATCGATTACGATTACTGATTACGATTACCCCAAGCCTGGTAGAAGCAGCACCCAAATTTTTCCTACATTCACAATGAGGGCACCTAAGTTAAGGCTATTAGGCCTAAAGCCACCCTCTGATCTTGAAACACTTGGCATTCAGATGCATCTTAGCTGGACTCTGGCTCCACATGCACTCCAGAATATTCATGTAATCTTGAAGGCATGCATGGAGTCTTCTTCTTCTTTTCGAAAGTGGTGACACATCCCTAAAGTGGGACATTTCCTCACCACACATGCGTCAGAGATGGCTTCCTGAGTCCTAAGAAAGCTAGAGATAAGGTTAACCAGGTCTTTATGACCCTTAGTAGGATCGATGAGATCAGATGTGGAGTGTTCCAATCCTTAACTGTAGGGGTGCACCAGATTTGGAATTTTAAAATCCGGCCGGAATTGAATTTGCCGGATTTAAACCAAAATTCCGGCTGGATTTGCCGGATTTAGTCGAATGAAAGAACAGGAACTTACTGGTGGGGTTATGCTTTAGGAGCCTCAGTGGATGCAGGTCTTTTGACCTCTATATCTGTATCATCTTAGCCACCATCAGCAAATGTATTGCTGGTCAGGAGCTCTGTTATGTCTATTTTATTTGTGAGCAGAGTTTTGGTATTCCCTTACAGAAACTGTTGAGTTCATGTCTAATTTGGGTTTTGTGATGTGGCGTGTTTCATGAATGGTTGGGCTAATTGACAAAATCTTACTTCATACTAACCCTGAATGAGATGCCCAAGGGTTCAGTTCAGTGTGGGATAAAATCAAGATGTACTTTGAACACTCAGCTGACACTTTTAAAGCCAGACATGCAACATGTTGAAAATGATTTCATAAATGTCTGTCGGTGCAAATTAAGGAACTAAAGTATGAAAACATTGGCAGTCAATATCCAAATTGAAAAGAAATCAATTACAATTTGAAAAGGAACCAATTACAATTCTTAAGGTGAGTTAATGCATGTTTTAAATTTTGGTTTGGAAGATTTCAGTATAAAACCCATGCTATACTGCACATGCAAAGTGCTGGTAATCATGCTAGTAACAGTGTAGGGGTCAGGTAAGTATCATCTGAGGAAGTGAGATTTTGGTTTGGTCCTGTCAAAGGACCATAGGATGTAGGACTATGCTACTGTAAGTAATGTGAAATTTTCTCGATGTACTTTAGGCCTATCAGTCATTGGCAGTATATTTCATCAATTTTTTATCTGTTTACTGCGAAGCTGATTTTAATAGTCAAGGAATCACTGACACTATTTATACTCCCACCATCATTTGTTCTATTTTAATTGACAAGTAAGGATATTAATGTTATTAGAAGATTTGTTAGTAAAACAGCTAAAAGGCCCCAATAAAAAAAACACTTGATTCTCATCACCATGGCAACACTGACTTTTGACACTAGTGGATATATTTTTTAAATTTGGTATTACTGAATAAATCCCTTCTTGGTTGACCTGTAAGTCAATGCCGCCCCTCATCACCTCCTAGTTTTGTAATTTCCCAGCTCGCCTGAAAACCCTCTTAACTAGAGGGCAATGTGATAGCTCTAGCTCTCTCAATGCAACTTGCCAGTTGAGTTTGTGTAGTTCACCCGTTTCTCGGTACTAACTGCACACACCTCGTACACCTAGTAGCTATCGCTCCACAGTGTCAGGACAAGTCAGAGCTTGAAGATGGGCAAGAGGAGAGAGAAAGAGCTACTATGTAGTCCTGAACTTCTATCCTTGGGCCAAATGACTTATAAATGCCAGAAAGTGCTTGCAGGCAAGCCGGAGAATTACATACGTAAGTAAGAGGTGAGTATCAGGGCTCATAGACACTGAAACCAAGTAAGTTTTGTTGACTGCTTCCATCAACTCCAATTTCATTATAGCTAAGAAAATTTGACATCTGACATCTTTTCTGATGGTTTTTGAATATATATTGCCCAGAATCACTATTAATCCAGCAACTGAATTCTGTACAACAACTTGAAAAGAGCACCAGAGAAGATTTATCTGGATTTGATAAGCTGTGGGTTGATTCATTGACACTGCTTCACAAAATATTTTAAACCACTTGGAACTTTTATGAGTAACAATACTATGCATACATTAAGTACTAAATGGGGGGTGGGGGGTGACTAAGTCCTTCATCATATTAGAAAGTTTGCAACTCCTGATAACACCCTATAGCTAGATCTTTTAATAATATTGTTAGTAGCACACTCCCATCCTAGTCTTTAGCATTTTACTACATTTTATTAGTCCTGTAGTATATTAAGTTGTGTTGTACAGCTTACCTACAAATCCGGCAAATCCCGTCGGATTCAAGACTAAATCCGGCCGGATGCCAGATTTGGAAAAATCCCAAAATCCGGTGCACCCCTACTTAACTGTATATGGCAGGAAGCTTAATTTTTCACAATTAGTTCCAGAGTATTCATGGCACAAATGAAGGTAAATGCATTCAGCAAGTTCTGTGGACAGGGTGCCTTAGTCCTTAGTTTTTGCTGTCCTTCTTTGTCTGTCTTTCATGTTTTTGTTGTGCAAATAAATTCAAATCAAATCAACAACCAATCAAGGAACACCTTGTTAAACGGTGAGCATCTACCCTTGTAAGCTGCTAACTTCACATCACGAGCACAGAATGACAATTGACATCGACAGACTTCTGTTGCCCTTATTGCAAATGCAGACTTAGGCTACAGTAGCCTATGCACAAGCCAAAACAACCAATTTCAATTAGGGTCTGTGAAGTTCGGAAGTCTTATTCACCTAGTCACTGAACGTGACCGTATAATCCGCTCCTTCTAGTCACTCCTTACTAGTCACTGGCCTACATGTACAAAGGTAACAATGTTTTAAGCCAAAACAACAAACTGAGCTCGAATTACAATGGTATGGCTCATTATCGCTCATAGAACAGATTTGAGTTAAAATAATGATTTTGAGCATTCTTAAATACCACTTATACCTTCTGGAATGTTTAATACCAGCGAATTCATTGCAAAAGGCAGGAAAAATGTGGTGCCATCCTTCGCAGTAACATCGACATGTTGATCGTCTGCTACTGTGTTGCATGATGGGAAGGACTTCTGCTTGACAAGCTATCAAAGACCAATTAGTAAGCGCGGCTAGTCAATACTTGTACTTCATATAGTAAGCTCTCTGTACATTAAGAAATTGTACAGTCACTGGGTAGGCTTCCCCGTTTTATATGAGATCACATGACAAACACCGACTTCTTCGACTGAAAAATTACTCTGCACATGCTTAACGTTACTCGCAGAATTATCCAGCCAAAATTTCCCTTTTAAAGGTCTTATTTCGTTAACAGACTTGTGTGGACGGTGAATGTGATGACAAAGATCATCTGTGGAAAGTTTGGTGAGAAAAGGTATCTTTTTGAGGACGTGAGGGATGCCTACTCACGCGTGAGTAGGCAAATGAGCTGTGTTTTTGTGTATAGTAAGTTGTCATGAGTCAATCACTATCATGAGTTGATCACTGCCTTCTAAACGCTATTGCAGCGAGTAAGACAGATGAGATTGCAATGCTAGAATAACCTCCGATGCAAATTCTTCAAACAACATAAAAAACAATTATTTGTTATCATGTTTTTGATTTTTAAAGCAAAAATGTTAGTCACGGTCAGATTTTCAAGTTTCAGCAAAAGTGTGAACCAGAAATTTGCAAAAATCAGTAAAAATGAAGATGAGAATGTCTTGTATGAAGTTTTAAGTAAGAATTCTGATAGAAAGGAGATTGTTCTGTTTCATTATGTCAAAATCCGGCCCTAAATATTGTAATTTGTAGGATTTTATTTGTTAGTTTTATGAAGTGATCGACTCATGATTACTTCATAAGCATTGCTACCTGCACTGCCTCCTACATTTCAATTCATTTTCTAAAGATTACTCAGCCCAAATAACACCAAAATATAGCACAAAGAAGAAGACATATTACAAAACATTACTGTCCAGTTTTATCGATTTTTGTCAATGTTTTCATATTTTTGTGGTAACAAACTTTATTATCGACTCATGATAAGCCTAGTATATACCGGGCAAGGGCCCAGAAATGAAGTGTACTGCATAGGCACGTAATGCTGGGTCCTGTTCAAGGGCCATATTCACCCGTCTATCCTAGGCCTTACAACCATAGATTTGCCTACCCGCTTTTAACATCAGGCCATTGTTTAACTTTATATGCCTAGGCTACCCGCTTTAAAATTAGGCTCTTGTCTGGCCTAGGCCTAGGCTAGGCTATGTCGAAACGGTATTAACGTTACTGTTATTTGTGAGGGCTTTCATGCAATCAATAGCACAAAATACAACTATCGTTACGTTCAATTGCGATATTCCTAACATACGCTTAAACTAACAGTTAGGCATACGTGTCACTTTACCAATCTTTATGGGCTGAAATAATACTCTTGCAACTGAAACAGGAAAAAACCGTGGCCAAAATATTTTTCTTACCCATTTTGTGACTAGAAACTGCTTTACTATGAAGGGTAAATAAATTCTGTCACAAACAAACCGCAGTTATTCGTGGACTCTGCTTTCTTCGCTAAGGCAGAAAACGACCACGATATCGCAAAAGAACCACATAGAAAACGCCCTCACTGTCGGCGTACGTACCTAACCTGCCTTTTCTGACCCCACTTACACGTCAGATGCACGCCCATATTGCAGTGATTGACAGGTACAGATTTTCGATGATTGCGTAATATACTGAAAGCTTGTAAAATCACCCATTGCACATTTACACTACATGTGGTAAAGCAGGATTACCATCCAGAACATTTTTCCCTTCGAAGTTCAAAAATTTGTTGGCAGACACCATGTTAATATTCGCTGCGTTTTGAAGTTATTGTAAGTAGCGATGATTATGATGAAAAACTGAAGGAATAACGAGTCAACAACATGATAGCCTAGAAGGTTGGTCATCAGTCTAGTATTTGTACAAGTTCTGCAAAGGCACGGAGATAATCAGATAGCTATAGCTTAGGCCTATTACATTTCTGTTGGGGGTTATTACGCGAAACTGGTTTTATTTGCCCTGCGAATGCGGTGACTGCATACTCGCTGGTAAAATCGGTCAAATGAATGTACTGTAGGCTATACACACACAACATGCACAAATGGTTGGCAGCCATCCTGTTGTACTGTAGGTTATGTATACGGTCTGGTTACTGTTCGTTTCTGGACCTGTTTACTGTTTGTTAGTTCCCTCCCCTAGCCTACTCTTTTCAAATGACCCCAAAACTTTTCATGCCTATGTGAGGTTTAAGCAGAAACTAAAGGAGGGTGTGGGGCCTCTCAAAGGTGATGATAATACTTTGGTTAGTGACCATCAGGATATGGTTAACTTGTTAAATGACTATTTTGTATCTGATTTTACTGAGGAATCATCTTTGTTGGGGGCTTGTAGGGTTCTAATGTCTCTTCTTCAATCAGTTATAAATGTCATTTTCTCAGAGGAACAGGTTTGTAAAAAGTTAAAGAGTTTGAAGGCTAGTGAGGCCCCTAGCCCTTGAACAGGACCCAGCATTACGTTCCTATGCTATACACTTCATTTCTGGGCCCTTGCCCGGTATACACAAAAACACAGCTCATGTGCCTACTCACGCGTGAGTAGACATCCCTCACGTCCCCAAAAAGATACCTTTTCTCACCAAACTCTCCACAGATGATCTTTTTCATCTATAGCTTGTCAAGCGGAAGTCCTTCCCATCATGCAGCAAAGTAGCAGACGATCAAGATGTCGATGTTACTGTGAAGGACGGCACCACATTTTTCCTGCCTTTTGCTATGAATTTGCTGGTATTAAACTTTCCAGAAGGTATAAGTGGTATTTAAGAATGCTCAAAATCATTATGTTAACTCAGATCTGTTCTATGAACCATACCATCGTAATTAGAGCTCAGTTTGTTGTTTTGGCTTAAAACATCGTTACCTTTGTACATATAGGCCAGTGATCGTAGTAAGGAGTGACTAGAAGGAGTGGATTATACGGTCACGTTCAGTGACTAGTGAGGCCCCATGGCCACATGGGGTCCACCCAGCCATTTAACGTGAATGCTCTGAGATTTTGTCAGTTCCTCTTTCCATCATTTTTCAGAAGTGTCTGGATTCGAGTTTTGTTCCTACTGACTGGCAAATGTTACTCCCAATTTTTAAGAAGGGGGATAGAAGTATGCCTTGTAATTACAGGTCTGTCAGTTTAACCAGTGTTGTGTGCAAAATTATGGAATCTTTAATTAATGGAATCTTTAATTAAGGATAGTTTACTTAAGTATCTTTTAGATAATGAGTTACTTAATCTGTCATAGCATGGTTTCCTGCCAAGCAGATCTTGTGTTACTAACCTACTGACCTTTCTTGAAGATGTCTCCTCATCTCTCGATTCTGGGTATGGCGTTGATGTCATTTACTGTACCTTGACTTTTCAAAGGCTTTTGATAAAGTTCCATTACAGTTAAGGTTTCACGGTACCACTGATAATTGGTACCGTCGTTACCACCACAGATGGTACCGGTAATACTGTAGTACCGGTACCAGAAGAGTAAAAAAGTAGGATTTTTATCACATGCAAAATATCTGTAAAAATACCATTCATTGGCATAAGTGAAGTCTTCTGATAATCCCTGCCTCCCGTTCCAGTATTTTTTATAACATTTAGTCACCCAACACTCAACAAATCGGCAAACAAAAAAAGAAACAACCTCTCTGTAAATTAAGCGTCCGATAAATACGGGACAGACAATAAATCAGCGCCGCACGTCCACACTGCTACTGTAGACCCCACAAGATGACAATAGCACTCAGAATTGTAATTAAGATTGCAAAAAAAATTTCTGCAAATAATGACAATCCCCCTCCAAAAGTATAACCAAAAGTTATTAAGTAGAACTTTACAAAAATATTTTCATAAAAGACTGATTCATTAAGCTTTCTTCCCGCCGAGTTATCACTATCAAAACTAAATCAAAGTGCTTCATGACTGAATTTACGAATGCATCGCGCAGCAATCTGTTGTACAATGATACTTTACTGTTCTTCAGTACGTAGCTATCAATACAACAAAGCAAGTGAGTTGATCAGGTGAACTGAACACGCGAGCCAATGTTTTAAGCGGGATTTTACTGTGTGTTCAGTCCCATTGCTTCACTGTGTAAATTTCTGAAAGAACGTTCGTTGCGTTAGTACGAAAGTTTTTCTTCCACAGACATACATGTAGACAGAGCGTTATGGAGCAGTCCCATTGAATCACTGTGTTAGCATCAGAAATCGTCGATGCAAGGTTCATGTCAGAGCTTGCAATGTTATGATTCTTTGTCTGCTTACAACAAATTTCTCACTCGTTTAATGTTGTGTGCTATCGTAATCAAAGTGAATTCTATCAATCAACGCATGGTATCTATTCTTAATACACCATGTGAAAGCATTTGCTGATGAGAAGCGATCGTTGGGGGGTTGCGCAGAATGTCAAAAGAAAGCAAGGGCCCTCTCAGTGTGGAAGAAACTAGTTTTGCGAAAGCAACGTTTATTTAAACGGCACTTTCTGAAATTCTTAGGGGGATTTGTGACTGAAATGGTGCTAAATGATTATCAAGTGACTATTCCCTGTTTATACTGAATTGTAATGTTTCGAGACACGGGGCATTTATCAAATGGATTTTTGTTACATTTCAGTATCATTCTAATTTAAATGCTATAATTTTGAGAAAAGATTTTCACCTTACAGTTGAGTACCAGTCTCCACGATACTTCGGTACCTTTAGGTTGGTGGTACCGGTACGTACCGGTACTTACGGAAATACCTATATACTGTGAAACCTTAATTACAGTTGGTAGGCTGATGGTTAAACTGTGTAGGTTAGGGGTTCAGGTCAATTGTGCTGATTGGATAAATATGTGGCTTCATGGTAGATCTCAGAGAGTTGCTGTCAGTGGTAACTTCTCCTCTAGGAAAGAAGTCACAAGTGGAGTACCCCAGGGTTCTGTCCTTGGCCCACTTCTTTTCTTAATTTTCATCAATGATATTGATAGTTCTCTTACATCTCGTATTTAGTAAGTTTGCAGATGATACTAAGCTTTATAGGAAGATTAGCATTTTGGATGATGCCTTACTGCTGCAGAAAGATCTTGATAGGTTATTTTCTTGGTCTCAGACCTGGCAAATATCTTTTAATGCAGGTAAGTGTAAAGTCCTTCATTTTAGTCCTAAAAGTTTTAGCTATGATTATAACATGAATTGTAGTGTTTTAAGTAATGTCACCTGCGAGAAAGATCTGGGTGTTGTAATTACTGGGGATTTAAGGTCATCAAGCAGTGTGCAGCCACTGCTGCAAAGGCTAATAGAGTGCTTGGATTGACCGGGAGGAATTTCATCAATTTTAGTAAGGATATTGTACTTAATTTGTATAAGCAGTTGGTAAGACCTCGTCTTGACTATGCAGCTCAGGCTTGGAGCCCCTTCTATGAAAAGGACAAGTATCTTTTAGAGCAAGTTCAGAGGAGAGCCACTTGCCTAATACCTGAGGTGAGAAATGTACCTTATCATGCTAGGCTTAAGCATCTTGGGCTTACCACTTTGGAGCTAAGAAGGATTAGGGGGGACATGCTCCAGGTTTACAAGTTTCTTTGTGAAAGGAATCCTCTTTTGACTTGTAGTTATTTAAGGGTTGAAAGTAATTCTTGGGTGCATGGGCACTGTAAAAAGCTGGAAATGCCTTTTGAAAGGCTTGACATTAGGAAGTTTAGTTTCTCCCTCAGAGTGGTCAAGGAGTGGAATTGTCTGCCAGATTGGGTAGTTAACTCCCCGTCAGTTCACTGCTTTAAGGTTAACATTGACAAGTTTTTCCATGACTGTGGTAGAATCTGATTGTTTGGGTGGTTTGACTTTTGACTAGGGCTTAGACTTCAGGGCATCTTATGGAGCCTTGGCTTTCCTTTGCCCTTCAACCTGTTATGTTATGTTATGTTAAATGGGGAATGATGTGATACACCTTTGGTAACATTATTTCTTTGGGAACAACATCCTTAATTTGACATTTTTTATCCATTTTTTGCAGGAAGTTTGTCATGTACATTTTTTTTTGTTTAGGCAGGCCCTAGAGGTCTAACATAACCCCTATGAAATAAAAACCTTCAGATTCAGAAACTATGCAAAGAATTTAAAGAATGCTGCTATGAAAACTTCTTCAATAGAATGAAACACTAAAAAATAACAAAAATCTGCTTTAAAATGTAACATTAAAACCGTTTCTCAAAAAATAGAAGGGAACATATGAATGTGGCTTGACAGTTCTGTGCACCCTCTCATGAATTAACTAAAACCTGAATATTTAACACCTAGAAGTTCATCAGGGTTGGGGAGGCTGAAATTTACTTATTTATTGTTTGGGAGAAGGCTCCTGAAGAGGAATGCCTTCCCCTGCTGGAGTGTCCCTTGACTCTGCAGATGGTAGATCCAACATTTCTTAATTGATCTCAATTTGGCGCACCTAAAGGTGGCTCTAGGGGAAAATTTACTCCTTTTCCCCTTAGCCCTCCCCCTTAGTTACTCCACTGACATGGATCGAGTTTGATTGTATTCAAACGTTTGCCAATCCCCCTACCGTTGGGTGTTGTTATTGCCCATCTTCACATTGGGCCTATTAATATGTTCAGAGAGGAACTTAAAATTTTGGTATCACTCAGATGCTTAGTTTGATGCTCTTTCCAATAACTTGGGTCATTTCTAATTGGCTCCCAATCATATGGAAGTGATATTGCCAGGGTCATCTCTGCTGGGATCATCTTTGTAGTCAAGTGTAATTTTTCTATGCATTTTGGTAATGCTGACTACAATGCCTACGATTGCACATCAGCTTCATTTTTCCTGAAAGGGAAAAATAACAAACATGTCAGTGCAGCGTATGTAGAACCTCGATCCATTGTGACACACAGGCTACCATTTGTCACATCCTTGACAATGTTGTCACAATGAACTTGAACTAAATACACAACAGAGAGCCGTAATGTACGGCTCTAACACGGCAATCGTGAGTACGTTCTCCATTTGAGAAAATGTACATTGTATAGTCGAGCTATATTACAGTAAGGTAGGATGGGCGAGCCAGGCTACATTTAGTATGACCGCTCACACCATGGCTAGTTAACGCGTGAATAGGATCGACCTGCGTCGATCGTGTACTGTACTGAAACTTATAACTTCTGTACACATCCGTAGGACATACTTTTACCATATCCAGTTGTAAATGGTGTAGGGGTCTAAGTTAACCATACACTTTTTGAATGAGAATGACTACCTTTGTTAACATGGCAACAATAGCTTGAAAATATACCGTTACTTGTATTTTTGGTATCTATTGGTGAAGTTGGATTCTCGGTATCTAATATAATTTTCTTAGAACAAATTTTCATTCTACATTGCATTCTGAAAATGCTTTGATCTTTACCTAATGATGAACTCAAGTCTGAAGTACATTACATTGTATCATGTATGTAGATACCATATTGAATTACATTAAAAACAAAAAAAATTTTGCCTTAAATGAAACAAAACCTTACCTTCTGTTTTCTAGGAACCACATTATCATGTACCCCTCCCCTTTGAGAAATTTTTAAGTGTTCCAGAACTCTCAGATTTCATCTGGTGCAACACTTAAACATCATTTTGTACCAATTTGAAGTGTGTTTGGGTTATACATAGCGCTCCAGATGTATCTTTTTGAAATTTGCTCAAATGGTTCAAGGCCATGGCTGGTTATGAGCTCCTTTTCTTCATTTAGAGTAGGTTTGCCAAAAACACCTTCCTCACAGTGATTTAAGGCGAGTGATGGTGTGTTATCACACTAGCGCCCCTCAAAATTCAAGGTCTGCTTCACTTGATTGTGAATGTTTGTAATTAGCAGCTAGTACCAAATACTATCAAGTACAAATCACAGTCCTGCATGTGTGAGCTTTTATAAACTTGGGGACTGACGTAGTGTATCTTAAATACCTTTATCTATACTGTAAAAAAAGAGCAATTTTAAGGCATAAGCTTAACTTCAAATCAACTTTTTAAGAATTCAAGGGCCAAGAAGATGGGAATTGATTGTAAATAGCATCTAACCTGACCTCCTTACATCAAAAATGATTTGACTGAGTCTTGATAAATATTTTTACAGGAATTAATTGAATGAAGGTAAGGTAAGATACCGTATTGTTTGAGACAAATTTTATTCTTAATGTATCAAGGTTTAGTGGACTCACAGAGTTAGTTAGTGTTATTTTCCTACATACTTGGTAATGTTCCATTTATAGGCACTCAAATTTATGAGAATATGTGTACGATGTGAAATTCTTAACAATTTTACCTTTTTGGAAATTGGCCCTTTTTAGCTTGATGACCAGTGTTAAATGATACCATACTGAATCTAAAAATACTTTACAGCCAGCTGGTAAAATTTTCAGAGATTTTGTAATTATTAGCTCAACCCATGAGGTGGGTAGAGCTTTCCAGCTACTGTGGGATGAAAATTTTTTTGATTTTTTGGTGTCCTGACTTGAAGGCTTAAAAATATGTATACTGTGGATTGAAAAGTGCCAAGTCACAAATTTGTGAAAACCAAAGTGAACCTGTTACACAATTATGTTGGTGTTTCATTTCAAATGATTTATCTACAATATGTATTGTAATCCTCACAGTATCTTCATTTTTCCCCTTTACAGGCAATACCAATACCATGGCTAAGAGGAAAGAAAAAAGGCAGACTGGCAGAGAGGTGATAAAGAGAGTAAAAAGAAACAGAAATATTGTTACTAAAGGGGTCAAGATGAAGAGAAAACAATCTTTAAAGAAAAAGATAGAATTAAGTGTATCTTTACCAGGAGACTGCTCAAATGATTTCTTGGAAGCTGGTAAAGATGTCTTTGTTGTTGATCTAATGGATCAAAACTCTGTAGATGGGAGGGACTTAAGTCAATTGATATCTAAAAAATGTTACAAGGAAGAAACAAATTCGTTAATTCAACTGACAGATAGTTCTTGTGGTATTGATGAAAAAGTTAATCCTCGAGCTGCTATTTATGGAAGGCATGAACTCGAAGGAATGAATTCAGAGCTTTCTGGAATTGAAAACTATGAGAAAACTTTAAAACAAGTTGATGAAAATAAGTTTCAATTTAGTCCTAATGGAGGCAACTTCCTGTCATCAACACCAGAATGTGGGGATTCTGTGTTAACAAGAAAGAGCATTAAAGTTTCAAGTAACAGGAAAAGAGTTAGTAAAAGGGTTCTTGTTGTTGATGGTATGCAACACCCCTCTAATTTGTGCAAGGAGTATGAAGAAGGTGACTATTCTGAAAGAACCACCAACTTTTCTGGTCAGAAAAATGGTGATCAGTTGGCTTCCAGTAATTCTACGATCAGAAAACATGAAAGAACTTCAAAGAAACATAACAAAAGGGATAAAAGTGGCAATTTATCATCAACCTCTTCCTTGTTCCAGACAAGTAGCATTTCCAGTCAGCCTCGGGAAAATTTCAGCCGAGTAGATTTACCGGACGTTTCCATTGTGGATGTGGATGATGACTTCATGTTTGATAATGAAAAGGGAACTTGGGAAACAGAAAAGGATGACTTTGAGCATCTAGATAAATATTCTACTGATTCTGGGGATGGTAGAGAAATAGAGGACAGTCTTCCAATACACCAAAAGATGGGATCAGATAGTGAACTGGAACAAGATGGGAATAGTTCTGAATATAACATTAATGGCAACAATTCATCATTAAACACTACATCATTTGAAGTTTCTGCTGAAAATGTGGACTCTTCCATTTCATCTAGCAGAAACTTGCAAAGCCAAAAGTTAGGTTGTGATGGAGAGGATCAAATTAACTCAGATATTAGCAGTCCTTTGCTGAAGGTACCTACAAGTGGATCAAAGACCAATGCATCTTTTGAGGAGGCAAATTTTTGTCCAAATTCTAAAAATGATAGTAAAAAAGCTACAAAGAAAAGTAATGTTAAAAAGAAGAAAAAGGATGAGGCACCTTTCAGGTAAGGATCTCATTATAGAAAGCATTCTTTTAACTTTGAGAAGTATTTCATACAAAGTATGTGTCCAGGCAGTCTTTTATACTGTTGGTCTGTAGAAATAGGATCTGCACTGTATGTAAGGCATCAAGCATTTGATGTTAAATACTTGTACAGGCATGGGGACCATTGAGGGTCAATCTGCTGCATTGAAATGGTACCAGTATGTCATTCCAGAGAGGTGTTAGAGAAGGAGATACAACAAACAAATTTTTTTCAGACTATGCATTGCCCTTGAAAACGGTTTAATCTTTTGAGGTGTCACTATTTGATTCTAAGTCTCTTTGCTTCTATTTTTAAATCTCTTGTGACAAAGTCCTTTTACTGACGATTTCTTCCAACCTTTTTCAAGTGATCCGTAAAATAAGACTATTGCCTGCATAATGCATATGCTTCTAGTTGGAGGTTTGTTTCTTCCAATGGCAGCAAAGCTTATAATAAAAATTTCTAGTAGAAAAACTGGAAAGTGGAAACAAACTCTAAACAATAAGCTTGAGTTGTGCCCCGTTTGTTTTTGAATGGAAGCATTGTATGAGTCTGTACATTTTCCTTAGATTTAAACAATTTTATCATCATTAAGAAACATTTAATTGTTAAAGTTATATGTGGAGAAACTACTGCTAACTTCAAACAAATAAAATGAAACATTGTGTCTTCTATGGCTTGGAATGACAAAGGTTTCACAATTTTGTATGACAACCAGCAACGAAATGTTAATAATGAGTAGATTGTTCTGTAAAAATGTCTGTTCATTTGAATTTTGAAAATGCATCACTAATCGTGGTTGATACTGTAGAAACATTATGACAAGACTTCAGTGCATAAAATCAAGACTACTGTCAGAAATGCATATTGTCTCATAAGGTCTATGGAAGGTCATTTCTCCTTCTCTACTGTAGCTAACAACTCTTTTGTTGTCCTAATGATTTTCATTTTCTCTGATGAAAGGAGCATTAAAGTTCCAATAATAAAAGGCTCAGTCGTATACAGAAAGGATTGCACCAAGATCCTTTTTGAAAACTGTTCAGGGATCATTTTTGGTTGATAGTTTAAAAATAAACAAAGTTAAAACCACCATGTCCCTATGTATGGTTAATAGAAAGTTTTCAATCAGATTCACCCTTAACATGCCATGAAATCAGGCATGAGATACTTCCTCATTTTAGAGGAAACTTCATCTTTTTTTAGTCATTTCTCCTTTTGCACCAAATATTCAAAAAGTTAATTCTGTCATAAATGTCTTATAAATCTCAGCTATTAAACTTGTACAAACAGTCCTCAGAGTTCTCTCCAATCAAAAGCTTGTTTTAAAATTATATTAATGCTACTAAGGGCCCTTGAGCTTGCCCCTGGACCCTCTCCCTGCTGCCTGCCCCTTAGATTCCTCTTTTTTTAAGTTTCAGGCTCATTTCCTCTTTTTTAGAAGTCTCAGGCTCATCCCTGTGAAATGGCCCCTAACAGAAATGCACACTTCTAAAAATCCCAGTCTACGGGCCTTTGATCAGGTTTTTGGCGGAACATTTATTCAAGAGAGAGTGCACCCCCAGCGCACAGTAAAGATACTTATCAGGCTTGTATACACAAGCTGCATGGCCATGAATGATAATTGTTTATATTCTCTGGAAGTATAATAGCTTAGAGAGATAAGAAATGCAGACAGGAAACTGAGGTACAGTAGTACACCGGTCAGAGGACACATGGAATAAACATTGCATTCAAGGGTGTGCACTTTCTTTCAGTATGTGTAAGGGGCATTGCTTGTTATGAATCTTTGACTCTGTGTGGACAGGGTGGGGGGGGGATGCACTAGAGGTGATAAATGTCCTTACTGTATGGTACTGCATGGTGTATTATTACAGTACTATGTTTATTTCTTCCAATTAGGAACTATATGCAGGAGAATGCTGTATTTAATCATAAAAACTGTTGAGAAAAAAAAAATACTCCCTCACTGGCAGAGCAATGCTTCTCTTTCAAGAATTCCATAAGATAGTGATGAAGGCAGTTTTGAATTTTTCAACTCTCTCTCTTCAAAGCCTGGGCCACTTGTTTCATGAAGCTTATTTGGAATAATGTCTGTGTTTTAACTCCATTGAGCATGTATGAATTTGGCATAAACATACAGTATCATTGATTGACTGATTATTTTTTTCAATTTTCTAACAATGTATATACTAGAAGTTTTTCTTTTATTCGTGCATTTACAGTAGCAATACTTCAAAAGATGTTAGAAATTACATTTCAATATTTTTGTCATTATTCCAGTGGTAAAAAACATATTTTGTGACTTTTGCAGACTCTTCCAACATGTAGAAAGGGGAAAGGCCGTCCTCATTTTTCCTCAAGATGCTGAAGCTCCGTTTGTTGGCCGAGTGTTCTTGCAAACTCTTGTAGGGTCAGTGAACGTAAATGGTTTCAATGTGAAGGCAAACAATGAATGGTATCCCATCTATGCAACAGCCAGTGATAATATATCCACACTGAAAGTTAAAACTTTAAAAAATCAGAGTCAGTGGAAGCACAAACAAATTCTGGAACAGTTGAAGTTAGAACAAGATAAAACCATCTTTACAACTATTGTAGAACATGGTCCTTATGCAGCCATTCTACTGCAAAGACTTGAATGCAATGCTTGGAATTTCGTTAAACAGCTAAACATGTTGGAGTATGCAAAGGATGTTACTGTCAAACATTCAGTTGTAAGTGTTACCTTTTTTTAAATTGATTGTCATGTAAAAACTGAGGAATGAAGTTCTTGGACTTACAGTAAGCAGCATGAGGTTGTAATTCTAATCTGTAACCAACTCATCTTATGGGGTGGGGCTGTTTTCCTTCATTCTAAAAAAAACTGTTTTATGAATTGTTTTTAATTTGAGGCTGTATTCACCATTTGTAATGTGAGACCGAGGGTAAATTGTTTTCTAAAGACAGGATATGTGTACAATGCACTAAGTATGTACAGTAATCAATGTCAATGTGCTCAAATGCAAAGAAGTGGGGTATAATTTTCAAATTTTGTGCAACTAAATGATTATTGCATGTCCACTCTGGTTTGCATGGGACAGGATTGATCTGGAATGATTAATGGCCTCAGGGAAAGTTTGTTCCTAATCTTGCATTCAGAAGGTCTGGAGATTCTACTGTGCTCCTGGCAAGGTCATACTAAAGACTTAAAAAAGAGGAAGTAACTTCTATTGTGCTTGTTGCCCAGCATAAGCAATGTAGTAGGGAATGTCAAGCTACTGTAGGTAGCCAAAAAGAGGCCACAAAGCCACAAATGGAACTAGAAAATGTGGTTACGTACCGTAACCACAGTGGACATGACCATGTACCGGTCTCTGGTTGCCTATGTGGGGTGAGGATGGACTGCCTGTTTAATCCGACAACAGTGACATAGAATTGGTATGTGGACTGGGGTGGGGGGTAAATATTTTTCAAAATCCAACATCCTGTCAAACCCTGGATCCTTTCCAGGACCGGAATCATCTATCAGCAATCCACCCACGAAAGCGAACGCACATGTACACACACACACAACCAAACATACACACACTCTCACATTGACAAGACTTTACACTCCAAGTGACTGTTCTGGAACCCCATTTCGAAAATTCTCGTTTTAGAAACGTAAGACCAGAAAAATGTGGGCTTTTAACTTGCCCTTGAAAATTCTGGGGAGAACTCGCCCACATTGGATCCGTCATTGGTCCAGATCTTGAGGAGAGCAAAACGTTTTGGAAGTTTTGATGGATGGATCATGGGCACGCCAGGTACTAAGTAGGTTAGGTGCACATTATATATATATGGTAGGCTATGCTTGTAATGGAGATCTTTAATGTGATTTTGTTTTATTATAAAACAAGAACACTACAGTATCTGAAGGGGTTGACATGCGTAATATTAATTATTACTATTATTACTTTTTTTATTTTTTTGTAGGAAGAAATTGAATTCATCCTAAAATATATAGGCTACATGATACGGTGACAGAAAAGAATACATTATTTACATATATCTACAGGTCAATTAAATGAAATAATACTGGAACGTTTTATTTGTGCCTTCAAATATATATATACAGACAAATATATACAAACTTTTGTTAAATAACATAATGTTTACAAGTATTTACAGTAATTAATTTAGCTTAGCACACGAAATTTCAACAGTACATTTTACATTTCAATGAATAAAAACAAACGCAAAATTAATTGTCAGTGTAATACAAACGCAAGGAAAGTTTACCATCGTTAATTGAAACAAAGGAGTTACCAGCTGTCCAGACCTTTTTAAACTTAGAATCACTGTATCTCTGTTTGTCTGCTTTTTTTTTTTGAAGGAACGCTCTGTTTGTCTGCTTTAACACATCACACTTATTTTTTTTGAAGGAACGTTTTATTTCTGCCTTCAAATACATATATATACAGACAAATATATACAAAGTTTTGCTAAATAAAAATAATATTTACAAGTATTTACAGTATTTAACTTAACCCACATAATTTCAACAGTACATTTTACATTTCTTTTTTTTTTTTGTAGTAGTCCACATGAATTCTCAATTGGCACAGCTTTTTGATTGACAGCAAGTTCAAAAAGTGCAGATTACGGAAGCTTATATTACACAACATTTACTGTTATTACTGAGTTAGATAGTTTTTTTTTTTTTTTTTTTGAAGGAACGCTTTATTTCAACACATCACACTTATACTTGCAAAAGTTTTTCTGAAAATTTAAAAAAAAAGAAAGAAAACGACCACTCTTAGCAATGGGTTCCGAACTCGTATCGACGAATTCCAAGGCGTGATACTTACCGTTGCGCCATCGCCTGCCTTATCGAAGATAGGCCTACAAGTAAAAAATGTACTAGTCACTGCTACATGTAGACGTTCAGGAAAACCCCAGATTTTGATTTTATTATTCTCGCTAATGTGCAACAGTTGTGCTTGTGAAAAGAAGTATGGTTACTCAGGGCATATTTGGCCATCATTTTGTAAATTTAGTCCCCCCCCCCCCGAAATGGTGGTCGCGATCGACGGCCTATTTCTAGACAGAAATTGTCCCTACGGCCCTCTGTCTATTACGACATTTACCTTAAACACGTCAGAAAACTTCGTGCAATTAGTCACATCGTTTGTACCTTGGAGTAATAAGAGTTTTATTACCCCATCATTTTTCACATCATTCACTGACTGCAAGGATTGTTAACATACTAACTTTCTACTGAACGCTGCTCCGCACACGCGGCCAGCGACTTGCAGTAACCTGTCTGTATGCTATTGTACATAGATTGTACATTCGTAAACTGTTTTCAAACGACGAAAGGAGACATCGTAGCGTACCCACAGATCTGCATTGCAGTATGCCGCAATTCCAGGAAATTGCCAGAAAGAATTAACCTCATTTTTTTTCACATTTATACAGTTGTCTTCATAATCATTTTATAAATGGATTATCAAATATATTTGATAACCAGACGGTTCTAAATAAATTGATTTTGAAAATATACATGAAACGGTAGCAAACACCAACGATCTGGAAAGAGAGTAAGAACCCAGTTCACGTAGGACAGCATCCCTCGTTTATGACTGCGTCATATGTAAAGTACCACGAGTATTAGCCTACTTAATATTGTAATTAGCCTACTAAATATTGTAATTAGCCTACTTAATATTGTTATAGGGCTACTTAATATTGTTATTAGCCTACTTAATATTTAAATGTAGAACATTTGAGGGAAAAATGTACCCCATTTCGTAATTAGCGACATTTTTCACAAAATCTTGTCACATACCCGTCTCCTCTGCTGTACAAATCTTTTCCCAAAAGATCGGTTTGTTTCTTGATGGGAGTCGTCCGATAAACTGAACGAAAGAAATGTGGTCACGTGATCATCAGAAAATGCGACCAACCACAATAATGGACATGCTGTGCCATGTCCATTAAAAATCGACTGTGGTCGGAATGACTTACAGTAAACCACATGGTTTGAAACTGAGTTGTTAAATTCGACTGATATAACTCTCCTACTAATCTAATCAGTGGGCTGCAATTAGAATCGTATTTCGGAGAAGGCACAACAGACCTGTGTATGCAGTAGATCAAGTAATGTGAATTTGATATCCCAATTTGAATGAAACTGAAAATGGGTTAGATACTGTTGCTGTACAGTACAGGAAATGACAAGTCTTTTTAACCCTTATGTCCAAGTCTTGTGAAACATGGTATCTACACTTAATTACGACACAGGTTTGAGCTACTGTAAATTAGACCGAGACTTGTTATTTGGAGCGATCAAATGAAAAAAGTCAGAAAATTCACTTTTGCTACCCTCTTGATCCTCACAGACAAAGCTTTAGAAATATTGGAAATCTTGTTCCTTCTTAATTTTTCAACAGTTAATTCAATTTTAAGTGCAACATTTTGCATGAGGTGTGGAGTTTGACTCCTGGCAAACATGTTGAAATATTAACCTTTAAGGATATCTGTCATGTCTACCACAGTTTTTGGGGAAAAACTGTGGTTCCCAGTTGTAGTACCCAACCATGGGTTCATTACACTGATAAGTTGCTTCAGTGAACCACGTACAACTTCCAATTAAAAATTCTTGTTCAATAAAAGCCAAACAGTCAGGGGTTCAAATACATGCTGGGCAAAATAAGTGATGGCAAAAATGGGATCAAATTACTCATGTTGCATTGAAGAGTTACATCCCCTTTCAGTTCATTTTAGATGAACTGTTATCAAATGTCAACTTTCAGGGCTATTGTCAAATGCTTTATTAGGCATCTAATTGGTATTGATAATGATAATAGTTCTTGACAAGATTAAGTAAAGAATATATTACGGAGATGAAGACTTTAGAAATGAAAACTACTGCCATTGTGCCTGGTGCTCAGCATGAGCAATTGAAGTAGTAGCCTGGGGAAAAAAAACCAGTGAACTACAAATAAAAAATATGCCATAAAACTCCATTTAACCAACAAATTCATCTACCTTGCCTTGTTTTCTTCCAGCCAGTAAGCATGCAGGATAGTGAAATATTCCATGACCTTGGTTTTCACCTTTACCCGTTGAAATATTGTGGTGTGTCTCAGTTGAAACCCATCAAAACCCTTACAGGGCAGGTGAAAGCCATCAGTACCATCCTACACTCTTACAAGCAAAACAATGAAGTTCCAGTTGTAGTCATCTGTGGTCACCAAGGTTCTGGGAAATCTACATTTTCTCGCAACCTTGTCAATAGCTTCTTGAATGAGTAAGTATTGTACTGTAGATGTTATTGAAATTAGGAGTTATTTTCTCCTATAATTTATTGGAGGCTCCATCTTGTGAGAAAGGGGATCTGTGGCATGAACTGAAACCAGCCTGTAAGCCTCAAATTGGTCTGAAGGCCTTTCCTATACAGACCTCAGGCTGGTGAACATTATGTTTACAAGAGAATTAAATAACCACAAAGTGTTGAACAGAATGTCATGCAGTGTTGGAATTTTGTACATTTGTGAAGAATCAACGTTGCAGAAAGTGGCATCATGGTTGAATTTCATCACAAAACTACAGAGATAGGGAGGAATCATTTCTCCTAGTCAAGTCTCAGGTCAAAATAATGCAAGTCCAAATCAAGTCCCAAGTAATACAGCCAGCTACAAGACAAGTCAAGTCACAACTCATTGACAGATTTTCTAACTTTTGGTTAAATTCATGTGTGTGACTATCTAAGCGGAGTGCCACCATCAGCTGGAGCAGAGCGTACAGGAAAATTTTTGGTTTTACAAACCTCCAGATGGCCAGAAACAGCACTTCCTGATTGTTCTAAGCTACAAGTACCCAGCCATGAAATAGAGGTTTCATGTCTGCAGTTTCTCAGTTATTAATAAAAACTCAATGCATGAGGAATGATAATGCATATCAGATAGCTTTTGAGACCGTGCACATTTCCCCACTGGGGGAGCTCGGAGGGAGAATGGGCTTACCCCTTCACACCCCAAAAATTTTTTTGAATTTGTCAAGGCTTTCTGCAGTTCATTCTAGTGCCATGTTGGAGTAAACATAATGCTCAACACAATGATGACACTACACAAACTACCAGCAGTTCAGAAACATGTGATGTGTTGTTTTTATTTATAATCCTCTTTTTTCTGCTAGCATGAGAAGTACAATTATGCCAAATTTACGCGATTTGGCCGGTAATTGGCCAATATGGCAACCCTGGGCTGGGGGCGGGAGACGACTGGAAGGAGATGTGCCGAGTGCTTCTACTAGTTACAAAATTGCATGAGCAAATCTCGTGTTCTCCTTGAGCAAGCACAGGAATGTGTGTGACCAGTACTGCTCTGCGTGTGAGCGTTTGAAGGAGGTGAAATGCGTGTGTCACACGCCAGATGCATGTTTCTTGGAAAGTATGCTTTGAAAAGGAAGTCAAGTCTGAGTCAAATCCCTTTGGTTAACTTGCACATGAAGGGACAGCTTTTTGGCTCAGGCACAAAACTATATTTAGCATCTTAAGTATCAAAATTACCAGTCATTACCATACTTTTAAAAATTTAAACTGAAATACATCTTGAACAAATTATAGAACAGTATGATAACATTCTTTTAGGGGAGAGTCATTTACAGTATCTAACCAGCCAATATGGGAAGGTGGGCAAAGGAAATGCATGAGTGACTTGCCCATAACCACCAGTTAGATAAATGACTCTGCCCTAAATTTCCTGGGTATCTTTCCATAATTTTGTAAACCCTACTCTCAGAGGAAGCACCAAAATGTCAAAATTGGGGAGGGGGAAAACTGAGGGCAAACGATAATGTTGGGAAGGCAAAAACTTTCAGGTGTAGTGACAAATCAAGCTCTGGAGTCCAAAGGGCAAAGGCTCCAGAAGCTCTGAGGTTTTAGCCTAACTCTGGATGAAAAATTAAGTCTCTTGATATGTGTATTGTATGTTTTTTCGGTTAACCCATCTCCAATCTGTCCTTTATGTAGGAAGGGTGGGTGCAAGGACAAAATCTGGGGGCAAATTCCCCATTCTGCCCCCATAGCACTGCCACGGCCTAAACCGTTGCTTTTCTCTGTTTCCTGAACACTTTGCCTTCTTTTGTCATAAAATGTCATCTTTTACCAGCTGTAACCAGATATACTCACTGTGATCTTTTAATGCAGGACTGAGGCAGTTTGTTACATTGAAGCTGACACTGGTCAAAGTGAACTGACACCATCATGCCTTTTATCCCTGCATCACTTGACAGAGCCCCTCCTTGGTAAGACTGATAATTCATGAATTTTTTCATGACTAGCTTTTAGCTGTTAGAAATGGTACTGTAGCAGATTCTAGTCCTCCTTGCTCCTATGTCACTGTTTCTTTGTCTCTGTTGCCTCGTTTGCAAACACCCCGAGTCCAGAAATCTACTTCGCTCCTACTTACCTCACCTGTTTCACAAATGGACTGTTCCATTTACTGCAGAATACTCACTGGCAATGTCTTCTGTAGGTGGTGCTTTGCCCTAATAGGAACCATCCCCGAACACACCCTTGTTTCATTGTCAGCGGAATTCTCAAGTCATGTTTTTCCGGCTCTCTCATTTTTTCCTTGTTTTTGGAGTTTTGTGCTGTTTCGGAAGTGTTTCATTGTCTCTATCTTTTGCATCAGCCTTGCAACCCGGAGTGATGAGTAATGTTCTCTCTCATTTGGGTGTTTTTGGGGCCCTATTTTAGACTCGCCTTTGGTGGTTTCGTTAGTCCAGAATTATATTCCTTTGGCAAGTGCACCATGCATGCTCATTGCAGTGTAAGAGTTGATTTATAAAGCTTTTTGCTATGTACTGGCTAAATGCAACCTGAGACAACTGTGTAAGATAAGTTATGTAATAGGCAAACAAAAAGAAAGCTCAAGTGCATGGCTGCAGTGTGTGAACTAGTGAACTGTTCTTCCAACTTTAACTCACCAAGTGAAAAACCTGCCTCGGCAGACAAACTACATGTTCTTGGAAGCAACTATAATGGGTAAATCTAGGCATGTGTTACGTATAAAGTAGTGTTAAATGTTTGGTATGTCAGTATTAAAGCAAATGATCCAGTTACTGTACCAAAGAGGAAAGCAGGGAAATACTTTTTACATGTTACAGCAAAATGACATAAAATAAAGATTTCCATAAGGCTTAAATCATCTTAATTTTATTGTCCACATGCAATTCTAAATCCTCATATTCAGTGACATTAAGGGAGTTTAGAGGTTTTGTAGTGTGCAACCATCCTCGATACAGGTAAGCAAAGAATTTGAAAGATTTAAGCTGGTGTACTCCAGTAATGGATGACAAATTAGAATTGAATTGGTCTATAGACTGGTAATTTCATTTTAAGTTAGTTGAATGGTTTTAGTTGCAAGAAAACTCATATTACTGTAAGTCGTTTACCATATACTCACTTGTACCCCTTGAATAATTTGTTACCTCTCACTCAAAGACTTGAAATTTTAATTGTTGCAACATATGCTTTAGAATTCTTGCAATGTTTATTATTGATGGTAAAATGTGCAGCAGCAACACCATGATTTCAAAAGTTGGGGAGGCGGAAGAAAAAAGTTTTGCCTGTCACCCATTTAAAACTGTAGGTGGGGTCTTGGGCAAACCTCCAGAAGCTCTGAGGCATATCTCTTGAGTGAAAATTGAAGTCTCAGGATCGGTACATTTTGCTTTCGAAGGAGGAGTCCTGGGCCTCCTTAGGAACCTTTAGGATTCCATGGGGATAAAGCCATGTTGGGTCACCAAAAGGGCAAAGCCTCCAGAATCCCTTAGGTAAAAGCATGTTCCTGTAATGGGAAAAATTAAGTGTCAGCTTACATTTGGTTCAGGAGTGAGAGTTGTCCTTCTTTGGTGTTGACACTTAAAATTTTTAAGGACACTCCCAATTCTTCCAAACAACTTATTTCTAGCCTTTCCCAAAACTAGAATTTCTAATATCCTCCTTGAGTGGGCACACCTATCCTGGTGAGCCCTATATTTTGTAAACAGGACAGTGTCTGAGCATGCTCTGTAATGTGGGCTTTCTCCTGCACCCTTAGAATTATGACATCAATCACAATATATTTACCCATTCCCCCTCCCAAGTAAAAATGCACCTAGGGTGATAACGTCTGGTGACCTACAGAAGAACAGCAAAAAGGAAAAGGAATGGCAACATTATGAAAAAAGGACGTTTTGATCTTACAGATGTTGATTTTGGTCTTACAGGTGTTGATGTAAGATATACTGAACAGGCAATTGGTTCCTCCTTAAAGATAACTAAGTTGTAGTTTGTTATCAGCTAGATTCTACAATATGTACTCTGGAATTAATGGGAAATAATTGCTAGATTTGTTGTTGTACATTTAATGAATGGGTTTAAGGCAACATGGTCAGTCGAGATCTTGGCAAAAGGGCATATTTTGCTGTTCTTCAATTTATGGTGTAAAATGACATTATGACAACTACCACAGAGCTTGTTGAAGCAATGCATGACTATAATCAATTTATTTTGTATACTTTTTGGCACTTACAGGAATTCCATTTGTACATCAAAGACAGCCAGCCAAGTAAGTAGCCCATTAACACTGTCTGCAAAGTTGAAGATAATTGCAAATATTTTGACTATAGACCTCAATTGTCTGAAAGCAATTGTGGGCAAACTCTTTTGTGAAATGTCATATACAGAAAAGACTAGTTTGGTCTTGTCTGCCTTCAGTTTTAATTAAGTGCACCTCATCTTTATTTGTGTAATTAAGTTACATATCTTTTAAGTCCTAATCCTCTCACTCCAAACAGCACCAACTCTTCTAAGCTAAGCCCCTCCCACAACTGTCTCACACTCATCCTTATCCAGACACAATCTCAGTTTATTGCTTCAGGGTTAGTATACAAGACCCCAATGTGTAATCAAGACACTCCAAGTGCAGTACATGCTATGTAATATAAAATATAGTATTGTACATTTTTTGAACTTTCTGTTAAACAAAGAGATGTGCCAATTGAAAATTTCTGTAGACTACTGCAAAAATTGTAGTTTGGCGTGAGAGTTGACTGCCTTTAAAATGTCATTAATTAAAGTATAAGTGTCTCAGTTTAAGCTTTGCTGACCTGGTCTAGACCTGGTCTTCAGTTTTGTGGCAAATTTTTTGCTTTCATGATAAGAGAACCCATTTCATATTTGATGGCATGTGGGGGTAATTGTTTTGGGAGGCACAAGAGCAATTTTTGCCCAAATAATGGCACCATTTATCATGTTTTGCTTGAATGGACCAAATGATTTTGCCCAAATTGGGAGGGTAAGTGCCCCCCTGCAGCTTAGCCCTGTATGCCTGTGATGTTGTGTGTGTATGTTCAATACCAACAGGGTATATTAACCAAGTGATAAGTGTGTGCTGTGTGTGCACCTATAAACGATGACTGAGAGGGTATGGACAGCTCATGAGAGCTGGAGCCTCGCATTTCTTTCCACGCTCACGCGGAGCTTGTAACTGGTGTAGCTACGGGAAAGTTCGGACACTGCAATGAGCTCTGTGACATGATATGCAAGAGCCGCCCTCTCTCTCCCGGCATTCATGTGCTGCAAGATGTAACTGGCTAAAGGGGATTTCCGATGATTTCCTTATGGGGAACTGTTCTAGGTACCCTCTAAGGCTTTGAGTAGGGTATGTGCATTGTTTGTGCGTGTGTTTTTACAGTAGGTATGAATTCAGGAATTGTTTATTGCTACTCAGTTTAGCTGGTAAGTAGTCAGTTTCAGCCCATCTTCTAGTCATAGATTCAACTATAGACTCATCAAATTTCCTGTCAATGAGATCATAAATGTAAAAGTTCATGCTTGTATTTAAGTAGTAATTGTTTGTGTCAGTTTAACATATTCCAACAAATGCAGAAAACAAAACAGGTGTGTTTATTAAACAGTAAACTCATTCCCAAGAGCTTTTATATCTTTCTTTTTTAACTTTTTGCAGAAAGCAATCTTAAATTTTATTCACTTTGAAAATTGTGCAAGAAGTCTTACACAAATATTGCACTACAATGTGTGTATTTCTTCTTCTGAATTTAATGCATTTAAAAGACAATGGCAGCCATGGTTAAGTAGTCTCCGTCTTGATTTCAATTGTACACAACTCTTTTGCCATCCCTTGCATTTTTCATTAGCATAGTTTATGTATGCAATAACTTTATTTTTATTTAATGTTATTGTTTTGTACATACATTGATTGAGCAGGACATTAAAAAAATAAAAGCTCATTGGAATGAGTCTGTTGTTAAAAGCTCTTACCTTGTTTTCTGCATTTGTTGGAATTCGTTTAATTGACACAAATAATTAGTACTAAAATACAACCATTTCTCCCTCATGTTATATGTTCCACATGTTATTTATTTGAAGGAGATATGCAGTCACCCCAACTTGAAGTAGCATTGTAGACTGTCCTGTTTATTGATTGGCACTTGAGAGTCATGCAAACATGTATATTTTCTCTCCAAATGTGAAATTTACGAAGAGTACAGTACCTGCTTTGTTTCTTTTGAATCTGCAACACTGAAGTCTTAAAATAAATGAAAAATACTTTGAAGAGAAATGAGAAGAAAATTGTGAGATTAAGCTCCTTCTTAGAAAAAGTTTTGGGTGACATGCTTTTGTCCTTTAAGCTGGACCATTATTCCATTTAATTATTTCTTTATCCTTGTTTATTTGATATCTATTTTTATTTTTAATTAGGATGTTTTTCTTTGGATCAAATGAAACCAAGAAGTCACCTGATCTTTACCTAGAGATGTTGACAGCTCTTTATCAGTACTACACAGAAACATTTCCTTCAAAGCCACTCATAGTCAATACAAATGGTTGGGTTATTGGTAAGTTTACTCCTGGCTTTAACTGATGGCAGTTAAAAGTAGTGTAACATGTCAGCGAAAATCCCTGATGTTAAACCAGGCAGTCAAGGAGTATGCTTTTTTAAGGAGAAATCTGTTGGACTTATTTCAGTATCTTTTATGGTTCTCAAGACATACCGCTTCAACTTTGAATTTTTCTAAAGCAACTTGTTGGTTATGCAAAACAATGATGTAAGGTGTTTCACAGTGTGAACATTTCTTTTGTTAACCCTATATCAATTATCTTTTTATAACTCATCATACAGTTTATGGTTTGGTAATTGATACAGCTGATTTTCAAGGACTTAATTTTAACTTTCAAATAAAACCCCCAGGACATGTTAATGTTGCAATTGACCAGGAAAAGAAGATTGCAAAAACAAATGATAACATGTATGGCATGTCCCTCCTTAGACATCACAAGTGTTGCATATTGAGCTCACATTTATGCATGATTAAGTGCAAATCAGAAATTACCCTGTAAAATGGTCATTTTGTTTTGATGCAGTGTCAGCATAATTGCAGCAATTTTCTTTGGTTTAATACTTTTAACATCAAATACCCAACTTTGTCATTTCATGTCTCATGACCATAAAACTGCAGTTTTGGAAGGTGATTTAAGGGTGTTTCACAGAAAAATCATTACTTTAAAACCGACATTTATTGACAGAGAATGATAGATTATTCAAATTACAGATTGAAATTCAGGTATGTGTTACTCAGGAAATTATTTGTTTACCAAAACTTTCCACAATTCAAATGATGTAACTTTTATAACTCTTCTAACACCTAATGTTTTTGATGGAACTAGTGCTGTGGTTTATCATTGAGACATAACATTTGAAAGCATAATAACTGTAGACGAATCCGAACAGATTGTGATGATCTGATTTTAGTCGGCCATTACTGGGGTCCATCACCTAGAATCTTTAAATTCCTTCGTTACCTGTTCCATGGATGGTTGTGCACTGAAGTGTATCATAATTTTCTCAACTTCACTGAATATGAGGATTTGAAATTCATGTAGACAATAAAGGAAGATGATTAAAGGCTGAAGGCCCCCACTAATGGCTGCCTACTTTCACAGAAAACAAGTAATCAGATTCATCTATAGACCTTGTGCATCTTATGTCACATAGCAGAAAGTGTGCCCTCCTTTGGGGGCAAAACAAATCCACATGGACTAATGCAGACAGCTGATTTGTCAACAGCTTGAATATATGCACAGTCTGCTTCAGGTGCAGGGTGAATTCTTATGCATTCGGCCTTGTGGTCCATTGTTTTGCCCAAAGTTTGATATCAGTGTGTCCTAATGAACAAGGTGTATTGATCACTAGAGTAACTTTTTCAATTTTCAGGATTAGGAGCCTTCCTGTTGAGGGACATATTACACATCATGAACCCAACACAGATAGTCCTGCTGAAGAATGAGGATCAGGTTAACCCTTCAGAATATTTTAGTGATCGTTCATGGCTTAGAAAAGAAAATGCAGGAAATCTTCCATCATCTTCCATTCTGACAGTGCAAGCTGCTCCAAAGAATCCATCAGGGTAAATTTGCAGTGAAAATCTTTACAAAACAATTTATTCATTCAGTTAGTGTTTGTTCATTTCATTTCTTTGCCTATGCCTGGTATAGTTCCACAAAACTTCATGAGCAAACAGAAGAATCATGAAAAGATGGATTGGAAAGAGTTATATGCCAATCAAGTGAAACTCAGCCTTTTTTTCAGTTGTGGAGTCGCTGGATTGTCTCTCTTTTCCATTGCTTGTAGAAAAATCCGATCAGCACTTGTGTTTAGTGACTGTAGGCAGCCATTAGTGGGGTCCATCAGCCTCAAATTGTCTTCATTTATTGTCTACATGAATTTTAAACCCTCATATTCAGTGAAATTGAAGGAATAAAGATGCAATTTAGTTTACAACCATCTATGATACAGGTAAGCAAAGAAATTGAAAGATTAAAAGGTGATAGACCCCAGTGATGGCTGACTGAAATCAGACCATCACTTGCTGTCCAGATTTGTCTATATGAAGCATTAAAAATTGAATGAATAAGCTGTTAAATTTTATATCTCAGCACACAAATGTTTTTGGAAGAAGTGGAATTTATAGGATTGTCAAATACATTCTTAAAATTTAACTTTTATGTAATGGTGATGTAGTTGTCTTTGCTTGGGGCACTTTCCAAATTAAATATTTAATATCCTTGATCTTAAACAACATGATAGAAGCAAAGAGCAAGTTTTAGCCATCTCAAGCTGGCAACTAATAATCCAGAATCTATCAGAGAACTTCCTGTTCAGGTATCTTGAGATCAGTAAAGTTGAAGGGATTTGCCCCTTTCAAAGTCTTTTTGCTCAATAGAGCAACAAGGTTGGTTTAAAGGGGTTAGCTGCCGAAATTACAGAGATGTTTCGCCTGAGAAAACGCCTTTTTTCGGGTTTCATAGGCTAAAACATCCTATTCGATTCTAGCAGCATGAGGGAATGAATTTTTTCCATGTTTTTGAGCTTTAACTGTCAAAAGTTGTGCTCTGGTGAACTAAGGTGATATCTGTGGACTACAGCACTCCTGTCTGGTAAGTACAAGTTCCATAGAGTACCTACAGAGTTTAATTGCTTTTAAAATTATGTCCATGCACCCTCATAAGTGTCATCAGCATGATAAGAGGTAAGGCATGTATGCATGTACACTTGAAAATGTTAAAGTTTGTTGTCATTGTTTCAAAAAGAATGCTTTGGCTTTGGGATAATGCTTTTAGGGTCATCACTCGTGTAGATGTCATGTGAAGACTCTGTAAAGGTCATGTGTTGTGAAAGTGGCAAAATTGGCTATTTGATGGAAAAAACATTAAAAACCAAAAAAATAGCAGCAATTCCCATCAAAGTCTTTCAAAAATTGACCAATTAACAAGGCAATTTCTAATTTGCTCTTAGTTAATCATTAATAAATATGAACTCTTTATGCAAATCTTGTGATGTCATGTGAGGGACATGCCATATATGGCTAATGTTATCCTTTGTTTTACAGTCTTCATTTCAAGGACTTTGTAACATTAGTTTGCCCTGAGGGTTTTATTTTGGAAGTTTAAATTGTGTCCTTGAAAATCATCAATATCAATAACCAAACCATAAACTATCCGCTGAGTAATTAAGAGATAATTAACAAAGGGTTAACAAAAGAGATGTTAACATTATGCAACACTCCATATCATTATTTTTGCATAAGCCACAAGTTGCTTTGGAAACCTTCCAAATTTGAAGAGGTATATTTTGAGAACCGTGACTGTAAAAGATGTTGAAATCATTCCAACAGAATTTTCCCTTAGAAAAGTTCACTCCTTAACTGCCAAGTGAAATCAGGTCATTTTGCTGACATGTCACACTACCTTGAAAGACAGAAACAATGTGAGTTCTCAGCAAAACAGTAATTTAGACTAATTGGGGGACTTTGAATGCAAAATTTTGTGAGATAAATTATAATGCCCAACAAATTGATGACTTTGAATTGAGAAGAGGAAGAAAGAGAACTTTCATAAACTTTTAGCTTCTCCAGATTGCTGTTGAATATGAAAAGTCCCTGATAGGTTTGAAGCTCTATTCTACCCAATTCTATTACATTCCGAGTTTAACTGAACCAAAAAAGTATTTGCCCATTATGTTGAGTAAATTTTCAAGTTTGTACCTGATGCCAATATTTCCATCTTTCAAGCTTGTTTTATTGGTAGAAACAGGTGAAAATGTTACAACTTTTTTCTTTTTTTGTACAGGTCCAAAGTTTTACGTCGAAGTATGACATTGGTCGGGTATCTAAGCACTCTCTTCAAGCCAACTCTGATGGGTCAAAAGTTTAAACTGTCATCGGTCATCCCTTATGTTGTTCCATGGAGTTGTGTTTCTGTGCATGTGTGCAACCATACTTTATCACCAAACCACATCTTGTATGCTTTGAATGCCAGCATTGTGGGTCTTTGTGTTGTGGATCCCTCAAAGGTGTCATAATTTTGCTTCTTGTTTAAACTTAAGATTTGTCTCCTTTGAGTACATGTTCAAGTGGTTGGCTTGTATTGGGGAGGTCTGGAGCTCCGTTCCTGGCCTGGTCATGCAAAAGACTTTAAACATGGAATCTGCTACCATTGTGCTTGGTTCTCAGCATAAGCAATGGAGAAGGGAAAACAAGCCAGTGAGTCACAACTGGAAAAAAGGCTGTGACCCATAACACTCCATTAAAGAACATTTGTACATGCAATGATACTTGGAGATTAAATGAACCATTGACTCATATTAGAAAGAAGACAGTTCCTCTGGGAGCATATTAAACACAAACCAGTCAAATTGGGCATTTCAGAAGGTATCTTTGAATAGGATCAATTACCATGTAACAAAAATAAGGGAATCTGAGCAGAAAATACCCTTGCAAGCCTTTGTCGAAATTCCATTAGCCAAAGGGTTTCAATGGGTCCAAATGGTTCTAAAGGGTTTGCAAAATGGTTTGGTTTATGCAAAGGGTAATATTATAATTCCCTTCGAGATTTATACAATTTCCATCTACAACCAAGCGAAACCCTTTGAATGCAAAGTGTTTTTCAATGGATACCAACTGAAACCCATTGGCCTTTGGGTTCAAAGGGTTATACCCCAATGGATTCCAAAGAGAATTTGGAATAATTGTCTTGCTAGCTTAAGAAAACAGTTTCCAGCTCAGTAATGGAAGAAAAGGAGGGGGTTCAATCCACAGGACTATTTTTTCGATTATGGTTTTGGGCTAGATAAATGGTTTTGAAATATATTTTTTAAGGACCTGTTTGCCTAGTGAAAAGCCTAATTGCACACTTGAATATTTATTTATATGACTAACCAAATGAATTTATTTTCCGACAAGTAAAGAACTCATTACATCCAAAATTATCAGACATGCAAGACTATCATTGAAAAAATCATCCATAATTTGGTATCATTATGGCTTGGAATCAATGGAGATGGGCAAGTGCACTCAAATGACCTAATTTGCTTATTGAGCATGGTTGAATCAGTCTGATGTATTTCAATGTCTCTCATGTTTTTTTGTTTCCACTGATAAAGCTGATAACATTTCATCTACTTCTGTAGAAATAGTCATATATTCATGTTGTTCTTGAACAAATACATTATGTTGGTTTCCTAACTGAATATATCATACTATTTCATGACTGGTTGTTTACAATTGTAACCATGTCATTGGTAGGTAAATGCATTTGTAAAAAAAATAACTTATATGCTTTCCCTTTCTTTCCAGATGTTTGAAATAGAGAGCTCTGTACCATCGGATGGTTTACCAAAGATACTGCGGGAAACTCCAGTGTGTGATTGTCTTGGCTTGGGTAATTTTTCTTTTTTGTTTTAAGTGTACTCTTAGCCTTCAATTTCAAATATGCTACAAAGCCTGCAAATAAATCCCAATAGCCCAATTCAAATTTCAAGTTTAATTTTCTACTCAGTGCAAAAAAAGAGAATGTTATTATACAGGTAAACATGTCCAAAATACTAGAAAAATTACATGCTGGTTAAAGCCCCTACTTTGCAAATTAGGTACCTGACATAGCAGGTACATGGCAGGAACCTTGGATTAAGTTATGTTCAATAGAGTATTGTGCATGTGCATTGATCCATGAAGCTACTCAAGAAATGTCCAGTCACCAGCCCAAATAGAGGCATTGCAATTGTCCTCTTTTCAAAATTGAGTGCAAAAGCAGTAATGGCTGTCAGGATTTATCTTTTTTATGCTTGGGTACTTGAATTTTTTCAAGTGAGCTAAGAGCAAGTTCCTCTCTTGTAAGTCATGAAAGATGAAAAGAAGTACTTGGTCATAAATCAGTAAGGTAACTTTTTCTGAGCTCTGAAAAAGATAAAATCATATATTTACAACAGAAGACACCACATCATCAAGTGAAACCAGCAGCTATATTGCCATTTTTATAAACTGTTTTTCGTAAAGTTCCAAATTTCCTCCAATGTAAGCTCTTGATTTTGAAATATTTTGTCTGAAAAGGACAACTTCGTCTGGGAAATTTTTGAAAAGCAATTAGAGAGAGTCAGTTCGGTTGTTCAGAAGGCTTAAGAAAAATTTGTGGAGTAACAGCTATGTTTAGTCATCGTGCAGTCATTCTCAGATTTGCCACCAGTATGGGAAGGGCAGAAATCATCAATCCCCCAACTTTTTAATTTCCTTACTGGAAACCTAGAATCCAAAACTCTCTGCAATACAAGTTTCATATCTACAAATATTTGTTAACAAGGGATGAATATTTCACCCCTAATACATAGTGATGTTCACACTTGAATAAAAAAAAAATCAGACAATTTGGGTGCTTGCCCTTTTTCCCTGAAAAAGTCAGCTTACCCCTGCTGCTTAGCTACCACTTACACAGCTGAGAAATACCATTTTCACCTGTCCAGGTGAAAATGGTATATCTCAGCTCTGCACAAATGGAAGGTGGCGCTTTACTTAGATAATATTTCGAGCAAGACGTGGTAGTTCAGGCAGGGAATCATTGGCATGCAGCACTCAAATGCACTCATATACACCTATTATCAGATGACTAGTCTGTGTAGAATCTATTCTTTAGTTATTTAAAGTGTCTAAATGTTATTAATGTTCAATGTCTTCAGAAAGCATAGATATACTGGAATTGTTGTCTAGTGTAATATGGCTGGCAAAAAACAAATATTTTCATATATTTTCATATTTTCAGTGTGCAGTTTCATTTGAAAAATAAGTTAAGGCATACAATTTTTTCATTTAAAAACAGTGTTCATCCTGGTAGAAGAAAGCAAATAATGTAGCATAAAAATGTATCTTTTGGTCAATGGGGTAGGGTGAGGTGCATGGTCTAAAAATTGCTATGCCCCCCTCCCTCACACTTTTATATTGCTTGTGATGCAGCTGATGAGGAATATTGCTTAAGAAGAAAATCTGTTGCCAGCACATCCCCTCACTCTGTAAGCATGCAACTTTTTTAGAAGAATTTGATTGTTTATAGTATTTTCCTATTACAGAGTCCACATTTCAAATTCTTGTTATATGGATTATTGAATCCTGTTTCTGCAGAATGTTTATACTTGAGGTAGTACCTGGCAGAAATTCTGATAGGGCTTGTGTACTCAAGCTGCATGGCTATGAAAAATCACCATTTATATTTGTGTGAGCCATTTCAGTTAGCATCTCTGAATCATATACCTATTATGGGAGAAAGATCAATGACATAGACAGATAAGATGAGAGTAAATATTTGGAGAACTCTGGGAATAAAAATTACACTCAAGAGTGCACAATTTCTGTTGCAATCTACAAGGGGCATAGGTTGACATGAAGGACATCAAAGCTGTTGTGAAATCCACTATTTTACAATTAAAATGATGAGTATAACTGTTTAAATCTCGGCAAGTGAAAATTATTTTAAGTGGAATTTGGATAAATTGGATTTCTTTTCAACTGCTTGAAATAAACACTATGGATAATATGTTAGACTTCAGACAGACTTTAAGAGATCATCTATTTTTCACAGAGGGATTAAGTCTGTTGCCATGATTGACATTGGCATTGTTGGCAAGTCTGTTGAAATAAGAGGTTACTTGACTGTCCTGAAACAAACATTAACTAGTTTATGAACCAAACTTGATTTGACCCGACTGCATGTTGGAGTGGCTAGAGCATCTTGGCGTTGTAACATATCCACACGTCCAAATATGAAATGTATCTAATTTTCCTATCTTGAGATATCTTGTTAACAAGGTTTTCAGACTTTGATCCCTGGTGACACCATAGGACCTTTGACCTCCACCAAAAGCAACAGGGTTCTTCCCCTTAACCGTGGGGCATGTATCTACCAAGTTTAAAAACTGAGCAGTAAAACTGCATCTAAGTAACTAACTGACTCCAAAAGTGTCGTGTTTTGAATGAAGTGAAATGGTAGTTGTATATGCTAGGCAGTGGTGCAAAATTGTATTTGGGACAGGTTTATTTGTATTTAATTTCTTTCAATTTTCATCCTCTTTTTTTTGTAGGCATTGTCCGAGGGATCAATCCAGTAGAGAAAGTCTTCTATATAATAACTCCAGTTCCTGCAGAAGAATTGCCAAGGGTGACAGCTTTAGTTAAAGGAACTCACACCTTACCACACTCAGTGTTAAAAGAGGTCTGTTTTGTCTTGCATTATCCTTTGCAATGTCCCAGAGATGATTTAATTGTTAAGTACTTTGTCATCTTGTTATGGATAAGCGCTTTTTGTATTCCCATGCTTATTGTCTTCTGTTTTTTCTTTGATAATATTTATTTGAGTCATTTTCTGGATTTACATGAAACACAATTCAGAAAATAATACAAGTCAAAACTAAAGAGAGACTTAGGAGGAAACTCAGAAAAGCTCCATAGAGCTTAGTTTGCATGTTACAAACATTTCAGTGGCATAGAGTGTTCAGAAGATACAAATTTTAAAAGTAATACAACTTTTCTTGAGATTTGAGACATCATGGGAACTAGTGATGTCATTGCAGCACATTAATTTGACATTGCATTCAGTTTGTTTATTATTTTGATGTCACTTCATGCAATATTAAGCAACGTTGTTGGTTGTACCAGATGTATGGTGAAGAATAATTCTATATCTACATGTAGAGGAAAGGATATTCAAACTTTCCAACAGTATCAAATTTCAAGGACAAACAGGATGTTCAATTATAGAGAAAAACAAAAGGAATTTGAGGCAATGTGGCCACATTACAATAACTCTCAAAGGCTTTGAGGAAAACAGAGGTATTTTTTACAAAATTAAAGGGTACCTCAAGTCAGAAAATTCAAAAATATATATTTAAGAAAATTAAAAAGGAATTCTAACAGTCCAACTTCCATCTTCATATGACATTCCTGAGCTGAGATATAAAATATTGAAGTTTATTCCCTTAAAACAAATTGGTCTATTGCACAATAATTTGTGACTTTCTTGTTGTACAACTCACACAAAATGATTTGTTTTCCTTTAAAATTAAAAATGTTTTTATGACCTTGAACACTTCCTGTTTGCTTGCATAGCATGTTGCACAAGGAGGGCTGAATTAATTACACCACCTTCACCTTATAAGAGTATAGAGTGCTATGACACCTTGGTACAAGGTGCAGTAACGTTCGGAAAAACAAAGAAATACAAAGATTGTAATTTGAGTAGTACAAGAATGACATCACAAATTATTGCACAATGTACCATTTTAATTTGAGCGAATAAACTTTAACATTTAATATCTCAGCTCAGGAATGTCCTATGAAGATGGAAGTTGGACTGTTAGAATTTATTTGTCATGGTCTTTAATATATATTTTTGAATTTTTTGACTTTAGGTACACTTTAACCAATCTTTAAAATGAGATATTTTGAGTTAGGAAAAGGGTATTGCAACAGGGTTTGAGGGATGTGGTGTGGAATACTTTTGTGTTTCTTACAAAACCCAGGCCTTTAAGTCAAGTTTAAGTAATGTTTTCAATTCCTAATTACTGCACTGTCCATTGACTGACTATACTGTAACAACAGAAGGTAAATAGCACAATGCTTCCTTGTGTAGTAACAGTAAAAATTCCAAACAGGATTGTGCAATTTTAGTTGGGGTTATTGGAGTGTGGCTTGAGAAGGGTCTAATGGGAGGGTCAGTTAGTTAGATGCGATTCTATGGTCCAATTTCTAATTTTGGTTCAAGTCGAGCCAGCCACAGCTTTTTTCAGTTGTGGCCATACTGGCTTGTTTTCCCTACTCCATTGTTAATTCTGAGCACCAAGTACAATGGCAGGGTGTGTGCCCCTCCCTTGGGAGAATTTTTTCATGTTTCCACATGCAAAATGGTACAAACAATGTTAGTGCCGCAACATTTACATTGATCCATTTTTGGTATGTTTTGCAATTATTTTGTCTTCAAGCGTTGGCCGTGTGGATTTCAACCTGAGAATCTCTACCTTGTGTACAGGCCCTTTCACAAGAGTATATATTTAGTTTTCATGGTGTACTGCAAGTAATCGTGATGTTTAATTTTTATTTTCTTTTTTCTCAGGATTTTGATGTTGAGAAACTACCATATGTTGCCACCTCACTTAACCATGTATCAGTATCACAACCATGTGTAACAACAAAGCGCTTCTCTCGAAATCCTTGGGCCGTCATAAAAAACATGAAGAACATAGCAGCAAAGACATAATAAAGTCTGCTAAGAGACTACCCACAGGAAAGGTCAAACATCCTCCTAAGAAGATTAACTTCCTTTTTGAAACTATTTATAATGATATGTTCACATTTTTGCCCTTTGTCTTTAGTAGGAAAGTGGACCTTACATTAAGTTAAGCAGCTATTCTTTGGTAAGTAAAAGAACGGTGAAGTTATTAGTGGTGAGTCTAGGGTGGGGGCTGACCTTTAAACATAGCAACCACAGGTAAAGAAATTTGCTAATGTGAAGGGAAACAAGGCTAAAATGTTGATAAAAAATAGTATCACAGACAGGTTTTTAGCTAGAAAGGTCTGAGTGTGGGACGCAAATCACAGAAATGATTTTCTCAGCATAGCACCACCATCAGTTTGCTCAAAGAGTACAGACATATTGTTTTCTCAGCTTATTGATTCCTTGCCGTAGGCCAAGGAATCTATGCAATGGTGATGTCGTGTGTGTGTGTGTGTGTGTATGTGACGCTTTGCTTGTAAACACAATATCTCAAGAAGGGTAAGTGTGACTAACCTCATATTTGGTGTGTGGGTTGGTCATATTGAGTAGATAATCCCTATTGTTTTTGGTGGAGATGGAAGGTCATTTGGGGTCACGAGAGGTCATAAGGTCACAACCTTGTAAACAAGGTATCTCGAGAACGGTACATGTGACTATGCTCATATTTAATGTGTGGGTTGGTCATATTAAGTAGATGATCCCTATCGATTTTCGTGGAGGTCAAAGGTCATTTGGGGTCACCAGAGGTCAATAGGTATATTCCTTGGAAATTGCTTGTAAACACGGTATCTCAAGAAGAGTAAGTGTGACTAATCTCATATTTGGTGTGTGCATTGGCCATATTGAGTAGATGATCCCTATTGTTTTTGGTGGAGATCGAAGGTGATTTGGGGTCACCAGAGGTCTAAAGGTCAAAACATCGTAAACTCAATATCTCGAGAACGGTACATGTGACTAATCTCATATTTGGTGTGTGCATTGGCCATATTGAGTAGATGATCCCTATTGTTTTTGGTGGAGATCGAAGGTGATTTGGGGTCACCAGAGGTCTAAAGGTCAAAACATCGTAAACTCAATATCTCGAGAACGGTACATGTGACTATGCTCATATTTGGTGTGTGGGTTGGTCATATTAAGTAGATGATTCCTATCGATTTTTGTGGAGGTCAAAGGTCATTTGGGGTCACGAGAGGTCAAAAGGTCAAAACTACGTAAACTCAATCTCAAGAACGGTACATGTGACTTTGCTCATATTTAGTGTGTGGTGGATGATCCCTATCGATTTTTGTGGAGATCAAAGGTCATTTGGGGTCATGAGAGGTCAAAAGGTCAAAACTTCATAAACTTAATATCTCAAGAACGGTACATGTGACTGTGCTCATATTTAGCGAGTGTGTTGGCCATACTGAGTAGATGATCCCTCTTGTGTTTGGTGGAGGTCAAAGGTCATTTGGGGTCATGAGAGGTCAAAAGATCAAAACTTCGTAAACTCGATATCTGGAGAACGGTACATGTGACTATGCTCATATTTGGTGTGTGGGTTGGTCATATTGAGTAGATGATCCCTATGGATTTTTGTGGAGATGAAAGGTCATTTGGGGTCACAAGAGGTCAAAAGGTCAAAACTTCGTAAACAAGATATCTCAAGAACGGTTCGTGTGACTGTGCTCATATTAAGTGTGTGGATTGGTCATATTGAGTAGATGATCCCAACTGATTTTTCCAAAGGTCAAAGTTCATTTGGAGTCAGAATGTTCAAAGCCTGACAAGTTTTTCTGCACAGTCTTTCAAGAAAGGTCACTTGTAGGGTCCTCTAATTTGTCATGTAGATGGCACATAGTGAATACATGGTCCCAGAAGTTTTTGGTGGAGGTCAAATGTCATTTGGGTTCCCGACGGGCAAGGGGGATCTCAATGTAGGAGGATTGGATGCTTTGCATGTGTACTTTGTGGGCACATTATGGAGGCCTGTTAATTGAAAAACATTGCAAAGCAATATCAATGTGAAAAAAGGCCTTACTTTTCAGCAGCAAGGAATCACTTAGCCTTGTGGCTTTCTGGTTTTAAAATAAATATTCTGCTTTGTGGTAACTTTTTGGATGAGTGGAGACTTGCTGGAAAAATTGGGTGGTACACCCTACTTATAAAACTTAAACTCTATGGAACTTTACTGCTTGTATCATATTATATTTGATAACAACAGTGGGTGGAGTTGGGGGGGTTGCCCTGGACCTCACCTCAAGGGGGGTGCCAAATTGAGATCAACTTAAAAAGTTAGACCTACCATTTCCAGAGTCAAGAGTGGCATGCCCCTGTTGCATCTTTGAAATTTTCTTCAAGGAAAATCAAAATTCCCAACTTTCCTTTATATAAAAATTCAAAAATGTTTCAAAATAAACAGAAATTTTTAAGATAAAAAATACCAAAAACCAAACACACTGGGCAGGGCGATAGACCAGGCAGATGACGTTTTTTTTTATTTTTGTTTATTTTTTATTTTTGAGGAGGAATAGCTGAACCATAAGAGAAACCAGTTGATTTGCAGTTAAAGGAACTGGATAGTGGCAAATTTCCAATAATTCTAAACGAGATAATTACCCTCTGTGCAGGGCTAATTATACCTTTAATATTGTCATTTAATATAATCTACGTGACGTTACAGAATAATTAGCATAGATTAAGCTATCATGGTGGTACAACTTATATATTTTCACAAGCCAAAGTTTCAGCTCTTTCTGGCCAGAGATGGAGAAAATTGTAAAAAATCCCACTAACACACAAAAAAAAGGCAATGTAGTCAATATAGAATCTTTGCAGCTATTAGTGCAAAGGGGATAGTGCCTGAGATGTAGTTATAAAATACACTAAAAGAAAATTTTGTAACATTAACAGTCATGAGATTCAATTGTGTACTTCTTCTCCTTCTTTCTGGTACTCCAATGTGCCCAGACCAGGCATTCGATGGAGGATAGTTGGTGTACAGGGTGGGTTTTTGATGTTGAAACCAGTAGTTTATTGCCCTCTTGAAGGTGGTCTCATTTTCCAGTTGGGCTATGTCAGGGGGTAGCTTCAATGTTCCTTTTGTTGTACAATGTACACAGCATAGCATTTTGATTTACTCATTCAGTGTGGATATCATTATTTATGTTTGCCTACTTCCTTTTTCTGTAGTCCTATTGCATAATCTGACATGTCCATTGTGAAGCGTTTCATGTCACGATGAAGCCAACTTTTTTCTTTTACACATAGAACATAAGAAAACTGAAGAAAAAGGAAAAAACAAAACAAATTAGTAAACATTGGTAGTCGTGTTTATTTTTTTTTTAAGTGTTTGTTTCTGTAGTGTTATTAATCTTCAAGTATCAGTTAATATCAAAGGGATGAAGGATTTACACTGAAGGAAAGACGACACTGTACATTTCGTTTGTTAAACAATAAGCAACTTTGATCATTCGTTGGTGGATTGAATTGTGTGGCACAGCGTGGGATACACAAACCGAGCCATGTATTTCACAGCATTGCCCCCATTGCACTGTTTTCATGCATACACCACTAACCATAAATCGGAATAGTCAACCCGAACGAAAACAGAGGCTCAGCCCTACTTTGCAGCAAATTAAAATACATATTTTTACACCAAAATTAAAATTTAGGGAAACTTCACAGCACAGAATCCGACTAATGATTCCTCCTTATGTCATGGTTGGATTAAGAAAGAATGATGTTTCCAAATTTTCTTGTAAACTCAAAGTTTAGAACCCATAGTGTATGTATATTGTTGTGGATATTTGAAGTTTTCTGAGACCATGATTCTCTGAAAGTATCATTTATACCCGGCATAAATAACTACGTCCCCTCAGTGATCTAATTCTAAATTTTGAGATGGGGGAGTAAGGGATTACAAGTTTGCAAAAAATCTTCTCTTCCCCCGATGGCGAAGCGTCCATATTTTAAGGGAAAGGTCGCCCTCCTGTTTTGACCAAAGTGGGCCGTCCGTGAAAGTTTTATGTTTGTAAGATCGTGCTTTAACGCGTCTCTTTTTGCCCTGTCTGACCGAAATATTTAGTTCGAACACTGCTGATGTATTTACAAGTTTGGAAAAGATCATACTTTTGCAAATTCATGCAAATAAATTGTTCACTGGGGAAAAAGTAGTCATGTCATTAGATCCGACGTGCCATTTTACCCCATAAACGATTAAAAATTGTCAAATTTCATTCTGTTGCTTCCATGTCTGAAAAGATTTCTGTTTCAAGGAAAATGACAATGTGGCATTCCTGACATGGGGATAAAAAAAGATGGCATTCCCAAGGATTCGGATTTTTCCAAGTAAATCTATTATGACATTTGTCTCTGCCATTATGGGGAGATTTTATAACTCTGAAAAGGGTTGTCAATAGTGATGCTTATAATTATGTCATATCCGTTTTATTGGTTTCGATGATAAGAGAAACCTATGCAATCATGATGGCGTGTGTATGTTTGTGTGTATGTGTGTGTGTGTATGTGTGTTTGTGACACTTTGCTTGTTAGCACGATATCTCAAGATAGAAATGTTTGACAGTTTTCAAACTTGATACATGGATGCCCCATATTGAGAGGAAGAACCCTATTGTTTTTGGCGGAGGTCAAAGGTCATCTGGGGTCAGCAGGGGTCAATTTCTGAAAACTTTGTTAGCACGATATCTCAAGATAGGAAACTTGTATAAATTTCATATGTGGTATGTGGATGCGTTATGATCAGAAGATGGTCCCTATTGTTTTTGACGGAGGTCAAAGGTCATCTGGGGTCACCGGGGGTCAAAGTCTGAAAATCTCGTTAGCACAATATCTCAAGATAGGAAACTTGGATAGATTTCATATTTGGTATATGGATGCGTTAGGGTCAGAAGATGGTCCCTATTATTTTTGGTGGAGGTCAAAGGTCAGCTGGGGTCACCAGGGGTCAAAGTCTGAAAATGTTATTAGCACGATATTTCAAGATAGGGAACTTGGATAGATTTCATATTTGGTATGTGGATGTGTTATGGTCAGAAGATTGTTCATATTGTTTTCGGTGGAGGTCAAAGGTCATCTGGGGTCACCGGGGGTCATAGTCCGAAAAACTTGTCAACACAATATCTCAAGGGAGAAAAATTGGATAGATTTCATATTTGGTTTGTGGATGCGTTTTGGTCAGAAGATGGTCCCTATTGTTTTTGGTGGAGGTCAAAGGTCATCTGGGGTAACCAGGGGTCAAAGTGTGAAAATCTTATTAGCACGATATTTCAAGATGGGAAACTTGGATAGATTTCATATTTGGTATGTGGATGTGTTATGGTCAGAAGATGGTTCATATTGTTTTCGGTGGAGGTCAAAGGTCATCTGGGGTCACCCTGGGTCAAAGTCTGAAAATTTTGTCAACACAATATCTCAAGATAGGAAACTTGGATAGATTTCATATTTAGTATGTGGACGCGTTTTGGTCAAAAGATGGTCCCTATTGTTTTTGGTGGAGGTCAAAGGTCATCTGGGGTCAGCAGGGGTCATTTTCTGAAAACTTTGTTAGCACAATATCTCAAGGGATGAAACTTGTGTAGATTTCATATTTGATATGTGAATGGATTATGGTCAGAAGATGGTCCCTATTGTTTTTGACGGAGGTCAAAGGTCATCTGGGGTCACCGGGGGTCAAAGTCTGAAAATCTTGTTAGCACAATATCTCAAGATAGGAAACTTGGATAGGTTTCATATTTGGTATGTGGATGCGTTATGGTCAGAAGATGGGCCCCAATGTTTTTGGTGGAGGTCAAAGGTCATCTGGGGTCACCAGGGGTCAAAGTTTGAAAATCTTATTAGCACGATATTTCAAGATAGGAAACTTGGATAGATTTCATATTTGGTTTGTGGATGCGTTTTGGTCAGAAGATGGTTCATATTGTTTTTGGTGGAGGTCAAAGGTCATCTGGGGTCACCAGGGGTCAAAGTCTGAAAATCTTGTCAATACAATATCTGAAGGGAGGAAACTTGGATAGATTTCATATTTGGTTTGTGGATGCGTTTTGGTCAGAAGATGGTCCCTATTGTTTTTGGTGGAGGTCAAAGGTCATCTGGGGTCAGCAGGGGTCAAAGTGTGAAAATCTTGTCAGCACGATATTTCAAGATGGGGAACTTGGATAGATTTCATATTTGATATGTGGATGTGTTATTGTCAGAAGATGGTTCATATTGTTTTTGGTGTCAGTCATAGGTCATCTGGGGTCACTGGGGGTCAAAGTCTGAAAATCTTGTCAACACAACATCTCAAGGGAGGAAACTTGAATAGATTTCATATTTGGTTTGTGGATGCATTATAGTCAGAGGATGGTCTCTGTTGGTTTTGGTAAAGGTCAAAGGTCATCTGGGGTCAACGGGGGGGGGGCAACAATATCACAAGGTAGGGAACTTGGATAGATTCCATATTTGGAATGTGAATGGGTTAAAGTTAGGAGATGGTCCCTACAGAGATGCCAAGTATCTTGATTTAGGTGGAATAATTACCATTTTCACCCTCAATTCCGCAATTACGAATATCCTCCAAAAATTGCTCTTTTCACATGTTTAAGGATCTTTGTTGAAATCTCAAAGTGTCTAGCTCCCTAAACTGAAAAGTTTAGGCCAAAATTGTATGGTTCGAATGAGCAAGTGGGCTTGTACTTTCTGCCTAGGCTTAACGTAGGCCTAAGTTAGGCCTAGCCGATGCTACATCTTTCACAAAGCAGAATCGAGTACTGAAGAGGATCAACAAAATCCACTTTGCCAAGAACATCAAAAATATTTAAAAGGCATTGGTAAAAAACCCTTATACAACAATCTGCAGTACTTTTGTGAGCTTTAGGTGTAAAGTTTTTCCCTGCGATGTAATTTTCTTCATCATGTCTAATGTCTTGGCACTTTTGCTATTGCCTAATGTATGGCATATATGTACATTTTGAACCTATTCTACACATGTATGTTTCTGTGTAATATCCTTAGGCTAGCCTAGTGGGAAATTAAGCTTTCCTACCAATATTTTATTTGTTCTAGAACATGATATAAAGCATGCAGCAGCATATTTTGGTAGCAGGGTGGTATCTGCAGCAGGGGAAAACTTACGAAATTCTCCCATATATATTAGTGTTATGAGAAGCTGTTCAAAAGTCCTCCCATATATATTAATGTTACAAAGTGTCATTGCAAAATAGTGTCTCGACTCTGCAGTATTTATGGGGTTGGTTCAAACCTCTGCACTGAAATCTAACCCTCATCAAAGTCTTAAAAGTATCATTAAACCTTTCAGCTGGAAAGGATGGGGAGAGGGTCCTTAGTTTACAGTGTTGTGAACTCTCAAGACTTTTTGCAGGTAATTATACAAAACCATCAAAACCATCATTATGTCATTTCTTAATTGTACCATGGTTTTTGGTTCCTTGCGGTAGCAAAGGAACCTATGTAGTCAGGTTGGCGTGTGTGTGTGTATGTGTGTGTGTGTGTGTGTGTGACACTTGCTTCGGTACGCTCTAACTCAACAAGGGAAGGTCGGATGAAACTTGGATTTGGTACATAGATTCGTCATAGGGAGAAGGTGTGCCCTATCGTTTTTGGTGGAGGTCAAAGGTCATTTGGGGTCACCAGAGGTCAAAAACTAAAAACCTTCTCAACATGATATTTCTAGTTAGGAAACTTGGATAGATGTCATACTTGGTGCGTGGATGTGTTATGGTGTAAGGATGAAATTGGATATGTTCGGTGAAGGTCAAGGGGTCATCAGAGGTCACCAGGGGTCAAACACTGAAAAACGTTTTAACACAGTATTTTAAGGTAGAAAGGACAGATTTCAAATCAATCTGTGTTTGGTTAAGGTCAAAGGTCATCAAGGTCACTGGAGGTCAACTGCTAGAAATCTTATTTAGAAAATATTGTAAGCTAGAAAAAGATAGTTTCAATAGATTTTCTATCTCACCTGGTTTTGCATGCTTACGCACTCAAACACCTTAGAAATTTGTCCTTCTTGTTCGTTCAGTAATGATTTCTTCGGGTTGTACACACGTTTTGGATCATTCAAAGTTTTAAGAGGGCAATAACTGAAATCTGTAGATTCCACTGAGCACAAGTCACTCTGCATTAAACTGGTCTCTCTGCCAGTGGAAGCAATGCATGGATTCTACAATATGTCTCTTTAATACTGCTGTGCTCTGTGGGGTAACCTTATCCTCATTCCATTATCACACTTCATTAATCACTTGCTTTCTGCTTGACTGCTGAATAAACCCTTTTCTGTGTGTAGAGGTAGCAAACAGGACAAGTGGTAGATTGTTTTAAAGTAACAGCAAGTTTTATTTGAGAGCAGGTAAAAATAACTTGTGAGAGAAATACAAGGGGTGTTTTTCATTCTCTGACCACGTTGTGTATCATTTATTGGTGATAATATCAAATTTGATTACAAGCATAAATACATATGGAAATGAGGTAGTGTTTTTGAAGGATCACCAAGCATTACAAAAGTTGAATGTTAGTAAGGCCACAGAAATTTAATCTTTGATTTCATGTAAAATTAGTACTAAAATACCCCTTGTGAAGATGTTACAAACATTGAGTATGAACTTTTGCTTAGCTCCATTCCACAGACTGGCTGTACAGTTCTCATAATATCTAGCAAGGAACCACAGTGCCCATTGGGCTCTTGTTTAGGGTTGCCCTAGCATGAGGGGGGTCCACTTTTAAAGAAGGTTTGCATGATTCCTATTTTTCATTTCTTGAAGTCAGCTCGAAGCCTTTTGAAATTGCAATGTGTAGAGGTTAAAGGATTTGTAGGGTCACTGGTGGTCAAAATGTGAATGACAACCTTGTTTAATAGGTGTTAACACATCTTAAAGTGGGAGACTTAAATAGATTTCACGTGTGGTTTGTGAATGCTTATGGTAAGAAGATGATCCCTGTTTTTGGTGCGGGGGATAAAGGTCATGTGGGAAAACAAAATTATTTTTTGAACATGTTAGTATAACATTTGAATGAGAAGATAATGGTACATGATGGGATTATTTGAAACGGAACGTTTGTGTATCATCGAAACCTCAATGCAGTTTTGCATTCTGGTTTGCATTACATCTGTTTCGAATAAACTTGCATAAACCTCATCCCTTTTAGATGATTGCACATTTATGTGACCATAGCACTATAAACACATCTATTTATCCACTCTAGTTATAGCAGTCGAAATTTCAGAGGGTTTAACATTTTGAGCAAAAGCATCTGCAGGCGCGGATCCAGACAATAAAAAAAGGGGGGGGGGGGGGGGGGGAAGCTGAACTTAGAGAAAGCGGGTAATAGGGACGAACGGTGATGATCTGTCTGAATATCTCAGTAGTGTTTCAAGCAATATGAAAATCAGGAGTGGGGGGGGGGGGGGGAGACAATTTAGGACCATGTACCTCTCCCTACCCAATCGGTCAAAAGGTATATTTTTTATTCTAAATTTTTTACTTTTTTTCTACGAGGACGAGTATTTCTTTAAATTAAAAAAAATATGATTTTTGATTCCTTGCTGAAGGCAGGCAAGGTATCTATGCGATGGTGATGTCGTGTGTATGTGTGTGTGTGTGTATGTGACGCTTTGGCTTGTAAACAAGATATCTCAAGAAGGGTTAGTGTGACTAACCTCGTATTTAGTGTGTAGGTTGGTCATATTGAGTAGATGATCCCTATTGTTTTTGGTGGAGATCAAAGGTCATTTGGGGTCACCAGAGGTCAAAACCTTGTAAACACGATATCTCGAGAACGGTACATGTGACTATGCTCATATTTAATGTGTGGATTGGTCATATTGAGTAGATGATCCCTATCGATTTTCGGGGAGGTCAAAGGTCATTTGGGGTCACGAGAGGTCAATAGGTAAATTCCTTAGAAATTGCTTGTAAACACGGTATCTCAAGAAGGGTAAGTGTGACTAATCTCATATTTGGTGTGTGCATTGGCCATATTGAGTATATGATCCCTCATGTTTTTGGTGGAGATCAAAGGTCATTTGGGGTCACGAGAGTTCAAAAGGTCAAAACTTCGTAAACACGATAACTCGAGAACGGTACATGTGACTATGCTCATATTTAGTGTGTGGGTTGGTCATATTGAATAGATGATCCCTATCGATTTTCGCGGAGGTCAAAGGTCATTTGTGGTCACGAGAGGTCGATAGGTAAATTCCTTAGAAATTGCTTGTAAACACGGTATCTCAAGAACGGTAAGTGTGACTAATCTCATATTTGGTGTGTACATTGGCCATATTGAGTAGATGATCCCTATCGATTTTCGTGGAGATCAAAGGTCATTTGGGGTCATTAGAGGTCAAAAGGTCAAAACTTCGTAAACACGATATCTTGAGAACGGTACATGTGACTATGCTCATATTTGGTGTGTTGGTTGGTCATATTGGGAAGATGATCCCTGTTGTTTTTGGTGGAGATCAAAGGTCATTTGGGGTCACGAGAGGTCAAAAGGTCAAAACTTCGTAAACGCAATAACTCGAGAACGGTACATGTGACTATGCTCATATTTGGTGTGTGGGTTGGTCATATTGAGTAGATGATCCCTGTTGTTTTTGGTGGAGGTCAAAGGTCATTTGGGGTCATGTGAGGTCAAAACTTCGTAAACACGGTATCTCAAGAACGGTACACGTGACTGTGCTCATATTTAGTGTGTGGATTGGTCATATTTAGTAGATGATCCCTATTGATTTTCCCAAAGGTCAAAGTTCATTTGTAGTCAGCATGTTCAAAGCCTGACAAGCTTTCCTGCACAGTCTTTCAAGAAAGGTCACTTGTAGGGTCCTGTAACTTGTCATGTAGATGGCACATAGTGAATACATGGTCCCAGAAGTTTTTGGTGGAGGTCAAATGTCATTTGGGTTCCCGACGGGCAAGGGGGATCTCAATGTAGGAAGATTGGTTGCCTTGCATGTGTACTTTGTGGGCACATTATGGAGCCCTGTTAATTGAAAAACTTTGCAAAGTAATGTCAATGTGAAAAAAGGCCTTACATTTCAGCAGCAAGGAATCACTAAGCCTTTTGGCTTTCCGGTTCTTAAGTTTGAACATTACCAGATTACTGTAGTGCGCTCGTCGAAAATTTGGGTCCTTTTACACATTTGTAAATATGGAGCTTAGCTTGTATTGCAAGAAATAGTTTAGATTCTGGGTTTCCTGTAAGGATATTTGAATATTTGGGGGACCGTCGAAGAATCTGTGTTCCTTGTTAGCATATATCTGAGATAGCAAGTGGACAGTAGATCATTGTTTTATTATGTTATCCTAAGGAGTGCGGAATGAGGCTTCTCGGCGACGTTCAAAAAGCTCCCGAAACTTTTGTTCTTACTTTAGACAAAATATTTAAAAATTAAAAGTCTTTATTGCAGAAACGTTTTGGGAAGCGACACTGTAGCGGCTCGGAAAAGTTTACCACTGACTGCTTTATGAGCTACGACATACGGCATAAAGGGTTGCAGGTTAGGGCGCGCGGAGCGCGTGGAAAAATGGCCTTTTTTAAAACTAATAATTTAAGATATGAAGCTTTTATTAGGAAGAATTGGGAATTTTATGAAAGAAAAGTTGGGAAAACCACACTGTACTTGACTGGTGTCTCAAATGGCAAATTTCCGATTTTTTCACTTTTTCGAGCCAGGGGCAATCGCCTTTCCCTTCCTGTAGCTGCGTCACTACTCTGCAAGATTGATCGATGATAACAGTTTGAAAATTCAGGAACTAAAGAATCCGCGGGGGAAATTTTATTTTTTGAGATTTGGGAAATGAAAAAGGAGTTTCCTGACCCGGGAAGTGGGTGACGGTTCCAAGCATGCTTCCGCCCCTCATTTTAACTGGGCGCTGTGGCCCCCAGCCTCACGCTTCTTACACCTATGGAATATCTAATTGTGCTTGAAGGACCAAGTGGAGCGCCACCATCTGATTGAGCGGAGCATACAGAAAAATTAAAAAAATCACAATCACTCAGACAGCCGCCGGAAACGGCATTTCCCACCGACTTGTAACTTAAGTAGTTTTTTCATATGCCACATTGGTAAAAACCCCAGTTATTCAAATTCATGCAAATAAATGGTAGACTTATGAAATGACCTATGAAAATATAAAAAATGGTCCAATTTCACTCTGCTTCATGTCTAATGGACGTGCGCGTAGCCAGGATTATGTCACAGGGAGGGTTTTGGTATCATGGGGACGGGGGGGGGGGGAGTGAGGGCACAATAAGAGGGAAAAGTCTAAGGAAAGAGAGAAACCCGCTATGATAGGGGTTTTTGCATTGCGAGGTTGTGTCATGGGGGTCCTCACCCCCAAAACACTCCCCGTGGCTACACCAATGCTCATGGAAAAAGAAAAAAGGCATTTCAAAATTTGGGATTTTCCTAGAACAGATATCCAAAAGATTGTCCAATTATATTGTAACCTTATGTCTGCTATGATTTTAAGCTTCATCGAAAATGCAAATGTCGCTTTCCTGACATCAGAAAAAAGAAAGGAGGCATTTTAACTTTTCGGATTTTCGTAGTATCTTTATTGTGAGAGTTGCTTTCGCCATTAAAAGTCGATTTTTAACTGTGAAAGGGGTAATCGGTAATGGTGGCTCCAGTCATGCCATGTTCATTTCACCTTCACAACACTTCAACTATTTTCATAAATGTGCATTAATGTCTTTCTTTATGAACAAGTGCACCTTCCTGCTCCAATAAATACCATTAAATTTTTATTCCCTGTATATCTATTCCCCTACGGTGACCTCAGTCAAAATTTCAGGTAGGGATAACATTTTGGTAAAAAGAAACCCTTGGTCAGCCCTCTCCCCCAAATGGGGAAGCGTGCATATGGTCAAGAGGAGACCGCCCACGGATCGACCAAAATTGTCGGTGCCCCCTTTCGGTTTTAAAAATCCTTCTTTAACGCGCCCCTGCAGCCTGCCATTTGGCGTCACCAGACTTTTCATTCTGGGGTGGCACAACAATTTCGCAGGGGCACTGCTAGACTCTACTCATGGCGCTGTAGGCGCCACCGAGCGCTAGGCGCGAGGCTTAGCGGATGAGGTCCAGGGGCCCGCCTTAGGGCCCCTGGTGGGAGTTCAGGGGGCGAAGCCCCCGGAAGCTCCTGGGTTGTAGCGTGTTGGTGAGGTATTAAAGTCGTTCTTTAGGTGTTCATTTCTGCTATTGACTTAACACTGATCTCAAAAATACCTAAAGGGTAACTTCCAGTAAGGCTTTTGGTGAAAAAAGTGATTCAACTACCAAGAGCAAATCCGGCTGAAATTTTGAAAAAGGGCGAGATGTAACTATTGAGAAAAGAATTTGATGGGCAGTTCAATGTGTGTCTCGACGGGGGTCCAGAGGAAGAAGCCCCCCTAAAGCTCCTTGGTTTTAAAGGGTTTGTTATGTATTAAGGTCGTAATTAACGGGTTATTCTATTATCTTTACACTGGTCTAAAAATTACTTCCAGTGCAACTTCAATTAAGATTTTGTTGGTAACAAAACTAGTGAAACAACTTTCAAGAGCTGATCAGGCTGTTATTTTGAAGTAGGAGAGCTAAACTTGAAAGAGAAAGAGAAAGCAGTCGATGGACAGTTAGATGTGATCCTCTTAAGGAAAAATGTAGGCCTAACCCTGCTTGAACGGTTACCTGAACTATGCGCCACCTTCAGTTGGAGAAGTCGGAAGTGTGCAGAAATTTTGAAAAACGCAACCCTAAGACAGCCGGATTGGCATTTTGCGATATTTTCAGTTGAAAAGTATGAAAATTACTGCCTTTTCTTGTCAAAAGAAGAATCCAATCTTAAATATTTTTATATTCACACTCTGACTAAAAGAAGGCATATCGATTTTGGAAAATCTCAAATCTCATTTTGGGGCACACGGTGGCACACGATTTTTCAGGAGAGCTTGTGCCCCCCCCCTTGGTGATGCCACTGTCTGTGAGTCACCAATATGGTCAGGGAAGGTATTTCCCTTGACGGACCAAAATCGCTCACGGCAAGGCCGTCACGTCCGGGGGTTTCAAAAGTTCGTCAAAGCGACGGTAATTGGAAAATCAGCAATTCTTGTTGGAATTTTCTCATCCTCGATCTAGTACGCTTTTCCCGCCATATCGACTTTTCGAAGTAGATCAAATGCCTTAGACTTTTCTCACTTAAAGTAGCACCATTTAGGCCAATTTTTGCAAATTCTTCATAAACTGCCAAAATTTGCGGTTGTATTACCACCTTATAATAAATGAGCTTCCGGGGGTTTGCCCCCTGGACCCCCGGGTCTCTGCCCATGGACACCTCCGGGGACCCTAACTCGGGCCCTTGGACACCACGCATTCAAACTCGCACTTCGCGCTTGTGGTGCACCTTCGGTACACTACCGTAGTGATTCTCTTCCGTGTCAGTCGGTAGAATCACAGGTTGTGCCCCCACCTCCGAAACACTGCACACGCCACTGTGTACAGTTTTAATTTAAGAGACACAAGACATATTATCCGAAAAAAAAAACATAATTTAAGTTTTTCATGATAATTTATTTACAACAATTTCTTCATTTGACAACCTTTACAGTAGATAATCCCGCTAAGAAAATGATTTGTCTCGCATAGGCCTAGTAATATTTAGTATATTTTCTTCCTTCGAAGGACTCAAGTGTCGGTCCCGTCCTATCACATGCCGTGGCGCCATCCTAAATGGCTCTCCGAAGATAAGACGTGATCATAACTCTTTTTTAAAGACTGTTGTTCAATAAAGTCCATATCTGTCACAACAAAACTTGTACAACTCCAATAAAACTTGTCAATCCAGGTCAGGCAAACCTCTGCTCCCCTCTCTCAGCACCCAGCAAAACGTTTTAAAGTATTCATGGAATCTTTTCTTCAACACTTCCAAAAATCGATGTTGTACTTGAAACATGGCCGGCTTGTCGGTAATACCCTTCTTTTACGAAAAGTTTACTTTAGTTCAAATTTTCCCCCAGTGTTGTGAAATACGTAAAAGATCTTCAAACGTTCACGATTAATAGTTATTATATTCCATGTCAAGTGATGGATATTCACGGGTGGTTTCTTCCATTGTGACCTCGGGTCTCACTGTGACTGGACGAATGGTGTCACAGAAGAAGGCTCGTGTCCTGGCGAAGTCCCCTCGAACCAGACCAACTCGGATCACAGGGCTCATCTCTGAAAATAGCTTCACAATGTCACATGATGATACCTCTTTGGCAGAACCTTTTCCTAGAAAGCAATGAATATTGTGATGAAAAGATGAAACTTTAATTGAATAATCAATCTTGGAATCGAAAATACAATAAATAACATGGCGCTCGTTATAGTTTTACAAACTATGTCACCCTCAGTTTGGTGACTGACAACAGGAACTCCTTATCTAACCCCTAGTACCCCTCCCCGACATAGGCCACAACTGGAAAAAATCCCGTGGCCGACTCGACTTGAACCAATAGGTTGAAAACTAGGCCGTAAAACAAAACTCTATCTCTCTAACTGGCTGGCTGGCTGGCTGGCTGGCTGGCTGGCTGGCTGGCTGGCTGGCTGGCTGGCTGGCTGGCTGGCTGGCTGGCTGGCTGACTTATCGACGTGCTGTACATAACCGAACTTTAACATGCATTTTTAATCTTCTCTTAATTCAAATGGCACCACACTGTCGTGCCATGTTTACAATCCTCCAAACTGTGTCTCTAAATTAGTTCAAAATTATTGGGGATCAAGTCACTTCTGCAAAACCCCATTAAAAATTTTCAGAACAGTTGTCAAGAGGCGTACATGGAGAAACATCCGTGACGAGAAGATGGAAATGAGAAATACTCCTTTGAGATGTTCTTACTTACTTATGAACATATGGGGTGGAAGCAAAGACATTGATAACGATGTGGGGAATGAACCCTCCCCCTCCACTCCAACCGCCATCTTCACTAATTGGTGGAGCAAATGTGTGTGACAATCTCCACAATCTCCAATTTCCATGACTGGTTATGTTGTGCAAATAATAGAAGTTAAAATGGCGCCATTGCAATGGACAATTAAGTCTGTGGTACGGTACGCCCGGGTGGCATTGATTCTGCAATAAACAGGGAGCTGCTAATAGCAGCTCCCTGCAAAAAAAAAAAAAAAATAGGTTGGGCTACGCAAAGTAGGGGTCAGTGACAACCCTCAAAAAGGTCTCGAAAATGTTTCGGAGAGCGATGAAAAGATTTCAGAGAGAAAAAATAATTGCTAAATTTATTATTAAAAATAGGTAATACGGGAATGATTAAGCTATGAAGCAGTAATATGATTTGTGTTAGAAAATCAGAAGTACTTCACACTCGATTCGCAAAATGTGTTTGCGGAACTAATGATCATGCAGACTACAATCAAGTTCTAAGTTGCATAACCAAATCGAATGAGACTCCTCTCGCAGCCCCGTCATTGATCATTTTTCTGAAGTCCTCCCGACTCTCTGGCAAAGAGCCGTTGGCGAAACCAAACCTATCAGTGAACTCCGTATAGAGATTCCAGAGTAAAAACGTAGAGTCACCAAACAAGAAAGTTGGAGACCCTGGCAGATTTTGAGTGACACCAACAAACCGGCGATCAAATATTTTCAACTCCAAAGCAAAATAACTACCGTATAATATTAACAAAATAAAATATGTTTTCATTTACTGTTTAAAATGTCACAGACATGTTGTAGATTTACAAAACAAAAAAATGAAGAAATACAAAGCGGATACTGTGGAAAAAGTGTTCTTTAAACAAATTTACAGCACTTTTTCCGTTTTCTTTGTTTATTTCTTTATTTCTCTATTTTTTTCTCTGAATCTACAGAAATTTTTAACAGTGTATGAAGGTACCCTCTTAAAAATATTCAAAATTTGATATATGCAAAAATACAGTACCACTCGCCAGGCCGGAAATCAGGACCTTTAGTTAGCCACTCAATAAAAATTATTTTTGTGGAATAAATGATTACTAGGCCTACTGTAGTAGAGAGACGATCATTCTGTAAATCAATAGTTGATGTTGACATTCTACCATACCCTTGATGAACTCATCAGCCCCCAGTGAAAAAGAAGGGGGCGGAAGCATGCTTCCGCCCTCACTTCCCATGTCAGAAGACCCCTTTTTTCATTTTTCCAGATCTCAAAATAAGCCAAATTTCCGGTACGCTCTGCGCGCCTCAAAATGCAATATAATTTTCACTATTCGGAGGTTGTCAGTTCGTAATCCTTAGATAACATTATGTAGCAACAACGATTCAGTCGTCGTGCAATCATTCTCAGATTTGCCAGCAACATATGAAGGAAGTACATATTCTTCAGAAATCAGCCCCCCCCCCCCCCCCAACTTTTTAAATTGTCCTAAAGGAAACCCACATTTCAAAGCTTTCTGCAATACAAGATCCATATCTTCATGTTTGTTTGAAAGGCCAAAAAGGCCTAATTACGTTTTTAAAGCGAAAAAAGTTAGCATCAAAAATGTACCTTTTGATCACTGGGGTAGAATGAGGTGCCTGGTCCAAAATTGTTCCGCCCCCACTTTCATATTACTTCCTATGCCACTGTGATGAACAATTATGTGTTAAAAACTAGAGAATTAAAATGAGACTATCAAGTGAAAATGGGACACCTTTCTCAAGCGATCGGTAGTTGCTTCGGTAAATACGGTTATCAGGGGCTATGTGCTCCAATTTACATCTCTACAATGATTTTGTTCACCAGAATTTTCTTCTCTTATGAAAATACAGATGTAATCACCACAAATCCTAACAGAACACACATTTTTTAAAACCAAATGTTGGCAACTCTGTAAGAACTTTCCATCAGGTAAAATCTTTTCTGAAACAGTTTTTCAACAATTTCCTGCGACCCTCTTCCTATGCGCTTTGCTCCATCTGCAGACGGTTGTCTCCAACCCACACTACCCTAAACCTACCCTACCCCTACCTTTCCTATATTCCTGTAGAGACACGTTTACATGTTCACTTGACTGCTTGACATAGTTTCAGCTTACCTTGGAATAAATATATTCCTTTCAGCAGACCGCCCACTCCACACTCAGATTCTGATAATGATGTGGCGACCTCGATCCTCGATCCTGCAGTCACAACTTCAGAACCAAAATAGACTTCAGTAACTATGACGTCATAGATGACGAAACCTGCTTCTTCGTCGGACACGGCATCGACAATCGTACCTTTGTAAGCTGTTGTTCGAACAGAAGGATTTTTTATTTTAATTAGGTATAGCCAGTGATCTCAATTTATTGCAATGAATTTAAAGTTTACATTTAATATGTAAAGCCTACCAACGGGATGAAGGTTTAAAAAACAACATTCCTCGAAATTTCCTAACCATATGCATTATTTTAGCCTTTCACAAAACAGTCTGGAAGCCATTTTGTTAATCTAATTTACCCAAAATTATGGCTATCTGACAAAGACCATCTATGGAGTAACAACGCTCTGAACTTTGAAGTTTGCCTTAAAGGTAAATACATCTTTGCACATTCTCCCCCAGGAAAAGAAATCCCCTCTCGAAAAGTTATTTGCTCCCTGCCCCCTCCAGATCCTTGTTTTCTTCTCACGGATTTTGCAAACAAAAAATGATTATAAAATAAAAATGTCAAAAATAGTAAGCAATGTCTTGAAAATGCCCAATGGCAAACCTCTGGTCGGAGAAAAGCAATAGTGAAAAGCAAGAAAGTTGCCTGATTTGTCTTTTTTTTAAGGAAAGTCTTTGCATTATATTCTGACTGCACCGTGACGAATACCTACATCAAGGCCATTGCAGCAAAAGATGGAGCGGGAAGGTTCGCACGGACGGTATCGTACGTAAAATCTCGACGACAGAATTTTCAAAGCCTTATAAGTATAAAACAAGCAATGGTTCACGGCGAAAGAGTAGGAAGGACGTCGCAAAATTCAATTTTACATTTTTAACGGTGCAGTTCTCAATACATCTTTAGACTTTTTTCTATAAAATCCAAAGATACAATCAGTACGGTATACTGTAACTTTTGAGAAATACAATAAAGAATTGGCCTTCATTACAACGAAGGTGTAATCAGTTTAGTATCGCTAGAAATATCCTATCTAGCCATCAAGTATAGCCATGATCTCACAGAATGATGGTTGAACACGTCATTTAAAGGGACAATAAAAAACTAAGTGAAACGAAATAAAAAAAAATATAAAGTAACTTACAATAGTCAGAAAGACAGAAGTTCGTCTCAAAGGACTGAGTGGAGGCTGGACAGGTGCAACTTTCAACCAGCGACATAAGTAAAAACGTCACAAGGTTTGAGAAGAAGAAGAAAATGCAAGTTTTCTGTAAATTTCCCATTTTCAAGTTAAGTATCGAAGTATCTGGAATGTTGGTAGCACGGGTTTCACCAGGAGAAACCTCTTGTCGAAACATGGGTAAGAGGACGGTCCTACTGAAAATGAACTTTATTACTGACTCTTTTAAAGCTTTGTCGGCACACAGGATGACTCAGTGGAAGATTTATTCGAGGCGAGGATTTGTTTTATATCGAAACATTTAACTCAGATCATTGACAAAAGAATCGGAAGCATCTCCATCTTCTTCTCCATACATGTCTATCTTCTTCTCCATCTATAAACTTCCTCTCACTGGGATAGTTATAATAAACTTTACTGGTCGCACTGATAAAGGACTTTCACTTCCGCGTTGTCTGCATAAAGAGCGCACACACTGAGATTGGCACGAATTTTCTCATAGAAGTCTCAAGTCATCTTTTGTTATAGTAAACTGCTTTCTATAGCTAAAGAGACCATCCCGAAAATACAATGTGTGCTGTGAGCCTTTAACATGACTTACCCTTTAGTGTAAAATTTGCTCCAGAAATTCTAGATAAAGCTCAAATTTACAAAGTACATTATACTTAAATTGATATTAAAGATGTGAAATACTATACATCACCTATGGAAATTAAGGGCAAGAACAGTCAGCCCAATTTGAAGTAGTTAAGACTGTCCTGTTTCATGATTGGCTGTGACATTTTTTCCACACAAACGTTAAATTTACTAGAAGTAACTGCTTGGTTTACCTTGAATATGCAATCTTGCAGTCATAAAATATGAGTGAAAGTAAGGCCTACTTTGAAGTTAAATAAGAAGAAATAAACTGGTTCACACAGCAACCTGAGAAACAAAGCATTTTATGTCAATATGTGGAAGTTATATAACATTCTGCTGTCCTGACGCTCACTTTGGAAAACAAATCTAATCTAGTGACTTAATTTACCTATATCTCAAGGAATATCAATTTGAATGAAAGTTTCACCAAACTGCTTAGATTTGATTCTGGCTTTCAAATATGAAAATCAATTTCTTGTTTATTAAACTTCCCATTCAAGGCTGTGACAATAGAGGGGTGTCAGAACAAACTAGTTTGGGGAAAACGCAATTGATTTGCCGGAAGTATAGAGCTATCGTAAAACAGGGATGTCGGAACATAGGCATTTCGTGATATATAAGTGTCGGAATACTAGTTACCAAACATGTACATGTATCACTTCTTGAGCCATAGTTATAAAAAGCTCTCAGCTGAAGTATTTTCTGTCTATGGTCGTCGTGTGGGACTCTTTCTCTCAGGGAGTGCCCGACTCCATATCTCCATCAGGGCATAGCCTCCGCTCTGCCCGACTGAGGCAACGAAGTGTAGCCAATTCAGCAAGTCGCTACTTAAGGAGGGGGCTGCGACCGGGGCTCCCCGGACCTACCATCCCGTACGACCATGCGGTCCATGCGGTCTATCATATTATAGTGAAGAAACAACATTTGCATGGCAGTTGTATACATGCGGATCCAAAAAAGTTGGAAATTAATTCTCAAGCGAAAAATTCCATATAACTGATCCGTATCTATGGCTGTACTCGACTCCCTATTATTCTGGAACAGAGGACATGTAATTGTTTTCTTAAGCGGCGGTCACGAACTGAGTTACACCCAAGTCCCACACTCCATTTCGATAGGTTTGCGGATGGGGCCCGGCAAACGTTTTCCAACGGCCAGTACCTCAGATCTTGTCCGCGAACTGACTCGTTTACCCACTTACCTTGAAACGGATATGCACAAAGCATAGATAGCTGGAGCATTACAAATGCCTGTTATTACTTTAAAATAGGCTAAATAAGCTCAAATTGACGTTTCCCGAAGTCATTTGTATTTACCACAATGCTATGTTTTGTTTATTCTGCCTTTTGCTGTTTTAAATCTGCCTGAATTTTTGGATTTAAAAAGATATGTTTGCCTCCAATATTTTCATTGGTGGGGCAATTTCCCCTGCCCCAGGATTGAAGCTCCTGGTGTGTGGTGCAGCGAGAAAGGACGCTAACCCTAACCCTAAGGATCACGTACACGAAGTGGCCCGTGCCCATGGTAATTCCGCGAATGTTCGAGGCTACAGAAAGAGTTTTCATGTCCTTTCCACGTTCCCGAAGAGTCAATAACAGTATTGAATACAATCTATGGCGAGGATCTTTTTTGAAAATTTCGAGAAAGCTAGGTCTACAAGTCTTACTTTTACGTCACTGGGGGAGGCTGACTGTGCGTGGCATAGGGGATCTCTTTTCCTGAGAATTGCAAATGTAAACTGGCAAAAAGTTGGTTCTTTCGGATGCTGGAAACTTCACTCTCTTCATTGTGATTTGAAGGCACTATTTACCGGGAAATCGAATAAGACGATCAGCGTTTGCGTTTAATGAAATGTAGTCAGCCGTTAATGCCAACAACAAGATACAGTTTAGTTTACAACCATCCACGGTACAGATGAGTGAGCAAGGAAATTGAAGGATTAAAAGGTGATAGACCCCCAGTCGGTTATGGCCGACTAAAATGAAACCATAGCTTTTCTGTCTGACTTCGTCTTTCCCCAGCCAACATGCCCAGCTGGGCCCCAGCTGGGGCCCATCCGTGTTTGTCAGGTGTTCTCAGGTGGGGCCCAACTGGGCTAGCCTTTCCCAGCTGAAGCCCAGCTGTTCCCCGCTTCAATAAGTGAAGCCTAGCCGGGCTTCAGCTGGGCTTTAGCTGGGAAAGGCTAGCCCAGTTGGGCCCCACCTGGGAACACCTGACGAACACGGATGGGCCCCAGCTGGGGCCCAGCAAGTAGCCCAGCTGAAACCCAGTTGGGGCCCAGCTGGGCATGTTGGCTGGGTCAGTCTATAGCTCTCAGATTTGTCTCAAATTTTCTTGTAAAAATCCCGTCATGTTTTTTCGTATGTAGGCAGCTACCTTCTGATGAATAAAACACCTCTCTAGGCTCCTACATGATAACTATTCATTTGCATATACAGACTGAAGACAGCGTTATTTCTGATAACACCGTGTCACAGCATGTTTTAGAAAATATTGTATGATGCAAGGCACAATGAACTTGTGAAGAAACTTTAAATTTTATTTAATCACATCTACCCTCTTTTCCTGAGATCTAATGATATGCTTCTCATGGAATATTTTTGTATCTTAGGAGGCATCTAACAAAGCTTACGCGCTAACTGATGATAGCTATCCTGCAAGAACGGCACACTAAGAACTCAGTCCTGGATCACCCCTGGCATTATCACGTCTATAAAAAGGAAAAACAAATTCTACAAAAATATGCTCAAAACCCCTTCTCAGCAAAAGAAATCAGAGCACAAAACCTTTAGAAATAAACTGACCCACATCATTCGTATCTCCAAGAAAATTTACTTTACGAATATCTTTAATAATTGTAAATATGATTCTAAACAAACTTGTTTCAATATTAGTGATTTGCTGAACAAAAACAAGCAAAAACCTACCAAACCCGATTTTTGTATCATAGATGGTGAGTAACATACTGACCCTGTTGCTATTGGTAATAGTCTGAATAACTTTTTCGTTAATTTTGGTCCGTTGCTAGCTGCAAAGATCTCTCCAAATCATTCGCCATCTGACTATCTATTGGATAGTAATGTTTCTTCTGCTTTCCTTTACCCAACTAGTGAAGATGAATTAGGCAAGTCAGCTGGGTGTGATGAAATAAGGCCTTTCGTTGTTTTTCGAGTTTTCTGTTTTATTTGTACACCCCTTTCTTATGTTTTTAACTTGTCCCTCTCAACTGATATTGTTCCTAATAAATTGAAAGTCGCAAAAGTTGTCCCAATTTTTAAAAAAGGTGATCCAAATTGTTTTGTTAAACTATGTAGACCTATTTCTGTTTTGCACTGTTTTCCAAGATTCTTGAACGCATTGTTTATTGTAGACTCTGTAACTTTTTGGAAAAACATAATTATATTCTTTTTAATGGTCAATATGGCTTTCGACCTGGTCTCTCCACTGATATGGCCCTTGCTGATGCCGTCGATAATTTAACACAGGCCATAAACAACAAACAAATTGCTGTAGGTGTATTTCTTGATTTATCTAAAGCGTTCGACACCATTGATCATACCATACTCTGTCAAATATACTACGGTATTAGGGGAACTTTTCTTTCTTGGTTTACTTGCTATCTTAACAACAGAAAACAGTTTAACTCTTTTGAAAGTATAAACTCTGATGTAAATGATATTCACTGCGGTGTCCCTCAAGGGTCAATTCTAGGACGGCTTCTTTTTATCATTTATTTGAATGATGTTAGTAAAATTTCTTCTAATTCATCCATTGTGTTATTTGCTGATGATACTAATATTTTCTTCTATGATAGTAGTTTTGAATGTCTGCAACAAGCCTTTAGAAATGATTTAGCTGCATACAGTGATTGGTTTGCCACAAACAAACTTTTCCTAAACTTATACAAGACGAATTTTATTGTTTTCAATGAAAATGATGATATGGTTAACTTTAATATTGATATTAATGGTAAATTGCTACAAAAAGCAGATTGTGTTAAATTTTTAGGTGTTTTCATAGATTCTAAACTTACCTGGCATGATCACATTAAGTAAACTTCTACTCTTTTTGCAAAAAGTGTAGGCATTCTTTCAAAACTGAAACACACACTCCCTTGATGAATTCTCATGTCCCTTTATCAAACACTTGTACTCCCACATCTAACTTACTGTTGCATTATTTGGTCTGGATCAAGCAAGTGTTTATTAAATAAATTAGGTGTTCTACAGAAAAGAGCAATAAGACATATCACCTGCTCCAATTCGAGAGATCATAGGTCTACCAACGATTTATTCAAGTCCATGAATTTACTTAAACTTACTGACCTATTCAAACTACATGTAGCCAGTTTTGTCTACCGTTCTCTACATGAAATGCTTCCAAGCTCACTTAACGCTCTCTTTAGACACAACTCATCCATACATTCACATAACACAAGACAAGCTGATCATCTACATACAAGGAAGCGTCACAACAATTTGTACAAGAACAGTCCGCATTACCGTGCCACCACTCTTCGGAATCACCTACCATCAACTGTTAAGACAAAGCCTTCCTTAGCTTCTTTTAGGAAAAATCTTCAAAGGTTCTATATAAGCTTGTATTAAGCCCATGAATTTGTTCACTATACTGTATTCCTGCCTATTTAGCTTCCTTGTTAAGCCCGAGGGGTGGGTGGTGGTTGGGTTGTAGGTCGGATGAGGTGGGATGGTGGGTTGTGTGTCTATTATCGAATTTTCTTTGGTTTTTCTTCGTCTTATCTTCCATCTTCGTGTCTTCTTTACTTTCCTTTTTTTTCTAGGGAGTGCCACTTCCACACAAACCCTAAAGGGTTTCTAAGTGCACTTCCTTTCACACTGTCTCTGTTACTTATTTACTTTGTGATACTTGTCTTTATCTTGTGTTGTGATAAACCAAAAATAAATAAATGAATGAAATGAAATGATTAATTAAAATTTGCAACATTTTGCTGACTTTGAATTAGTTGTTGTGGTGGATCTTCGGATATCGGTTGAGTGGGGCGAGGTTAGCAAACGTTTTAGCAATTATTGAATAACTTGTAAATATTAGACTCTTTTATGGTTTCAAAGTCGTTCAACACGATTTTCGACACTTCGTAATCTCAGTACCCAAGCCGGCCAGTATCCAACAGGTTGTTGGATAATGGACGAGGGCTTTTGACAAAAAATCCCACCTTAAATATCATGAGGTAATCATGTTTTTAATGCACTAAAGTATTATACCCTGTCCTCGAAAAAATTTGACCATCTTGAATTCAGCTTCATCGGTCGTCTCCACATCAGTACCATGGCTCAGACGGGCCTGTACAGTGTACGTTATAAATGCAACATGACACTAGAAGCATGATACACTGGGCCGGTGTAGCCAGGACCTTTTGGTGGGGACTTAGCAGGGTCTGAAGGGGAACTCAAGAGTGTAAGGATAATATTTGCACACCCTCAGACGCAATCTGATGCAACATTTAACAATACTTGAAGCAAATTGTTGTTCCATTTCCCAAAAAATGTCAGAATTGGCCCCTGTCCTCCCTTTGCCAACGTCAATGAAAAACGTGTTTATTTCTTCTCGATTTGAGCGGGGACCTAACACCTATCCCAGTTTTCTAAAGAGTGGTTAACTGCAGTATATTTAATTGAAATAAGTAATATGAAAGACACAGTCCATTGGTTTAATGATTAAGGTGAAGACCGACGATTTTTTTTTGAAATTGGAGACAATACCTGTAATATCAGCAAATATTTAAGTGACTGTACAGTTAGACTTGGCCAAGTCTCTCGTGAGTGTTCCGCGGGGAGTTGACAACTTTCTCTTCAAAATTCCCCTACTGCAGCATAGCACAGAATATCGTATTTTCCCTTTATCTAATACGCCCTCTATCGGTCTATTAATTCTATCGTTTCTCAACGAGAGACTTGGGACAATTGGTTTCTATGACGTCATACTAACGAGGCTATTTATTATTCATCGTTAAACTGTATCAGCACTACCAACCAATCAGCATTCTCAAACACAAACTTTAGTATCGCCCAACTGAAGGTTTGTATAGAAACAACGTGAGTGAATAATATTAAAGACCCTGATCATACCCATAATAATTAAATATTTAAACATATCTCAAATAATCCTTTCTTAAATATTTAAGCGTATAAGGAGTAATTAAATTGATATCTCTCATGGTAAAACGAAAATACGATCGATCTTTATAACCTTGAAAAGTAGTATCGTCTTTTATTGAGGCGTAGCAGAAAACGCAATGTTTTTGAGCTCGTACCGTAGTGGAATACTTCTAAAATAGGAAATTCGCATGATGTAAAATAAGTGGTACAATGTATGTGACAATTCGATCTATCCTGCGGGTACGAATTCGGAGTTTTAGCGACGTAACACATTGAACTAGTACTTGAAGCAATTATGCGAATTGATTACAGACACTTATCATTTCACTGTTGTTGTCAGATTGTAGGCCACAAAAATTTAACAGTATTACAACGAACGAAACCGTCTGAATCCAAAAAAGTACTCATCTGAGATTACGCCCCTTGGCTCTTCGCCAGAGAGTCGAGGGGACTTTTAGCAAAAAAAAAAAAACGAGATTACAGACAAAAAAGTCAAATGGGTAGGAGAAGAATATGCCGTTATTTCCTTGATGAAGGATAGTTTTGCGTCAAACCTAAGGGGATATGTCTTTAGTCTCATCTCTTTACTTCCCCGTCAATGGTCCCCCATCCTTGATACTACTGTAGCAGCAGTCACGCGCATAGCCAGGATTGTGTCATCGGGGGAGGGGGTTGGTGTCATGGGGCACTCAATGAGGAAAGAATAGGGAGAAAAAACCGCTACTTTAGGTGTTTTTTGCATTGCTATGCCATGCACTGGCAGCGCGGTGGTGCCAGACTGTCAAAACTGGATGGGGTGGGGACAAATAAAGGGCACAGGATAATATTGGGGGCAAAAATTTTGGAAACAGCTCCAAACAGAATACAGATCCCAAAGCATTCATTCCCATTCAGGCTGGAGGTAGGCATGTCCAGGGGGCGAAGACCCATAAGCTTGCAAGGATATATCTCAGTATGAAAAATTAGATCTGGAGAGGTATATTATTTATTTTTTACTGTGTACTCAATTCTTAACTGACCTAAGTTGGGGAGGGACACAGGCCAAAATCTTGGGAAGGGGGACAAATAATGCATGCCCGTGATGGCTCCTCTGCAGCTGCACCAATGGGCGTGAACTCTTTTCAAGTGGGCCAATTTCACCTGGGATTAATAAGTGGCCTTTATATGATAGCCCACTTCACTGATATGAGAGAGCTCTGGGGTAAACAACTAATATGTGGGGAGAATATGGGTCAGCTGCTCAATTAATATCCCTACCTGTGAGCTACCCACATGGTAGCCTTGTTAATCTAATATAATTTTGTTACCTGTGATATGCATTGGTTCCCCGTGTCATTGTTCCCCTCATTATTTTGGGTGCATGCCCAATAACCATATCTCTAACCCAAACCCCTATAATCCCAATGAGTTGATTGGTTGGGGAGCAGTGAGTGAGACATGGGACTTTTGAGACAGGGGACCAAAATGAGATGGAATATGTGAAAGTGGGACTTATGAGACACGGGAACAATACACCCTATGTGATAAGGTAGAAATAGCCAACCATCTTGTAGAGTATTGACCACAGTGATTCTTTCATACAGCCAGCAGCACTAACTAGGAGTAGGTATGACACTTAATTCAATATATGCATGTGTTTAATTTGAATCTGATTTTTTTTTTCCTCCTTTTACTGATTGCTGCCAGTCTTAAACAATAAGCAGCATAAGACAAGACATGCATAGCCTACTGAAACAGTGATACAAGCTCAGAGAGAAAAAGAGAGCGTAACATGGCTATTTTGCAAATCTGTCAGATTATGTATCATGTAGGAGGCACGGCTCAATTTTCTTAGTTGTCAGATTGTCCGGGACAACTAAAATTCCATAGTGACCAACAAAAGGTGGAAGTTGGTTGTCTGCTGGACAACCATTTTTCTCTCACAAAGAATTATATTCCAGCAGCTTGCTTTTATCTGAATGAAGAAGTATGCTGTATATGCTGACTGATCAACTTGTTGCAAAATTTTCCATCATAGTTTCACACTTCAAGTGTCTTTGTCTTGCAAAAATTTTATCTTTTCATTCTTCCAGACCAATAATACGTAAACACAATTACTGTTTTGTGCTGTAATTGGTCAAAAAATGTTTTGGACACAAAATGTTTTGGACAGCCAAATTTTCTTTAGGACAACTAAAAATACGGAATTGGTTGCCCAAGGACAACCACAAATTTTTCTGAAAATCGAGGCCTGAAGGTAGGCCTTTACCTTCCCAGGACCATGAAGGACAATAATATCTTGTCTCAGAGAAGCAATTCGTAATTTTAAACCCCACCTGTAACCTTACATCAGTTACATTAAACACTCTATCTGCATGGCCTGTCTGGTTGCAGTTTTATGGAGCCCTAGGTCTCTAACCCTCCCCCACCCCTTAAAAATTAAGTTGTCCCTGAAACCATGTGCATAAGCTTGCCACTTGTAAGGCTTTGGCTGAGTTTACACTGTCTCAAGAGGTTATGGAATGTAGAACTAGACTGTAGTAATGCAAGTTCTACAGGTACTTACCTGCAATGACTTGTAACCAGGCTGCATGTGCTGTGTAATTGTGGTACAGTAGTTGTAATCCTCCAATTAACTTACCTGTGATGATGGGATTGTTGCTAATCCGAAGTGATCACCCAGACACATGTCAGAATGATGCTCAGTTACAGATGGTAATGTATAAAGTGTCTCTCCACTTGTCACTGTTGTGCAACACTTGCCAGATTCTTTTCCATCACCCTACCCACAAACACACAAAAAATCCAAGTACACAAAAATATTGCAGAGGCTAGTAGTGGCAAGGACATGCTGTGTATACATCATACAAGGGTGCTGAGAAAATACCCCATAATTTGCAATTAGCTCCCCCTATACTTTTTCCCCCCAACCCTCCACAAAAATGCTCCTTAAACCAATGAGTTGCTATCATCATGCCACATTTGTATGTAAACAGTGCAGGTCACAACAAGCTCAATAAAACTGGAAACATTTCTCAATTTCAGGAAGCTGTATACTAAGACTTCTACAGTTGTTGAAATCATTATGCATTACAGTACATCACACCACCTCTATTAATAAAGAATTTTTACTCATTGTTCCCATAAAAAGCAGCTTGCTTTATTAAGAAAAATAAAAAATCAACAAAATTCCTGCTACATGCTATTAACTAAATCATACTGAATGTTGAAAGCATCTCTTCTGTGAACAGAGCTACAATAGTCCTTGTTTTTCTACTACAGCAGTTCAAAAAAATTTTCCCAGTTCATCAATTAAACCCTTTTCTTTAATGTTTAATTGGTAGGTCCCTGTTTAAAATGTAACTCCATATGTACCATTTATTGCTTTATTGAAGGACAAGGGCATACCAATCACCACAGTTCCATGATAATTTCAGACTGTTCTCTAATTAAACACCACAATTGCACCAACTGGTTGTACTGGTACTGGTATCAGATGATTGTCAAGTGCAGTCTATCTCTCTTTTCAAAAATTGCAATGAAATATTTTCCAGGCCAAAGATTTTATTTACATAGTTCATGTAACCACCCATTCCATGTAAAATTGGAGTCAAGATACTGTAGGTTTTCAACACATACACTATACATTCCATGCCTAATATACTCCATATACCGTGCTAAGCTTGGTGTTAAATGTTTTATGTACTACATAGCCTGGTTGCCTGCTGACTCTGCCAAAGATGGTGGCTTTGCAGTATGTATAGTCCCACTTTCTCCAATGGCTCAAGTTCTGTGTAAAAGAAAAATGAAGGAGAATTTATGGTATCAAAATCTTATATAGTCTTCAAGTTGAACCATATTCTTTGTGTAGATATTCACATTCATAAAAAAAAACACAACCAGTGCAATTTACTCTACTGTAGCTGTTCCTGAAGGTACAAAATAGGAAGTAGGCCTATATATGAATGCTCATTTATTGTAAATTATGCTAGGGCTCAAAATTAGCAGTTGTACATTTCATGAAACATGTCCAGTGATCTTTCAGTGCCTGGGTAATTGATTTCCTGGTTTTCTGCAGGATTGACAATCCCTTGTACTGTAGCACAGCGCTACACCTAGCTTGTATAAAGCAATTATTTTGTTAGGAAGCAAAACTAGTCCCTTCAGCAGGCCTCCTTTAAAATGTATGCATGCAACTCTCTGATTGACTTAGTAAAAGCCTGATCAAAGTTGTAAGCAAGTTTGAAGAATTGTTATAATGAAACCTCTGGGTAGAATTGGGGCCACCTGAATTATGCAAGGCCAAGTAGAAAATGCCTTTTACCTTATTCATGGGTCTGGGACAATTGATTCCAAGTTGACCTATGCAGCTACCAATGCCCCAAGTCATGTGTGTTGTGGCGCCTATATAGCTGTCAACTAAAAGGGCCTGGCTGCAATAATCTTGCAATGTCAAGAAGATTTATGCACTTATCAATTGCAACACTGACACTTCCTAGACCTAGGGATGGTCGGGTCTTGCCCGGGAACTTTATTTTTAAAATTGTTAAATCCCCATGAAGAGCCTGGTCATATTCATGCTGGGTTGGGTATACATTAATCGAAGGTAAATCCCCTGCCAAGTCCCCATGCACTGTCAGCTAGGCACTATGCATACCGTCATGCAGTAAAAGACCCTCCGGATTACCCCGGCCTTCAGATCCAGGTGGAGTGAAATCCTAACACACTCAAGTCTCGGCCGGGTGGGGACAGAATGACTGTGAAATCCGTCTCCAGTCAAATCCCATCCCTGGGTCTAGGAGACTAGGCCGGGGTCGAGGTTGCAATTGGTTAAGTAGCCGAAGAGCATTAGTTTACCTCACTTATACCAGCATGCTGGATATGTCTTCTTCTTTGCAGACTCCAAGTAGTTCCACTTGCCCTCCTCAATGCTGAACAGTACGTGGCTCATCATATTCATTAATCATAAGCAATAAAGTTGTGAAGTTCCTCTGCTACCCTTTTGTATGTCCAACACGGTCAAACTTCATTGTTATTGCAGAGCACTTACGTTACACACATCAACAGCCCACTGGCAATATTTTCCAAATCACACATTGTCTATGCAGTGTTTACGAAATAACGTTGCCTTCTCTTCGCTTCGTGTAACTCAATCGCCAAAGGTGGTCGATCGATAAATTTACATCTTAAATCCTGCCGGTAATCAAACTCCGACGTCTTCTTGGTGTCCGAATACATTAATAACGACACTTTTTAAATCCCGGCGAATGTCTTTGGGAATAATTTCAGATGTTATTGCAAAGAAAATAGTCGCTTCATCGTTACGGCAAGGACTCTACATTTGTCGACTGCTAGCACTGCTGGCTGACAGATATGAATGACAAGGTCATGTGACCTAATATATGTTTATTCATATGATAATTTACAGACTGCCAACTTTGATTGGACTAGATATTGAGAAACTACTACATATTATTCATCTTAATGAGGGATGAATAAAGTAAAGGAATAACATAAAAATTATGACGTCATAGAAACCAATTGTCCCAAGTCTCTCGTTGAGAAGCGATACCTTTATAGACCGATAGAGGGCGTATTAGAAAAAAGGCAAATACGGTATGCTGTACTGTGCTGAAGCACTGGATTTGTGTAGAGTTAGTGTTGTCAGCTCCCCGGGGAACACTCACGAGAGACTTGGCCAAGTCTACTGTACAGTATGATCCTTGAAGATATTTTGGAGGAATTTATTTCACTTTATCCGTCAACGCCTTGATTACAGAGACCCGCAACGCCTATGTTATTTTAACACTAATGGCTCACAGATCTGTAATTGTTCAGATACTCAGTGCTAGCTTCACGTATAATCGGAAAATATTCACCTTCTTGTTCAGAGACTTAAATGGAAAACATTTAATAGAGATATCCCCATTAAGCAATTTACCGAACACCAACGTTCTACAACTTAGTTTAACCATACGGTATTCTTACTGAAATCTTGTCAAACTGGACTTGACATAATTCAATATGATTCAATTTACACCGGACAAGTTTTGATTAAAGACAGTTTTCCAGAGGCAAATGAAACACGGTTCAGCTGTTAATAACACTTCTTGTGTTACCATTCAAAGCAATCCCGTCGCTTTCTACCAAATCCTCCACTGAAATTTTTTTTTTCATATATTTGCTTTTTAAAAGTTAAATTTTCCGGCACGACTTGCGCGCCACAAATTATGTTCGGTGATGTAGTTATGCTCGCTCTTTAAATAAAAATGAAGGTGTTTGCTGGGTCCCCTTGCCTCCGCTTTGACATATATAAATATATATAATGAAAAAAATAATATATTGAATACATTGAAAAAGTATAGCTTCGCCACTGGCTGATCCTTACCGTGACGGTTCCCTTTTAAGACAATCCAAAAACAAAAGGACATGAAGCAAACCAGCTCTTTCGATGCAAAGGTGACCAGGTGGTCTATCCCTATCCCTTCTTGACTGGGAGAAGGGATAGGGGTAGAGGAACATGTCCCCCGCCATCTGTAATAAAGTACGTCTATTTCCCCCATAGATTTTCACACAGTAATATTTTGAAGGGAATGGCTACGCCCAGTGGCGGCTCCCGGAAAGTCGGGGGTTTAGCATATCTCTGGATGAAAAATTAGTCTCTGGAGAGGTAATTAATTTAATTTATTTTTTCGGTTAACCCAATACACATAACTAAACTTAGTTGGGGTTAAGAGAAGGGGAAGGTCAAAATCCCCTCTTGCAACCCTTAGTGCCACCACTGGTTATGCCTGCCACACACTTTTGAGTACAGACGAGCGTCCATAATGATGACCCAAAATTGTAAGAAACTGATGGATATAGGACACAACTCACATAACGTTTGAGTTTTAATTTCAATTTTTCCTTTTTAAAATATCGTTATTTTATAAGGAAGAAGTGTTGCTTATTAAATAAGCAAAAGTCCTACGATTAAACAAAATAAATAACTATGCCGCAAATTCTATCAATTTTATCATATTCATCAAGCAGGTAGTATTTAATATTTATCTGTAAAGACTTAACATGATTAAAGTAAAATATAACCTGAAGGCAAAATGCAATTACTTCAATTTAGAATAGAGTAGGAGATATCGTTTTCATGAGTGGCTCTTTGGAATCACGTGAAAATAATTTTTCTCATTGTATTGCGAAATTTACTTGAATTTAGAATAGAGTAGGAGACTATCCTTTTCATGACTGGCTCTTTAAAATCACGTGAAAATAATTTTTCTCATTGTATTGTGAAATTTACTTGAATTTAGAATAGAGTAGGAGACTATCCTTTTCATGAGTGGGTCTTTAGAATCACGTGACAATAACTTTTCTCATTAAATTGTGAAATTTACTTCAATTTAGAATAGAGTAGGAGACTATCCTTTTCATGACTGGCTCTTTAAAATCACGTGAAAATAATTTTTCTCATTGTATTGTGAAATTTACTTGAATTTAGAATAGAGTAGGAGACTATCCTTTTCATGAGTGGGTGTTTAGAATCACGTGACAATAATTTTTCTCATTAAATTGTGAAATTTACTAGGAGTCACGGTGCCTGCTTGATTTCCCTGATTATGCAATATTTCAGTCCGGAAACATCATCAGTGATAGAGACTTGGCAGAAAAAAAAGAAATGAGAAGAAAGTTGTGAGGTGCGGCTGACGTTTTAAAATAAGTTTGAGATGAGACTACATTTACCCTTTAACTTAGTGCAAGACTGATTAAGATGTTAGAAAGGGGCGAAGAGATAAGGACTTTGGGGACGAATCTTGAATTAGCGGATTTTCTTTTGTCCGTTCTGAAGAATTTGTTTCTTATGTTTTGGAAGGAATCGCAGCCTGATTCCAATCGCATGAGCCACTCTTTGCGTGGGACACCGGATCTTCCAACTTGATTATTCCGGAAGTGCTAAATTTTCCAATAGACCTTGTGCATTGACGACATGCTGACGTCATCCTTTGAACAGAACAATGGAACATGTGACCACACCTATAAGAATTTGCCGTGCACGTGTAGCAGACAATGCGCGTATTAGACTGGTTCACAAATTAGTGAGCTGTCTGCATTTGTCTGCGTGGGTTTGTTTTCCCCCAAAGGAGGGCGTACTTTCCGCTCTGTGACATCATATGCACAAGGTCTATGGTGTATTGAACCTAAGGGTATAAAGGGTATTCATGCTTCCTGTTACTTGCAGCTATTATTACTTGTAACTTGGCCCTACAGTATCGATCATTTTGTAGTACGATGACAATGGAAGATCCATGTAAATGGACCAATCAGCTCCTTCGAATAGGACAAAATAAGCCACAATCCTAACTCCAAAACAACAGCCTTTCGGTTCGGCCCTTGTTTTGTAGTTCTGACAACGAATTTTGAATGAACAGATGGAATTTCCTTCGTACACGTAATACTAAGACTAATTCTAACCATAACCATAGTTTTTAAACAAACTTTTAAGAATTTGAATATCGATTTGTACATGGGTCTTACGAAAAGAAAATTCGCTGCCTGGTGAGGACCTGTATGATGCAAAGCCGCTTATTCTACCCCATCACACTTCACGTCGGAATCACATGGTATCGTAACTTATTACGTAAGGAAAAAAACGACTGCCAGTATGTCTGTTTTTCAGCTCAAGAGTATAAAGTTGGTGGCAGCAGCGAGCACCATCCAAAATTTGACCAGAACATGAATCGGTGCTGAGCCTGGAGTCGTCAGCGGTTCGAGGGAGGGATCTTCATAGTATGGAAGCCATGGGGAATAGTTAATCCACACAGACTCACCTCGACTTGCCTCGATCAGCTTGATTTGGCAAAAATGAAAGTAAAATATATTTTAAGTAGATGATGTGAGGATGAATAAATATCTTTTTTCAAGTTATGTCAAATTTGAAGACAGGAGAAAAGTCACACCAAACGTATTTTCATAGTTATAAAAAATATCACGATGTTCAGCCTAACGTAAACCGTACAAACAAAGGTGAGCCAGTGATTTAAGCAATTTGACAGCCAGTGGAGCTGACACAGAGGCTGGGCTATGTGAGTATATTCCCCAGAAAAATGTTTTTGCCCTAACTTGATCCTCCCTATTAATTCTGTACAAAGATGTACATTTCGTAGGGCCAATGCGCATCGTGGCAAACATTTGACCCTCGCAAACACTTTCTACGCCCTCCTCACTCTGCCCAGGGAGCCGTAACAGCTCCCTGCTTTGCCCTTCTCCATTTGTAATACCATTGCAAGGTCACTGTCAGCAGGTCAGCTTCCAAAGCTTTTTCACAAGATTTCAGAGATCCATGCTTTAAAACAATGGGTATTGATAAGCTTAAATTCAGTTAACCATAATTGCATTTTCCTTAAGCACAAAGACGTACTGCAAAAATGATTTTACCCACCTTCTGATGTCTGTAGCCATTTTGTGGAACGCTGAATTTATAGTAAGGAGGGCAGACGTGTTCTATTAATGTATAGGGACCACGGTGTTCACTTATTATCCAATCGTTGAGGTCATGAATATGTTGACATGCGTAGTACATCTCTTCCTCGCATTCACCAACGTACCAGCGACTGTCGGTTCCACTGTGGCAAGTAGGGACGAAATATGAAGTCCTTTATGGTTTGATAAATTCATGCTGTCGTTTGTTCAAAGAATCTAAATTTCGCCGTTATTACCGGTCATTTAAGTCAGACTAGGTGAAGGGAAAATACTTCATTTGGCACAAAGCACAGAAATTGCCTATTGATAATTGTCACCCACCCCATATCAACCCACTTGAATACACACGTTTTACTTCGACTTGAAGTCGGGAGGTCTGGAATTCGAGTCCTGGCCTCGTCATACCGAAGATTTTAAAAATGGAACCTACTGCCATTGTGCAAGGTGTTCGACATAAGCAATGGGTTAGGAAAACAAGACAGAGAGCGGCAACTGGAAAAAGCTTTGGCCGGCTAGAACTGGACCGTAAAACTCCACATAAGTAACTACTTCAAATGCAGAGCCTGTTCTCCTTTGTTTCACAATTTTACTTCCATAATCATTAATATGTGTTATATAAATCATGAACTGTCATCGTCACCAGGGCAAGATTTGATGTATGTGGGGTGGGGGAATCGGTGGGTAATAAAGGATCAATGGGTGGCTGGTCTCCCTTCCTCGTTGAAGGTATCACCATGCACTTATAAACAGGAAATGGTGCAATATTGAAAGATACAAAATTAAGGTCTTCTTACTTAAAGGTGTTGGAAAGGCAGAGAGGGGAATATCCGGCCTCAAATAAAGGGCACCGGTACCGTGTAAGAATACGATTTTTGGGGGACGTGGTTGGGGTGGAAGAGGCATTAGAAGCACAGACCTGACGAAGGTACAACAGCAGTATCGCAGCACTGCAAGGAATCTGTGAATCGGGGCACCACAGCTAATCCTCCAAAGCCCACGTAATTTGTGTACTTGATAAGTTCCTGCGATTATTTGCAAGAGCGGGGGTTCTCCCCTTTATCACCAGTGTGGAATTAAAGGCGATGCCCCCTCTCTAACGAATATTTTAAAAAAGGCAATTAGTGTTCATAGCCCCAGACAGTGGCGGGTGGACTTTCGAACCCGAATGGCCACGACACTGCCACTGCCTGCGTCTCAGGCTGCTCATCACCGGTAAAAATAAAATTGGTTCAATGACATTAAAATACAACAGAAAACTGAAACCTTTGCTTTCGAAGTAGAGGGGTAAAAAGTCGTGCACGAATTCTGGCGAAAATTTGCGTTCAATTTTTAAGGGGGATTTAAAATGTTAGCAAAGGAACTACATTTCCCAACATGTGATATCACAATCTCGCATGCTTTCCCATGACGCCCTAGGGTCTTGGTACGTTGCTGATACTGCTTACTTCAAATTTATGACTGCATGGTCAAGTGGTGAGAGCAACCGACTTGCAGTCGGGAGGTCGGGAGGTCGAGTCTTGGCCGGGTCATACGGAAGACTTTAAAAATGGAACCTTCTGCCATCCTGCTTGGTGTTCAGCATAAGTAGCGGAGCAGGGAATCAAGCCAGTGCGTTACAACTGGAAAAAAGGCCATGGTCGGTTCGACTTGAACCAATTTGCTAGTGGAAACTGGGCCGTAAAACTTCATCTAACTAACTACTTCAAATTAGTAAATGTTACGAATACATTAATTTCACATGTTTATCAACAGCAAGACATCAAAATCGATTCAATGGAATTAAAATTTCATAAAATGCTTAGATTTTGTTTATCTTTCAAAACATTTTGCTAGTCCTCTCTCCCTTCAATACTTACTTCATCATTACACAAGTATTACTCAAAAGAGGCGATGATGGTTCTCCTTCAGCCCAGGTAAAGACGGCCGTCTTCATCAATTCAGGGTTGACGTGATCTCCTGCGGGATATTGGATGCGACATTTCAAAAGCTCCCAGTAATCTGTGAGGACGCCTACGTTTGTTGGACCATCTGAAACTAATCTGCAATTCGAAAATTTTCACGTATAAGGTTTACGGACTTTTTTGACACAGAAATGACACATTAATGACACCAGGTGGGGAAAGATATTCCCGATATGACCCCACATGAAAAATCTAACCCCATTCCTTGTTGGAGAATACTTTCCCTTACACAAAATCCATATATAGGCCATGTATGAAAATTTATGTCTGTTCCATATCTGGACATGATATTGAATTTGTATTTGGCTTTAACAAAAATTGGGCATATATAACTTGATATAACATGAAGGAATATATGGCCCATATAAAATCTGATATGGCTCAAATTTATATGGGACAGATATGGTGCATATATGTTACATATAAGGATATATATTCAGGCCATATCTGGACCATATATGTCTGCACCAACATTTACTAGTGCACTACCTTTGCGTAAAGCGTATCAGAAGCCTTCTGAGCCAGTTTTCTTTTCAAAACGTACATAGAAACAGGCACGTTCTAACAAATACACAACTCAAACAGGCCGGACAAAAACACAAACGCTAACCATCAACCATCTACACACAAAACATGGAACAAAATGTCACAAACGGAAAAGTTTTCTGGGTTGTAGTTAATCTGTAGTAATCTTCATCATAGGTGTTAAACTGTGAGTTTGTCTCACGAAACTGACATTGACAGCTTGGCGTTAGTACCCCTCATTGGGGCGTTGCCGAGTTCCCTCATGCATGGAAGGAACAAAGAAAACAAACAGCTAGTTTATACTTTTTTCTAAAGTCCTCCCGACCCTCTGGCAAAGAGCCGTTCCGCGAAACCATACTTCAAAACTGCTTCCCGAAGAAGCTTTACGTCCACTTAAGGACAGCACTTGATCAACCTCAAGGCTTTCAGACCGTTTACATTATTGGTCTCTAATGCATGACTCCATTCTAGACTGGATGAGAAGAACAGATACTTCACATGATCTTAGCCAAAAGGCCGAGAAGCGTTGTCGCTGCGAGTACTTTTTCCAAAGTCCTCCAGACCTTCTTCCAAAGGGCCGTTCGGCGAAACCAAACTTGAAACCGCTTCCCGAAGAAGCTATACCGGTGAAGTCCACTTCATATCTTAAGGACAACACTTGACCAACCTCTTTTTTTTTTCAAAAGTTCCCCGATTCTCTGGCAAAGAGCCAGAGGCGAAAACCAAACAGTACTCCCGGAGGTCACGTTTCTTTTTTCTAAAAGTCCCCTCGACTCTCTGGCGAAGAGCCAAGGGGCGAAAACCAAACATTTACTCCCGGAGGAGTTCTTCTCCCTTAAGGAGCTAAACGTCCCAAATGGACAATTACGCCCTCTAAAGGGCAAACATGTGTGGTGCTGCTCTAGACTGGCTGAATAGAACAGAAGCCACACCCTGGATGCAGTTTAACGTCAAGTTTAAAGTTTTTTTTTTAAAAGTCCCCTCGACTCTCTGGCGAAGAGCCAAGGGGCGAAAACCAAACATTTACTCCCGAAGGAGTTCTGCTCCCTGAAGGAGCTAAACGTCCCAAATGGACAAATACGCCCTCTAAAGGGCAAACATGTGTGGTCTTGCTCTAGACTGGCTGAAGAGAACGTAAAGTTTAAAGTAAAGGACTATCTGAATACCTCTAACAAAGTTTAATGTCCGTTGTTTTTCATTGGCTTAAGTATTTGAAGTTGTTAAATTACTTAATAGTGGAGAACAAAACTGCTTTGAAATTCCTACTTTTACTTGAAAGTTTACACTGCATTTTTTATTTAAATTATCGTATGGGGCAATATTGCAACATAAATTTTGTTGACGGTTTTATGATTTTTCACATATTTCTTCTTAAATCAAAAAAAAAAAAAAAGAAAAGAAAATCAGGGCTCTAAATTCCTGACCACGCCCACATTGGAAAGTCATTTGCATATTTTAGTATTACATGACTGAATATGGTTTGAATGTTATGATTTTGGTTTGCTAATACTTATTCAGCTCCCAAACAAGGCCTTTATATAGGACAGGTACACAAATTAAACCAAAAAGTATTAATATGGCTATATAAAATTTATATGTAATTCTGGCATGGTATTTTGATCAGTTATATCTGGCTTGTTATGGCCATATAAAACTTTATTTCCATATCTGGAATGGTATTTCATCAAGTTATATCTGACTTAATATGGCCAAATGAAACTTTATTTGCATATCTGTACTGGCATTTCATCTAGTTATATCTGGCTTGTTATGGCCATACAAAACTTTATTTACATATCTGGACTGGCATTTCATCAAATTATATCTGGCTTGATATGGCCTTATAAAACATTATTTCCATATGTGGAAAGGCATTTCTTCAAGTTAAATATGGCTGATATGGCCATATAAAACTTGATATCATGTATCAAGATACCTACAAAGGGGTTTTAAATCTGGTTTCATATGGCCTAATCAAACTTGATATAGGGTTTTAAATCTGGCTTCAAACGGCCATATAAAACTTTGTAAGAGCCAGATATTTCCAGATGTAGGCCATTTATAAATTTTGGGTAAGAGTTCAGCGGTTTTTGCCATGGAGCCTTAACGGATAATGATTCAAAATGTGACGGTGACCCCGACATTGGTCCCGGTGGTGACCAGAAATCCGGCAAATTCCTTAATACGGTCCAAATGGGACAATCTTTTCAATAGTTACTCTATATCATCAATAATGTTTGAAGTTATGAATTATGTCCTAAGGTATACTTACGGCCAGTGCGTGCTGTCACTGTAGTATCTCACGGCATTTTCGTCTGTCTTGCCACCGCACTCTGGGTATGGAGTAAACTTGACAAAAGTTCAAAATAAAATTGGACGGTCAAACTCCATATCATTGCTTCGTTACTTTCCGAAACAATTCCTATTATGGGTAAATATGAGTTCTCATTTTGTTACGTAGGCACGGAATAAGTTCCTGTATATTTACAGTCTGGACAACCGTTGAAGTGTTCGTTTCTTCAAACTCCCCCCCCCCCCAAAAAACGAATTTTAACTGGACTGTATGGTTAAAAGGCCACATTCTGAGCTCAAACCCATATCCGATATCCGGCCAGAAATGGGTGGTCCCAGAATGACAAATTACACTCTTAAACTATTAGGTTAAACTTTCACCCAGGTTGGTAGGTATGCTTTCTTCTTAACAGTTGGGCAAAAAAAATCCCACTTCCTTCGAAACAGTTGGGTAAAAAATTCCCAAGTGAAGTACCAATCGCTTGGTAAAGTTTACCTGACGAGAGCAATTTTTACCCAACAATTTAGGAGGATGCATACGTGCCCAACCGTTTCTGGGGTATAGCACCAAGTGGAATGCTAATTTAGACTCGAGGACCAAGTTTGAGTCCACTTAAATGAAAATTACACGTCATTACCTTTGACCCGGTAACTTCTTGTATAGACTCGGGATTGACCGGGAAACAGGGCGATTGAAATTTGTCTACTGGGTCGAACTTGGATGAGTTCGACTCAGTCGCTCAGCTCACGGATTGAGAGCTAAGGGTTAACTTTTACCCTAAATTGATAACCACATTTGAACCGATTCCTTCGAAAGAGGCAACAACTTCAGTATTACTTAATCTGTTTTTTTTTTTTTGCAGAAAATAAAAGAATAATAGACTAATTGCAGTTTACTTACCAACTTAAACCGTCGATCGTTCCAGAATAATTTATGAATGAAAATGTCTCCGTGCGTATAGAGTTCTCCGGACCCGGCTGTGCTACCTGTAGCAATTACAACATTTTTTCCATCCTGTTTCAGACAGAAATAGATTTGATTACAAAACAGCTGAAAACATTTCAATCTTTCTATTTTTACGAGAAACCATGTGTTGACAGAGCCTTAGAAACCAGGCCTGGCTACAGCGCCAAATATCTTTCACTTTCTTTTTTCTCTCGAAAAATTATAGCTAAAGAGAAAAAAAACTTGCCCCCAAAATGACCCAATAATGAGCTATATACGCTAACTATATACGCTATTTCACAGGACTTTCTTAGCTAACCCGGGCAGTTGCCAGGAAAGACACTCTAGGGCAAGATGAAACTGGCTTCAGACGAAATATTTTATGGGAAGGGTCCGTAAAATTGTGTGAAGGCATGAAAAGTTTAATATTTTAGGGGGCCAAAACTCTTTTCGAGGGACTTCTATTCAAGAAATGTTAGGTGTTTCAATCGTGTTTCATTACTGAAAATTATTTAGGACTGTAGTCTAAAATTCAACATATTGGGTTATTACACTGTATGAATTACAGAATTTTGTTCTTTTCTGATCGGCGGTTGGTCAGTTGTCACAGGTTCCGTATTGGTCGTGCGGGCACCAGGGAGCGCCAGATTTTAACTAACAGGGGCCTAGGTTCCCTAACTGTGGAGCAATTATTATAGCTACGACATAAATGAGTAGTCGACAGAAAGATGAAGAAGGGAAAATTTTGGCGAACCGAAAATATTTATTTCTTATCACGAAAAAATTGAAAATTTGACATTACTCAAAAGCTTTGGAAAATTTGGACCATTCTGGGATATAATCTCATAAATATTCGTTTCGTAAGGAATTAAGATATTCGGAACCTGCACTCCCTTTAAGCAAAATCAAAGCATAAAAATTGACCTGGGGCTACCAAGGGCCATTGTGATTACATATGATCTCTTACGGATAAAGGTTCCACGACATAGTTGCAAAATTTCCCGACGGGGTGGCGCCCTGGCCCTCTGCACCGTCACTGTCAGGTACATCCCTTGATATGACAACATGTTTCCTATCACAGAGATGCCACCAGAATCTTTTCGATACAAAAACTAATCAGGTGTTCTTGTTCCTTGCCACGAATAAAAAGTAACGAAAGTAGTACAAATTGAAAAGCGTTACCTTTCTGAGTTGTCTCATTGTTGGCCAAGCGCCAGCATAAGTTTCATTCAGGTCACGTGGTGTGAACACCCTCCTTCCGAGATACTCTTCAATTGGTCCATTTACCAGTTCGTCGTTTCCTTGATCTTGTTTTTCCTATTCGAGAAAAAGAAGTCAAGAAACGTAACAAGTTGTATAAAACTCAGTCACAGAGCTACAAGGGGCATGAGGACTCAGCATAATGAATCCGGTTGCATTCCCATGTTAGATCAGTTTGGAATTAAATCAACCGAAAAAATGAATAATATACCTAATGAGACTTAATTTTGACTTGAGACTTAATTTTTCACCCAGAGACATAAATAATAATGCTATTTACAAAGCGCTTTTCAAAAACACTCGAAGCTCAGTACAACACGCTGTGAAACATGCCGGAACTTCAGAGTATACTGGGTTACGTCCACTGGACCTCAAATGGAGACCTTGCCCAAAGACCCTACCCTCAGGGGTGCGCTTTGCGTTCTATTTTGCAAATTATTTTGCCCCAAACAGTTTTCTTTGCCCCAGTTTGTACCCCTACAAAATTTTGACATTCTGGAGCCGCCACACTTATGAAATTACCAATCTTAAAAATTCTCTGCCAAAATGAAATAGTTTTTTCTTGATGTACTTGTTAGCGATACGGCTGTCAAGAGCTTTTAATTTAAGTGACATAACTCAGACGAATTAGGAAATATTTTCAAGCAAAATGCATCATGGGAATGGGTCAACGGTGACGTGAATTCCCACCTCCCAGACTCACGTGTCCTTTAGAGCTTAACGATCTCATAGCTTGACCAAACCGAATACCGAAAATACCGAATTTCGCGAATCATCTATAACCGATTTGAAGTAATTCTTATAGCAACGACAACTTCATAATCTGTTTACAACAGATCGGGTTCTTATTACTCGTGTGCTCCCATCTCCTATATCACATTATTTACAGTAAAGCCCCGTTCCCACTTGGACGAATGTGAGCACGAATAATTACGAATTGCGACTTTTTTGTTCTGGAATTGTTCTGAAATTTACTGGTTTCCCATTCGTGCAAGTTCTGAAAACCTTCTCGCTGGTTCTGAGTCAATCCGGAAAAACTCGAAAGCAGTTACCGACATTCTCTAATTTTTTTGAAATGTTCAAAAAATCGTAATTGTATACGAATGTTTACCGAGACAGAGACCTTCGAAAAATATTCGAAAACATTCGAAAAGTGATCGGAAACGTTTGTAAATGAACCGGATGTAATCGTTCTAAATTCTGTATTATTCGTTACGCTTCTGAAACTCTTTCGAGTATTTGCAACTTTGTGCATGGGTGTCCGGAAGGGGGGGGGGCACTTGCCCCCCCTGGAAAATCAAATTTGTGAAAAAATTAATTAAAAATTGAAATGAAAAACATTAAAAATAAATCATCAAAATATCATCACAGCGTCAGTTTCTACTCGTGAAATATGCGGACATTTGACAGGGAATAGCAAAAAAGAAGATGGTATGCTGAAATCGTAATTTGGGGACCATCATTCGTGATATCTATTGGAAATTTGTAATTGTAAAAACTATGCCAAAATTGTACTAGTTGTCAGGTATGTAGTGTGCATATGGCATCCGACTATTGATGAATGCGTTGGTCTCGGTTTGGTCCCGAGCTGATCTCAAGTGGCGACGCGCAGATGTAACTGGGATATACAAGGTAAATATGGGAGGGGCGGGGGTATGATTCATAATTGGGTAACGGATATAGGCCTATATAGGCTGTTTGACAGTTGTAAATTTTATCGTGCATAGGCGTGTGAGGCCGGGACCGAGAGGCAGATTTCCCTTCAACAATTTTTAACATCGAAAATTCTAAATATCTAAAAATTACAGACATGAAATTCCTGTTTCAGGGCTGGGTACATGCAGCTTATAACACCCGCCAAGTGTCGTTTCCGGCCATCTGGAAGGTTTGTAAGGCCCAAAATTTTCTTGTACGGTCCGCGCCAACCTAAATTGGCGCTCTGCTTAGATAGTGTACATAGTTCAATCATCCATGAACGACCTTGCCCCCCCTTGTAAAAATTTCTGCGGACGCCCATGACTATGCGAATCAAACACGGAAAGGATACGGACATTTTCGACCGTTTTCGAGTTCTAAGGACAGCTTACGAACTCAAAACAAAATCCATAGCGAACACAAAAAGCGTTTATGGATATCATACGACCATTTACGAACACTTGCGAAAATGGATCAGAGTCTTTACAAATACTATACGAACATGCTTGCGATTAACCCGTGTATACTCCACTGAAGTTTGTGAAAGGTTCGTAATCCTTCGGAAACCAGCCGGAAATGACCGGAAACATTACAAAACACGTCGGTATTTTCGAATTGTCTCTGATTGAGATGGAATGATTTTGGAATCACGTTAATAAACAAAGGCGCATTTGCGAATTTACTCAGTATGCAGTGCAAACCATAGGAGACGGAAGCGGGGAGGGGGGGGGGAAGGGGCCTGTCCCCCGTATTTTTATGCGATTTGGGGGGGGGGACATGGCCCCCTAATAACTGAATGTCGCCAAAAAATTCAAAAGTAATTAAACAAATTTCAGTTGCTTTTATATAATTTCGGCTATTCTTTGGCTCTATTATTACTTTTCAGAGTGCAAAAGTTGCACAGCTTCCAGCGGCTTCGCCCCTGGACCCCCACATTAACGGTAACTCGTGAGAAAGTTTACTCTCGCCTTTAAACAGTTAAAACCAAACTTTTTGAAAGCTATCTTTCTTTTTCAAATTATCTTTCTTCTTCTCAAAGCAGGGTCTTTGAGACAAACTGAGCGAGGGGCTTGTCCCCAGTCCACTTATTGGCCCCAATGACACACATTTGCTCCAGTAATGTTCCTTTTGGGATTATTACTAATGCCCATACAAAGGTACACTTTTGCTCCCATTAAGTCCCCTAAAAAGCCTAAAATGTCCTGTTGCGGGCCCATGGACTCCACGCATACTGCCTCGGGATTTCAAATAGAACTCCATATTGATAAAATGCCCCAAAACACTTGGATCTCTAAAAACTGCCCTGTCTCAAATTATCAATCACATATTCAATTTTGAGTAGCTTCAACATTTTGGCTTTGCCCCCTAAAATGACTGTAAACTATGTTTCTCCTTAATCAAATGCCATAGTGCTTACCGATTCCATTCTCGTCCTTTTACCTCACCCCACTCCTGAATTAAATTCTTTACCTCACCCCACTTCTGAATTAAATTCATAGTTTAGAATCCATAATTTGAATATAATTTTCGACCATTTTGGAGCCTATCAAATCACTTAAATCGCTCACCTTCCGGCTTCGCCCGCTGAACCCCTACCGGGACTTTGTCCCTGAACCCCACGGATGGGGTTTTGCGCTTTGCGGCATCACCATTATGTCGGCTGCCGAAAACTTATGCCCCCACCCAATAAAAACATCTTCCGCCGCCTATAAATATTTCACGCGTCTTTGACACACAGAATGCTTAGGCGGAAGAAACATCAGGAGACCTCCATAGCAAGTCGACCAGCATCCCAAGACACAGGTCAGCAAGCATTGAGCATATAGGAGGAGACGGAGGTGCAGGAGACAGAATCAGTGGAGGGGGCAGGATTAGTGCAGGAAACTAGATTGGTGTTACTGAGACGCCAATTCAGGACAGGGGACATGGTCAGCGTAATTAACACTTTTTCGTCCAGCAGGAGGTTGGGGTAGTTGTGGTCCATCATGACAGGTTGTTGCCTGGCTGCTTTAAACTATCAAATGTGTTGTGGTTTATGAAGGTAGTCACACTTTTTAAGTTTTACGTATACAGATTAATTTTATAATTCTCCAATCTCCCTATTTAATCGCAAATAGTCAAGAAAAGTCGAAAATATTCGTAAAGTATCAGAACTAATGTAAAGCAATCGAAAAAAATCAGAAATTTCGAAAATACTTGTAATACCTCGATAAATGTTTCGGAGTGCATTTGTAAATATTCGTAACCTTCCCGTTAGGTATTTCGTGATTGATCCGGATATGCTCGTTGCCGTTCTTAATCAATTCGTAATTAGTCGATATTTTTCGCAATCTTTCCGTACTTATTCGTATCTTATTCGGAACTGCTCCGTTAACTTTATTTTACCCACAACTGAACAAGAGTTTACGAATAGCATCATTTCATTCGGAAATGCCGCATTCGTAATTGTTCGGGCTGAAATTCGGCCGAGTGGGAACGGGGCAATCAACAATTCGATTGTTAAGATTTACTGTTCAATGCATACCAAATTTTAAAGAGTTAAAGGCCCATTTCTCTCACCCAAAAGAGCCAAACAGTACCAATTCTCCTAACCTTCTCAGTACGCAAGGCCCTCCCACAACTGTCTGAAATTCATCCTCATCCAGACACAGTCTAAGTTTATTGCTTCAATGTGTATAATCAAAACACTCCACGTGCAGTTCATGTTGTCAGGTTGTGAAATATACGGTTTGGTACTCTGTATTGTTTGAATTTGCTTCCAGACAAAGAGCTAAATCAATTGAGAAGTTTGGTAAATCCCCACAAGAATTGTTTGGGGTGAGAGGATTGGTTCTTTAAGGAACTGAATACCTTGCTGATGTTTTAGCAAACATAAACATCCTCCGACGTAAACAATAGTATTTGACCCAACTAGGGACGTTTTTTTTATTTTATTGTAGATGCATTCTTATCTGATTGTAACGAATATTTTTTATTGCATTTCAATTATGTAAATCCAAAATTTCAACTTTTAGTTTGAATTTTTCTTCACACTGCACCCCTAAAACGATTTCACCTGGATACTCTACATCGTGATAGTTCAAAGGCGACTTTTAGCTTGAAGGGTTACAGTTTACCGCAAGATTTCATTGGAAGCCAGCAGTAGCGGCTTCAGGCGGGCCGCAACTGCCCCGTGACAGTCATGCGTTATATGCTTGAAAATGTATCATATGTATTCACAGCAGCCGATTCCAAAAGAGAGGAAGAAGTGGAAACTGCTCCTCTTAGACTCCCCGTCCTCTTAGATCCCCGTCTGGTTATTAATCAGTCAAACCCTTTTACGACAGGACATCAGTGCTCATCTCATCAGTTCTTCTTAAATGACTCACTGAATAAATAAATTTGTTTACATCTTCAAATGAAAATCGTACAAATTGAAGAAAATCATTTCAACGTTTCATGATTTAGGCTATTACTTACGTTTATGTAAATACGAATGATTTCATGCAGATTACGCTCCTCATTCAACCAATCAGCTATTTCTTTGATTCCTTCTGAAAATAACTTATCATCTTCTTGACATGCCAAACGTAGATTGGTTCCCAAGTGTGCCAATCGCATCTGGAGGGAGAATTTTAATGAGAAGGAGGTACCGTGGAATAAGTGTATTTATTACACTTTGCAATTACGTCACGGATCCGCCACGCTGGGGGACAATCATGCCAAATTCGAGTGGTTTTGTGCTGAACGCACTGCACAGTGTGCACTGTGATATACGCGGTGTGTAAACATTCAACGTGGTATCGCGTCGAGTGTGGTCTACTACCGTGCGTAGTCACATATACACGAATCCGGACAGCAAGTGATGGTCTGATTTCAGTCGGCCATAGGTGGGGTCCATCACCTTTAAATCTTTCGATTTCCTTGCTTACTTCTTTACTTACTTTGGATGGTTGTACACTAATTTGTATCTCAAATTCTCCAATTTCACCAAATATGAGGGTTTGAAATTCATGTAAACAATAAATGAAGACGGTTCTAGGCTGATGGACCCCACCAATGGCGGCCTACAGTCACTAAAAACAAGCTTTAATCGGATTCCTCTATACTCCATTGGCGCCGGGAGTATAATGACGTCATATGAAAGCCTCCATAGGCCAAGGACTTTCCACATACATGTATAGAGGACGTGGCATGATGGCCCACGTGGGGGTATAATTTGAGTGATTTGTTGACGAACCTGTAACAAATCACACAAAATTCAAACTTGAATAAAAAAAACTAATCAAAATAATCACCCCAACTTGTATAATTTCAAAAATAATACTAAATTCTCACAAAACTGTTGATTTGAACCCCATTTGAGTATACCAAACTCTACCTCAAGACCAAAGCAGACGGCCATCTTACTACGCCAATACTCGCATTTTTGGTGATGATATTCTACACAAATAGTGCGGAATGTTCTCTCCACACATAGGCCTATGGAAAAACCATTTTACAGATTTTCTCAACTTCGATCAAATTTTCCGCTAATTTTAAAGGGCAAGAGCAGTCATCCCAACTTGAAGCAGTGCAGTAGACTGTCCAGTTTCATGATTAGCTGTTGAGGGTCATGTGACAACATTTTTACTCCTCAAATGTGAAATTTACTGGAAGTTACTGCTTGGTTTACCTTTCATGTGTTATATTGAAGTAATAAAATATTATGAAAGATTCTTTGAACAGATATGAGACAAGAATTGTGATATTTAGCTGTTGCTTCAAAATAAGTTTGGGGGGGGGGGGACTGCTTTTGACCTTTAAAAGAACATGCATTATTATGGAGGTATTCCCCATTACGAATTCCTAAATGTCTCCGTTAATCGGTATTTGCAACTGAACTTGAACACTTGCTTGTACCGTATTCGAACCTGTATTTTTATTCACCCTTTACCTCTCCATCGAGTTGACACTATATTAAGTTATTCGCCTTGTTGCGTTGTTAAAGTATACGTCAAGTAAAAAAAAAATTAAAAATATATATAAAAGACCATGAAAAATGAACTCTAACAGTCCCACTCCCATCTCCACTGAGCTGAGATATAAAATGTTGAAATTTATTTACTTAAAACAAATTAGTCTATTGCTCAATGATTTGTGACTTTCTTGTTGTACAACTTACATTTCCCGCTTTGTTTCCCTTTAAAACTAAAAATGTTTTTTATGACCGTGAACACTTCCTGTTTGCTTGCAGGGCATGCTCCACAGGAAGAGATTAATTAATAAATTATATTACCCCATAAGAGTGAGAATCCTATCACCCTTTGGTACAATGTGCAGTTATTTTTGAAAAACAAAGAAATACAAAGATTGTAATTTGAGTAGTTCAACAATGACATCACAAATTAACTTAAACATTTTATATCTCAGGTCAGGAATGTCCTATTAAGAGGGGAGTTGGACTGTTAGAAATATTTCATGGTGTGTAATATATATTTTTGAATTTTTTAACTTGAGGTAGTTAAATTTCATCTTAACTACTTAAGGCCATCAGGGCTCAAACAATGTCGAATGCCCTCCAATGAAAAATCCCATGCCCAATGAGCTTTAGCCTACGTCTTGGTATTATGTTTACTGGAGGTCACTGGAGGTCTTGTAAAATAATTTGAATTATAATCTAAAATAAAATAATAAGCTTCCATGACGTACTTCTCCCTTGCAGAACCAATTATCCAATTCCACTCCACGAATACCCATGTTGAACATATCTGTAATGCTAAATTCTTGGTTTGCTACACCAAGACATAGCTCCTTGTATGGAGGCGGCCACGCACACGTATCATTTTCTGGATTAGAGAGAAGAGACATATAATTCCAACATTTTCATCTAGGAGGTCATTATTTTTTACACCAAGTAACCCTCGAATGAATATTTTCCCGAGTATCATTCATTTTTCCTGTTAACAAGGTAAGAGGTAGGCAATACACTCACTACTGCGCAATAACAATCTCTAAAGTCCAAAATAGAGACAAGCGTGGGCTTTGTACTATGCAGCTAAAAAATGCAAAACAAACCCACAAAAACCATAGCTTATGCCAACACGACAATGTACGATCCTACACTAGTTTTGCAAAGGTTACGTCTGCATGACTCATTTGGCATTTCCTTTTGGGAAACCAAAAAGGAATATCCCTGCAGGCACTGGTTGAAGAGTAAATTTCACTCTTGTTGAAGTGAGTTTTACTATTCTCGGAGTGAAATAACAATCTAATGGAGTGAATTTACACTTTTCACTTCATTAAAGAGTGACTATGTTCACTCTTTTATTTTACGAGTGTAATTATCGCGTCACTGTCAGTAGCAACTTTCCCCAAACAACAACAAACAACATATGAATTAATCTTACCTTTAGAGAGAGACGTGCATTTGCATGTAAGCAATTATAAACAGGACTTTGTTGAATGAGACGGGCTTTATTTTTGTTTCATTTTTACAACGGATCTTGTTACCCACCCGGAGAGTTTTGCTTCACACCAGTCCGAGAAGCGATGCCTTAGATTATACGAGCTGCTCACGTCCACAGTAGGCATAAGTTAGCTTTATTCAATTGGTTTAATTCGGGGGAGGGCACGGCCTTTTTGGTTTCCGAAGGGAAATCCTTTGGACTCATGCGGACAACACTTTTGCAAATCATGTGTAGGATCGTGCATTTTAGTGTTGGCTCAAGCTATGATTTGTAAGTTCAACGATTGAAAATTATATCTTTGTTTTGCCTTGTTTCCATCAGAATAGTACCAAGCCAAAGCCTGTCTTCATTTTGGATCAGCGAGGTCGTTGTTGCTAGGGTAGATCATTGTTAAAAGGGACAGCTGTGTGAATGGCATTGCTAGACACCAAAATATATTGCAATGTGTGGCTGTTTTTTCCTTTTTGAAAGAATACTGACTACTGTGACTTTCATCGGGTATAATTTTAATTTTTGATTGCATAATTGCACAAGCATCAAATTTCGTCTCGAAAATATGTCCACAAGGGGCCGTCAAAAATATAAAGCTTTGTTTCGCTAAGCAGTTGTACATTATTTGATAGCAGGGCATAGTCAAATATTGCCATGTTTTGACAAAGTGACTGACATTTAAACATCAGGATTTTGTCAACATTTTTGCCTTAGAATTATAATTTTACTATTCGTTATCCATGGTAAATGGTACTTTGATGCTCTCGCTAAGAATTGTGAGGTATTTTTGAGTTCAAGATACAGCTTTACTCCCTATTATTTAAGTGGAAGCCATTGTACCGTCTAAAAGGTCACACGTCGGGCCGGCTTTTCGACCGCAGTTACGTAATAGCATGCACAATGCATGCATTCGGGTCAGTTAGAGGTTGTGACCTTATAGCAACAGAGAGCAAAGTAAAATATTGCCGTGTTTCTTGCATAGAGGCTAACATTTATTTTGATTTGTACATGAATACCTCCACAAAAATTTTGTTTTAAATTATTTTTAAAGCCTTGTCTTCCATTTGGAAACTTCAACAATACCTTTGGTACAAATCGTTAGGAACTTTTGGCCAAGATACCCTCTTTACTCCCTATGATTAAGTAGAAGGCACTGGACCTCCTAATAGGTCACTTGTCCGGTCGACCTTTCTATTCTTTATCGCAGTGACAACACAAGCGTGACTTTCATTGAATCATTTTGTCGCGTCACTTAAAGGCCCAATTTTCTCATCCCAAACAGTACCAATTCTCCTAACCTTCTTAATTAAGCCCCTCCCACAATAGCCTGACATTCACCCTCCTCCAGATACATTCTCATTTTATTGCTTCAGGGTGAATATAGAAAGCACAATGTGTATAATCAAAACACTATCAGAACAGTTCGTGCTGTGTAATATAAGTTTTGGTACTCTGCATTGTTTGAATTAGCAGTCAATTAAAAAGCTGAGCCAATTGAGAGTTTCTGTTACCCTATACTAGAAGTGTAGTTTGGGGTGAGAGGATTGTCCCTTTTAAACCGGATCGTAGTGTACAGGTTAATTACTGAGTCTCACTCGCTATTTCCACAGCCTAAAGTTAGGTTAGACCCAAAGAAAAACTGCAATTAGACTACTTTGTTTAATAAGCTGTTTGTTGTTTGAATCTCCGCTTCAGTGTTAAGGGAAAACACAGGTTTTCATGCAAAAATCGTGATAACCCCTGGGAAAAACATGTGAAAACCTGCAAATTTGGAACTAATTGCCTCACATTTTTTGTAAGAGTTCCATTGATATTAGTTACTATGAAAAATATACCATTGTATTTTCTTTTGATTTTCTTGCCAATCACATTTTGCAAGTTTTTAAAGCCGTCCATTTTCATCGACTTGCAAACCAGAACCTTTCTTTGTATTTCTGATTGGTTTTTTACATGTCTCACAAGTTAATATGACAATATAATTAGAAATTGTAATTCATGTGTCTTTCATTTTCTGCCCCCTGGTTTGTACTTCAATTTCATGTATTTCCGAAGTTTTGCCAAAAAATCACATTTCAGTTTCAATAACTCTGAAGATAACAACTTCAACCAACCCTTCAGCCCTTATATTACAAATTAATTAACTGTTCATTTTTTTCCTATAAACAACACCTCAAAACCAAGTTCAGCCCAACTCACAAAAACTGATTACAACAGTGAGCCATCAAAGGTTATCTACACCTTAAATTCATTCAGTAGTTATGGTCGCCAACTTCGCTTTTAACCTGTAATTTATCAAGTATACTTCTCTTCTCCCCTCCCCTGAACCCATCCCTTGAAGGTTGTTTTGCACTGCCCACATCGGAAGAAATTTTTCTCTCTTCTTTCGGGATACTTTTCATACTTGACCCTTTACCGTTGTTTGGGTCCTTTTGGACCCATGCGGAGAGCTCGGCTGTCACCCATCTTTACTGCTTCACGCGAAGCTCGAAACTGCGAGTAGCTACCCGAAAATTCGGCCACAGCAACGAGAGAGACAATAGTTTAAGGTCATGGGGTCAATGGCCTACGGAAGCCGATGCGGGGCGGGCTACGTCCGCTTTTCCGCCCACTCCCGAGGCGCGCAAATATGCCCCGATCGGAGCACAACGGTAAAGGGTTAAGTTTTGATTTCAGTCGTGGCTGACTGTCTTGCACCTGCCTGGCTTATGCTGAGCACCAAGCTGGCAATGGTAATATGTTCTGTTTTTAAAAAGTCTTCTGTATGACTCGGCCAGGAAACGAGATCTGAGCCTCCCGGCTGCTTAACCACTTGACCATGCAGTCGGTCACTTCCTATAATCCAATCCTCTGACAGTGGGCCTATTTAATTACGTAACAAGACAAGAAAAATACATACTTACTTCCGTACCCATCAGCTCTGTTGTTGTACGCGTTGTGTGCCTGTACATCCAAAGTAAAAACAAAAACAAAAATCATTTCACCTTCAAAATCGGCAATTGGAATGTTTTGTAATGGGTTCACAAAGATTTTTAAACAGGTTTTCTTAATAGGGTTAAAAATAATAAAGTTATAAATTTTATTTATTCGAATGTAAAATTCGACGTGACGAAAGCGAATGCTACTTACATCTAAAATCGAAACGTGATTAAAAGGCTCGTCAATCTGGAACAAAAGAAACAAAAGGTGTATTTTTATCGGCTTAAAGAACTAATCCTTTCACCTCAAACTACAATTTATGAAGGGGTTTATCGTAATTCTCCACTGGCTCAGCTCTTTGACTGACAGCTAATTTAAACAATGCAGAGAGCCAAAGCTATATATATTACACAGAGTAAACTGTACTGAGAGTGGGTTGATTACAACATTGAGCTTTTGTATACTCACCCTGAAGCAACAAACTGAGATTGTGTCTGGATGAGGATGAATTTCAGACAATTGTGGGACCTGCTTAAGTAAGAAGGTTTAGTAGAATTTGTACTGTTTGAGGTGAAAGAATTGGGGCTTTAAATGATCTTTTGATTTTGTAAAGGAAATATGCAATCAGCCCAATTTCATTTAGTGTAAGAGTCTACTCCGTCTTGTTTATTATCACTCTTGAGAATGATGTAACACTATTTACCTCACTGGCCACTGATTTGTGAAAATTTATATATAATTAACATAATTTACCTTTGAACTAACGTTTAAGTCAGATCTGATATTTAAATTATTTTTTTTTTCAGGATAAACAGATTTCCCAAGCATCATACTGTTAGATGTAGGAATAATGTTTAAACAGAAAAAATAAAGAGTTGGCGTATCGGCGACCCAAGCATCTTAGGACCCATTAATGGGTGTACGGTATGTTATCACAATGGATGATTCTATTTTGTAAATAAATTTAACAATGACTTAAAATATTTTTACATGATCTTTCCATTTGTATTAGTTTTTAAATGAATAATCGGAGATCTGTAGATACATAGTTATAGATTATTACAAACATGACCCGATCTGGTCAGTGTTTTTGCTAGAAACAGGTTCCCACACTTATAAAAGAACAGAAATTTTGTTGATCATTGAACTCCCCCCCCCCCAACGAATACAATTAAGAGACAGTAGAGGGCGTACTAAACAAAAGTTACTGGCAGTTTAATTTTTTTCTTTGTTTTCATAATCATGGCACAAAGTATTTGGCCGAATTACACAGAAATAACCATACAGTTTTTCCTCTGGTGTTATGGTTAAATGCAAACTATTGAAGTGCAAAAATGTGTAGATGAAATTATGTAATCACTTGTAAATATCTGATATAATGATCATTGTTTAATAATATATAACTTATAATTATTGTATTGGCCTTGATGCGCTGATTTGCATGAGTCCCCCCCCCCCCGCGCCATCATTGAAAGCGCCGTATTGATCCAAGTCCAGAAGTCCGGGAATTTCCAATATTCGTTTTTTGGCTATACACGAATCCGGACAGATTGTGATGGTCTGATTTTAATCGGCCATTACTGGGGTCCATTAAATTTCTTTCCTTACCTGTTCCATGGATGGTTGCACACTAAAGTGTATCTTCACTTTCTCAATTTCACTGAATATGAGGATTTGAAATTCACGTAAACAATAAATGAAGACGATTAACCCTTTACCGTTGTTTGGGTCCTTTTGGACCCATGCGGAGAGCTCGGCTGTCACAAATCTTTACTGTTTCACGCGGAGCTCGAAACTGCGAGTAGCTGCCCGAAAATTCGGCCACAACAACAAGAAAGGCAATAGTTTAAGGTCACGGGGTCAATGGCCTTCGGAAGCCGGTGCGGGGGTGGGCTACGTTCGCTTTTCCCCACACTCCCGATGCGCGCAAATATGCCCCGATCGGAGCACAACGGTAAAGGGTTAAAGGCTGATGGACCTCACAAATGGCTTCTCACAGTCACTAAAACCAAGCTCTAATCGTATTCGTCTATATAAAATGTTAATTACAGTGACATTTGTAATGCTCCCAACTGTGCAATTCCAGCTTGTTCAGTACTGCGCACTTCCTTATCGGTGCAATCACAACCCAGTTTTACGGGGAAATGCAATTACCGCAACTTGAATTACTATACTTAGACTGTCCTGATTTATGATTGGCTCTTGAGTGTCATATGATAATATTTTCCTCCTCAAGTAAGATATGCATTAGGAATAACTGATTGGCTTACCTTTAAACATGCAAAACTGAAGCATTCAAGTATAATGAAAGATACTTTGCAGAGAAATAAGAAGTATGAGATTTAGCTTCTTTCGTCCTTTATGGCCGTATCTATTTTTTATTTGAGTGTAAGCCATTCTGCATTTTTTGAACCTTCTAAATTTCATACTCCTACATTGAAATTTTTTTTAGGGTCATGATAACGATGCCTTTAATTAAGGTGTGTCTCTTTTTGAATCCTGTGCCTCTTTATACAATATAACTGCCTAAAGAGTTAAATAGTTAAAATCCTCACCTGAAGCTCTCTCTGCGTTTCCAGTGCTAAACTTGTCCACGGATCCACTGGAACAGAGCCTGGTACGCAGTGTCCGTTATAAGTACACTATAGATAGATGCATATATTGAATACAGAACGAAAGAAACTGGACGTTATGAAACTTCAAAAAAAAAAAAAAAAAACACGAACGGCTTCCAAAATTTAGGTACGCATTCATTGATTTTACAGGTCTACCCAGTTAGTGTTTGCCCCCCCCCCCCACACACACACACCCATTCGAATGAAGACTTGTAAGTGCTTCTGTCTACAGGGGGATTTTACCTGCGTCATATAAGACTCGCCTTTTTTGACGGGCAAAATCTAGTGTAGTACGCAAGTTAGTGTAGCTAGCAGCTGACGACCCACGTGTAACTGTTGCAGGAAAACACTGTTTATTTTAGCCCAACAGTGTGTGTGGCTTTCCAACTGTGACGTAACGTGAAAGTGCTCTATATACGTTCATGCACAGTTGCATATAAAGAAATTACAGCAATATTTACCGACGGCATTTTAAAAGTGAGTAGGAAAATATTGGGCAAGCAATAGGTATGGTAAGGCAAATTGTTCATTGACTTTACGAACTGTTTTAAGTGATTCAAATCAGCTAATGCACGCAGTCCTGGAATAGGGAGCTTTAGTTCAGTAAGTATGACTTTCCAATTGAGAGAAGTGGTACCAAAAGTTGTGCCGAGTTAACCAAGATCTAACTAAAAACAGCTGGACGAAATACACGAGTGAAACTCGTCACGACACTAGCCAAAATCATAAACGATACATGTTTTGCTATAGAGCATATAAACATAATCGGGGCTCGAATACAGACTTAATGTATAGCGCCCATACTTAATTTCTAACAGTCTTAAGCAGTTTTTGGAGTCATCCTCAACTTTAAATGGCCTGTCCTCTCTTTCCAAACTATAATTATTGTAGAAGTTTACAGAAACTCGCTATAGCTCATGGCTCAGCTCTTTGATTATCACCTGGTTCAAACAATACAGAGCCTCAAAGCTTATATTACACAACATGAACTATACTGAGAGTGTTTTGATTTATGCACATTTCTCTTTTATAGCCACCCCGAAGAGGAAGAATTTCAGACAATTGTGGGAGTGGTGTAAGTAAGAATATTAGGGGAATTGCTGCTGTTTGGGGTTAGATAATTGGGTCTTTAACTAGTATATAGACGTTCCTTGCCCATGATTGGCTCTTGAGAGTCACGTGAAAAAATTCTTGCTCAAATGTAAATTTCATTAGTGTGCCTTGAATCAATGCAATGTTAAAGCCCTAAAAAATTATGAAAGAAGAAATAAGAAGAAAAGTAGTTATGATATTAAGTTTTTGCTTCAAAATAAACTTATAGGACGTTCCCGGTCTTTAAAATGAACATAGTTCCTTAAAGGACAATTCTCGTCATCCCAGACAGTTTCAATTTTCTCGACTGTACGATTTGTAGCTCCTCTCATAACGGTATTTAAAGCAGGGTCCCTTATGCAGTCAGTTGCATACTATTTGACTGCTAATATGGAACACCAAAAGGGCAAGGTTTGTTGTTGTTCCAAATTATTTCGTTCATTTGTTTGTCGTTGTTCATTTCTATTTCGTTGCTATTTTTCATTTTGTTCATTTCTTTTTTCGTTGTCTAGTTCTATTTTGTTGTCTATTTCTGTTTTGTTATCTACTTTTAATCCGTTATCACTTTCTAATTCGTTGTCTATTTCTGTTTCGGTGTCAATTTCCAGTTCCTTGTCCGTTACTATTTCGTTGCCTATTTTTATTTTATTGGTAACTGCTATTTCGTTGTTCATTTATTATTCATTGTTCATTTCTATTTCGTTGTCTAGTTCTATTTCGTCGTCTATTTCTGATGTGTTGTCAACTTCTAATTTGTTATCACTTTCTAATGCGTTGTCTTTTTTTACTCCGTTGATTATTTCTATTTCATTGTCAAGTGCTTTTTCGTTGCTCCATGCGATGTGGTTGTTTCTATCTAGTCTGTTGTGTAAATGCAGTTCGTTGCACACTTTAAGTTTGTTGTTCACTTTTAATCGGTTGTTCGTTTTTAATCGGTTGTTCAAAATCGGTGACGCTCTCCATCAACTCTTTGGAGAAAATGCTGGACTGTTAGAGCACCAGATTTTCTCATGACACGTTCAAATCTCATTTCATAGCAAATCACAATTTTTTACTAGCGTTGCTCATTTAGGATCTTTTCTTATATTTTGCAAGTTTGTTCATTACAGAGGCAATCTTGAAAAGATTGGGATATGAGAGGACGTTTTTTCAGACCATATATAACACAACAGTGACGTTTTTTGTAAAAAGTGGGGACGTTTTGGTAGAAAAAAGCGAGAACGTTTCCTCCGAATAATAAATGAACAACGAAATAGCAGTTACCAATAAAATAAAAATAGGCAACGAAATAGTAACGGACAAGGAACTGGAAATTGACACCGAAACAGAAATAGACAACGAATTAGAAAGTGATAACGGATTAAAAGTAGATAACAAAACAGAAATAGACAACAAAATAGAACTAGACAACGAAAAAAGAAATGAACAAAATGAAAAATAGCAACGAAATAGAAATGAACAACGACAAACAAATGAACGAAATAATTTGGAACAACAACAAACCTTGCCCTTTTGGCGTTCCATAACCTTGTACCCTGACAATGGTGGACTGGGTCATTGAATAGAATATGCCCACGATTTTCCCGCCTGTTGTAAGAGCCGACTAACCGGAAGGACTTGCATCGGGCTTGAACTGTGCTTAAAACGAAGTTGCAGTGGACTTCTACCTTATTCGAAACAGTATTCCTCTTTACATCTTCATCTAGTCAGCTATAGTTGACAATATATATATCACATTCTTGTTGGTGTGTCTATAACTCTCATATTACTTACCATAACGGTGGAACAAGCCTACTTTCCCCTTCATTACGTTATATTTCTGATCTACCCCTCTAGCGGGAAATCTCATGGGAAGGAGATATACCCCCCCCCCCTTATTTGGAAATGCTCCTAATAACTATTTTATACAAGTCTCCGCTATTGTTGATGACTAGTAATCAATTTGTTTACCTCTGAACAGCCCACGTCACTACTTAGCATTCGGCAATCACCTGCGTCACTCGGTGAAAATTTAATCTGCAAATAAGTCAGATGGGGAAATTACGTTAGCCTTAGATGTAGCAACATCTTAGAAGCGAGACAGACTGCATGTTCAAGTGGTTAGAGAATCCGACTTGTTGCCTGGGTCTCCCACCCGAAGACCTTAAGATGTAACCTAGACTGTCATTGTACTTGATACTCCGCATAATCAATGGAGTAGTGAAAAAAAGCCATTGAGCCACCACCTTAAAAAAGCCTTGACCGACTCGACTTAAACCAATCGGTTTAAAGTAAAGGCAGTAAAACTTCATCTTACTAGCAAACCAGCTAACTAAAGTAGCATACATTTAATTAAAAACTCCTATGTGGAAAAATTTGTCTGACAAGAGGAGGGGTGGGTGATGTTATTTATTACTGTGTTGGGCATAATATCTGATTAAGTTTTAAAATAGATTGTGCAGACAAAGAGTTAAGATAAAAACTGCAGACAATTGAAGGTGATTTGACCAATTTTAGTGTCATGTTTTACTGCTTGTAATATCAATCAAACCTTTCGAGCTCAAAATTTCAACTGTCACGATAAATACTGAGGGTTAACCATGAGTTGATCTTTTAACACACATCGTGATCATAGAATATAAAGACATTTAAACAAATCAAGGAAACTTGGCAGTACATATTCCTCATTGTACTATATTTTGGTATTGCGTGAATTGAGTAATCCGTGGAAAATGAATCTAGTTGAATTGTAGGTGTCAGTACATGTAGCTGTGCTTATGAAGGAATATTGAGTCAATTGCTGCATAAAAGAAGCAAATAAACTACTATAAAGTACCGCAATTCAAGGCAGATTTTTTTCAATAATCATAGAGAATAATGTCTTTTCTATCAAAATTCTTATGAGCTCCATAAAACACCTTTTGTCAGGATTTTTTGGCGTTTTTGCAAACTTCCGGTTCATTCTTTTGCAGAAAGTGAGGATATGTATGGGCGGCCAAAAGGGCAAAAAAGACAAATGGCAAAATATTCAATCTAATTTCAAAAATTAATTTTAAAAGTAAAAAATATTCTTAGTGAGAAAATTAAAAATAAAATAAAATAAGAAATGATTACATTTAAACAAGCGAGCAATACATATTACGTCCCCAAAACAAATTAAAAAAACACTAAAAGTAGTTATAATTAATCTTAAAATTAACACATTACCGTTTCATCCAAATGAAATATCAAAGACCTCCAATAAAAAAAATGGAAAACAAATAAAAAGAAATAAAATAAAAACGCAAATAGAAACGCAATTTTGTGTTTTTGTTTTATCTTGTGTTTTCATTTTATTCCCTGTTATCTTTTTTTTTTAATTTATTTGGGTTTCTAAATAGTTATTTAAAATCGTCTTTTTTGCCCTTATGGCGCGCTATAAGTGGCCAAAAGGGCAAAAAAGACAATTTGCGAAAAAGACAAACTGCGGAAAAGACGATTTGTGAAAAATAATGAGGGCGTCCTGATATTGATGGATTCAGAGCACCTATCTCTATAAATATGCTTGGACAGCGCATTAGATATCCAAACCCGCACAACCAGTTAAAGCCACCGCGAAGACTTGCTTGCAGCCATACACCCCCTTTGTACGCACATCAGTGGGCAGTGTGAGTCGATCAGGGAGGTGTTATTAGCTATTAAAACCTCCATGGAGTGATAACGTTTTCTCTCGGCCCGCAAAGCAATCAGTTAAGAGGTTGGGGAAGGGTATCATATGAAAGTGTGGGGACTTTTTCACCATTTGTGGTGAAAGGGGAAACGGCGTCGTCAGAATTTTCGTCACGGAAGGGGGGGGGGGGGATAAGTTTTGTGATCGTTGGCATGAGGGAGGGGTCTAAAGGGACGGAGATAGGTCTAAGGGGTCTTCCCCCTCTCTTTTGGAAATTGTTTTAAAAACTGAATGCCTTCAGATGCTATTTGGAACAAAAAGTGAGGATTGCTAGGTTAGTTTTCTTCTAAAACATTCGTTTTCCTGGACAATAATTGCTGTGTTCCATCCTTCCTTTGGAGTCCCACACCTGTGATAGACTACACTAGACCCTTTGGGGCCAATAAAGTGATAACATTATGTCACCATGGTAGCATTCCCATAAGGGATCCCTAGGGACCTAACATGCGCCATCGTATGGGGCCATGATATGAACTTGCAACCAAAATTTGTAAGGGGCTCATTTTTTCCGGCCAGCACATATGCCCATAAGGTCCATATGGGATAGATCTGGCCCCTAATGGGGTAGTTGCCACGTAGGACCCTGAACTATCCCATATGGGTCATACGGACATATATAGGCTGGTCCATTTGGGCCCCTTGTGAATCCGATAAAGGTTTGCTACCTGCAGAAATCATGAGCTCCATACGGATTTCGCCGACGGACCGAAGGGTTCGCTCATTATTTCCATATGGAAGGATCAAACAAAACTGCTCAGTGAACTTGGGCACCATGAGACTTCACAGGAACCTTAATTCTCAGCCCACCAGTTTATGTATGACAAACTACCCATCTAAAGCGGGCTAATTCTAGGGCGTGGATCCTTGGCGGGAGGGGACGTGGGACGCCCTCACTTTTTCGGGAGGGGGACATCTTCAAAAAGCATCCTCACTTTTCCAAAAATGATGGAACACACAGCAATTATTGCCCAGGAAAACGAAAATAGAGGGAGAAGACCCCTTAGACTTATCCCCGTCCCCTTAGACCCCTCCCTCATGCCAACGATCACAAAACTTATTTCCCCCTCCGTGACGAAAATTCTGACGACGCCGTTTCCCCTTCCATCACAAATGGTGAAAAAGTCCCCCACACTTTCATATGATTCCCTTCCCCAACCTCTTAACTGATTGCTTTGCGGGCCGCGAGAATACGTTATCACTCCATGGAGGTTTAAATAGCTAATAACACCTCCCTGATTGACTCAGACTGCCCACTGATGTGCGTACTGCCTTGCTACATGCTCCTCAATACAGGGAGTGTATGGCTGCAAGCAAGTCTTCGCGGTGGCTTTAACTGGTTGTGCGGGTTTGGATATCTAATGCGCTGTCCAAGCATATTTATAGAGATAGGTGCTCTGAATCCATCAATATCAGGACGCCCTCATTATTTTTCACAAATCGTCTTTTCCGCAGTTTGCCTTTTTCGCAAATTGTCTTTTTTGCCCTTTTGGCCACTTACAGCGCGCCATAAGGGCAAAAAAGACGATTTTAAATAACTATTAAGAAACCCAAATAAATTAAAAAAAAAAAGATTACAGGGAATAAAATGAAAACACAAGACAAAACAAAAACACAAAATTGCGTTTCTATTTGCGTTTTTATTTTATTTCTTTTTATTTGTTTTCCTTTTTTTTTTTATTTATTTGGGGGCTTTGATATTTCATTTGGATATAAAACGGTAATGTGTTAATTTTAAGATTAATTATAACTACTTTTAGTGTTTTTTTAATTTGTTTTGGGGACGTTATTATGGGCGGCCAAAAGGGCAAAAAAGACAAAGTGCAAAATATTCATTTTAATTTCAAAAATAAAGTTTAAAGGTAAAAAAATATTCTAAGTGAGAAATTTAAAAATAAAATAAGCAATGATTACATTTTAAAAAACGAGCAATATTTATTACGCCCCCAAAGCAAATTAAAAAACACTAAAAGTAGTTATAATTAATCTTAAAATTAACACATTACCGTTTCATCTAAATGAAATATCAAAGCCCCCAATAAATAAAAACTGGAAAACAAAAAAAAAAACAAAAAAAAAAGAAATAAAATAAAAACGCAAATAGAGACGCACTTTTGTGTTTTTGTTTTATCTTGTGTTTTCATTTTATTTCCCGTTTTCTTTTTTTTTAATTCATTTGGGTTCCTTTATAGTTATTTGAAATCTTCTTTTTTGCCCTTTTGGCCGCCGATACGTAATATGTATTGCTCGCTTGTTTAAATGTAATCATTGCTTATTTTATTTTTAAATTTCTCACTTAGAATATTTTTTACTTTTAAAATTAATTTTTGAAATTAGATTGAATATTTTGCCATTTGTCTTTTTTGCCCTTTTGGCCGCCCATAGTAATGACCATGCCTAACATTTTTGCTTCACTGACATGAAAATTAGAAGTCAAATGATTGGTTTTGATGTTGTTTGAAGAAAATGCATGACAGGTTATTCTAAAATTGCTTTACAATATAATACAATACAATACAATGCAATGCAATGGAATACAATACACGTATGTGTTCTAAAGCATGCTCTATGCCAACCAGTCACGGTGCCAACCAGGACCAACCAGGGACGTAACCGCGAAAACCGTGATATAGAAATATGAAGTTTCCACAATCCGAGCTTTAACCAGAAGGTTAACATTTCCTGTTTAAAAATTCCCCAAAAAGATCTGGGAAAGGGGGAAGAAGCCGAAATTTGTTTGATAGTCATTGTGCATAAATGAATAAATAAATAAATAAATAAATAAATAAATAAATAAATAAATAAATAAATAAATAAAGAAAGAAAGAAAGAAAGAAAGAAAGAAAGAAAGAAAGAAAGAAAGAAAGAAAGAAAGAAAGAAAGAAAGAAAGAAAGAAAGAAAGAAAGAAAGAAAGAAAGAAAGAAAGAAAGAAAGAAAGAAAGAAAGAAAGAAAGAAAGAAAGAAAGAAAGAAAGAAAGAAAGAAAGAAAGAAAGAAAGAAAGAAAGAAAGAAAGAAAGAAAGAAAGAAAGAAAGAAAGAAAGAAAGAAAGAAAGAAAGAAAGAAAGAAAGAAAGAAAGAAAGAAAGAAAGAAAGAAAGAAAGAAAGAAAGAAAAAGAATTGATGAGATTACACTCTTCGGGTATAGTGATGTGTGGGTCGTGTGGTCCGAAGGAGAGATCCATGAAAAGTGAAAAAAGAAAAAGAAATAAAAAATAGAAAACATTTATTTCGAAGACGTGTTAAGCTAAAATACCTGCACCACTCGGCTAAAGGTTTACGTGCACACACGCAGAGACAGTGGCATCGGCTTTGCAGTAAACACACTCCACAGGCTTATTTTAACCCTTTACCGTTGTTTGGGTCCTTTTGGACCCATGCGGAGAGCTCGGCTGTCACACATCTTTACTGTTTCACGCGGAGCTCGAAACTGCGAGTAGCTACCCGAAAATTCGGCCACAACAGCGAGAGAGACAATAGTTTAAGGTCACGGGGTCAATGGCCTACGGAAGCCGATGCGGGGCGGGCTACGTCCGCTTTTCCGCCCACTCCCGAGGCGCGCAAATATGCCCCGATCGGAGCACAACGGTAAAGGGTTAATAATTCAAAAAAATGGATTATCGATCAAAAAACCATGTTTATCGACCGAAAAACATGGGTTTTCAACCGAAAAATTTGGATTATCGATCGAAAAACCATGTTTTTCGACCGAAAAACCATATTTTGTGAGATAATCTTGGATTATCTGTGATAAACTTGGATTTTCGGTACAAAAATCATGTTTTTCGATCGAAAAACCATGTTTATCGGCGATAAAAATGGTTTTTCGCCGATAAACATGGATTATCGACCACAAACTGGCTTTTCGAGTAATAGTGTAGTGCCTCAATTATACCCACTTGACACATGGCTGGAACGCGTACGGCGGTGAACCGCTGGAACTAGCACAGGATGTATGGGTACCAAATGCGCAATATCTGTTCGAAAACCATGTTTTTCGACCTAAAATCCAAGTTTATCGACGATTAACATGGTTTTTCGCCGATAAGCATGGTTTATCGACCGATAAACGTGGTTTATCCGTCGCCGATAAACATGGTTTTTCGACTTAAAATCTGAGATCGCCGATAATCTTGGATTATCGGCCAAAAAACATGGATTTTCGACTGAAAATCTATGTTTATCGATCGATAAACATGGTTTTTCGGTCGATAATCCATGTTTTTCGAATTATTAGGCATTAAGCTTGCCATATACGTCTTACCGGTCAATAATGTTATACAGTCGTCACCTTTTGCAGGATGGCGGAGAAGCCATGTCTCCTTGAGTATCTACCGGGTGTTTGGACTAGAACATCAGACTCACTCCCGTGAGGTCTCGGATTACATTGAGTGATCGAGTCATACTAAAGACTAAAAACTGGCCGTGATGCTGTTTAAGGAATGGAGTATGTAAAACAATTCAGTGACCACCAGCCGCCGGTATAAGGGCTCTGTACGACGCTAGGGTAGAGTGCTAAAACAACTTCGTGAAATCAACAAATCAAATTAGTCCCTGGATAAATTACTATTGCACGAAATTGTGAAGTACGTAATTAACGGAACATTTTCCCTCCCTCTTGTTTGTTAGCAATACTTACCAAGTTTAGCAGAAAGATAAATGTTAGTCTTAGAACCATTGGAAGTTCCATTATATCTTCGTCATACAGCCACAATGATTTCAGTTCAAAGCTACGGTACTGTTATGGAATAAGTAGCGATGTTGACATTAAGGGGACATCTTAAAGCCTACTTAAGAAGGTAACTTAAACTTTTTGTTGAATGTAGGCCAAGAAGAGTCAGATAGGAGGGGCAAGGTTCAAACTTCAAGTACTTGAATTGATAAACAACACTGATTTATTAGTGTGGTTTAATTAGCACTATTTTAATTGGTTAACGTGTTTTACATGTGATAGGACGGTTGTGGCCCGTGTGCGTGGAAGTCTAACCTTTCTAAAAATCACAATTGTTATGAAACTGATGTTTCATAACCGGCTAACACAGGTGAACAAGAAAATACGACTGTTTCATTGGTTTAAGAGTGTTTTGACTAACGTCACAAGCCCCGCCCATTTCTTGAATCGGCACTTTTAAAAAAGTTTCACTAACAAATAACTGAAATTGGTTCAACTTCCCCAATAATTGTCGATTAATGCTTAAACCAATAGGTAAGTTAAAACTTACTTGGTTGACCAGTCTTTATGATCACCAAATGAATAATAAATATTGGGAGTTACCCAAGTTTTCATTAACTAAACATGCGTGGTCAGTTTTAGTGGTTTTATACGCAACAAAAAATGTGGTGTAGTAATGACCGACCGACGTGAAATTACTCTTTACTGGAGGAAAATTTAAAATGACAATTGAAGGTCCTGTGACATTAAAATGACAAAATTGGATATTCGATGAAAAGATCACTATACTAAAAACCAAGAAAATAGCCGTAATTCCCATCAAAATCCGTCAAAAATGGACAATTTTAGAAGGCAAATTCTGATTTGCACTTAATCATTAATAAATTTGAGCTCAATATTCAAATCTTATGATGTCTTGAGAGGGACATCCCATATGTGGCTAATGTTATCCTTTGCCATTTTTACAATCTTCATTTCAAGGGCAGTAACATGAGTTTGTCCTGAGGGTTTTTCGAAGTTAGCATTGTGTCCTTGAAAATCATTAGTACCAATTTAAAAACCATAAACTATTTGGTGAGTAATTAAAATATAGTTAATAAAGGGTTTGCAAAAGAAATGCCAACACTGTGCAACACTCGACATCATTAATTTTGCATAAGCAACAAGTTACTTTAGAAGCATTCACACTTTGAAGAGGGTTTTTCGAAGTTAGCATTGTGTCCTTGAAAATCATAAGTACCAATTTAAAAACCATAAACTATTTGGCGAGTAATTAAAATATAGTTAATAAAGGGTTGGCAAAAGAAATGCCAACACTGTGCAACACTCGACATCATTAATCTTGCATAAGCAACAAGTTACTTTAGAAGCACTCACACTTTGAAGAGGTGCATCTGGAGAACCCTAAAAGGTATTGAAATAGTCCCAACGGATTTTCCATAGGAAAGTTCACTCCATAACTGCCAAGTAGAGTCAGGTCATTTTTCTAACATGTAACACTACCGTTAAAGAGATGAAATCGAGGGGGCTTGGGGGATAATCAATTTTCTTTCCTCCAAGATGCCGTACGTCTTAATATGTGACCCATACTTCGGGCCCGGGAAAGCTGAATTTCTAGATATAAGTTCTTGAACATTAATTAACTTTTAAAAGTCACATAACACAGCATAATTTTGTGTGTAAGCACCACCAGATATTCTAAAGGGTAGTGGGGGATACTCCGCTGTCCATACCGACAAACCATCACTGTCTGGGTTCCTGCAAACATTTCCTTTCTTTACAATTAGTTTGTAAGTAGAAAAGGGTTGAGAACATAAGCTTTGATTGAATGAACACCTTCAGTTGAATCATTACTGCTCATACTTTAGTAATACAACAAAGAAAGCCACGTGATTATGCGATTATGTTTGTTGTTGTTTCATGTTTATTTTTTCTATTACATACACATCATACATATTCATACATATGCCGTTATCATTCCACAGAGTATAACGAAATAAGAAAAATGTAAAAGTGATGTAGAATGGTAAGCCCCACCCCTTACCCAGATAAGTTAGTAGGATTAAGAGAGCTTTACAAGCTTAATATTCATCCCAAAGACAATTGTAATAGTCCCTTGGCATTGACGTCAGCACTGACGTCAGTTTGAAGGAATAACAATGTGCACTTGGCACATTAATGATCTTTGTGTAAGACATAGATCTGTGGGAGAGCACAGTAGAATTCGCCCGAGTGTGCATAACTTACCCGCAGGTCCGATTGGTTGACGAATCAGTTGTGTATCTGCATTTATTAGATTGGTTTGTTGGTTTGTTATTTATCCAAAGATACTTTTGCATTATGACATTCATAGGTCTATAGAGCAGAGAAATCCTTAACTTCATTATTTCTATGCGAATCCGATCAGCGCCTGTGCTTAGTGAATGTACGCAGCCATTAGTGAGGCCCATCCGCCTTAAATTGTCTTTATTTATTGTCTACATGAATTTCAAACCCTTGTATTCAGTGAAATTGAAGGAATTAATACACAATTTCGTGTACATCCTTCCATGTAAAATAAGCAAGGAAATTGAAAGATTTAAGGTGATAGACCCCAGTAATGGCCGACTTAAATCAGACCATCACTTGCTGTTCGGATTCTTCAACATAGGCCTTTTCGAGAAAAATCGTAAGCCAAAGATTTTCTCTTTTCATATGACGTCATAATACTTTCCGGCGGCCATGTTGGAGTACATGTAACCACGTACTAGATCATACTCGACGCGCTTGCTCGTTCAATGTGTACACATAGCGCATACCACAGTGAACACTGTGCAGTGCCTTCAGAAAAAAACCCACATGTATTTCATTGCACTCCAGCGTGGTGGATAGTTAACGATAAATCTCATATCGGAAATTTTGAAGAGCTATATCCAAACATCAGCCACGATACTTAAATTTTTAAAACGGAATTTTACCTGACCCGGAGGCTTCGTGCAAAATCAGATAATTTTAGGGGCCGTGGGAAGTGGTGGTTGTCCAGAAGACAGGAGCGGAGCGCCACCATCATTTGGCGAGGAAGTGTACGGAAAGTCCTGAAACATCGTGACCCCAGACAGCCGACGTTTCCCAAATTAGAATTGAAGTGTTCGTTATTTTGAGGTTTCGTGCGCAATAAAATTTTCACTACAATAAAATTGAAAATATCACAAAATGATTATGAAAGTGTGTTGTGATGTTGTTACTTTTCTTTGATGCAGTCCCAGTTTACAATTCCCACTAATGCAGTACGTATATACAGTACTCCTACTTCCGATATCCGATCATGATTGTGCTTGGTGATAATCACAAGCAATGGGAAGGGAAAACAAGCTAGTGAGGTCTGTCTTGAACCACTTGGTTAGATACTGAGTCGAAGCTAAGTAACCGATAACTGATTAAAAGGTTTCGCCAAGTGAACATGGGTTAAGTTTCATACGGCATAAGTTGGCAAGAGCCTCATTTTACAAGATTTGAGAATAGACAATTTACATATTTAGTACCGTCTTGACCAAGACGTATTATAGGTTTGCCAGATAAACCGTACCACTACCACTGGATGAAATCGTAAGGCAACATAAAGTAACGTAAGCTAATCATTGGAAATAGGCTTGTATGTGAAATGGGAGTTACACACACACAAACACAAACACACATATATATATATATAACGCTAATTCCGACCTGAGGGGGAAATTAGCGTTATATATATATATATATGTACATATATATATATATATATATATATATATATATATATATATATATATATATATATATATATATATATATATATATATATATATATATATATATATATATATATATATATATATATATATATATATATATATATATATATATATATATATATATATATATATATATATATATATATATATATATATATATATATATACATATAACGCTAATTCCCACCTGAGGGGGAAATTGTTATATCTGCTTGTACATAGGGAGAAAAAATAACAATAAAATAAATAAGGAAAAGAATCCGCCCTAACGTCTAATCATATAAACAACGATATTTCAGAAAATGAAATGCAATTTATAAAATCCAGGAGGTGCCACTTTAGCGATATGGGATGCATTTTATTAACACTTGGCGCAAAACTATCATGGCGCCACTTCAGTGGCGTAGCCACGGGGTAGTTTTGGGGGTTGAAACATCCCTATGACCTAACCCTGAAAGGCAAAAAAAGACATAAAGTAACAGTTTCTCTCTCTCTCTCTCTCGCCTAAGACTTTTACCTCATGTGGTGCTTCAAACCCCCATGACACAATCCTCGCTACGGTACTGAGCCACACATAAATATTTTGACGGCAGGTTTCTCTCAATTTTTTGGCCCCTTCGGGGAAGGCCATCTGGATTTCTTTTCAAATTTTGGGAGCCATACATATACCCAGTGGCGTAGCTAGGATTTTTTCCAGGGGGGGCAAAGGTATGAAATTTCCCCCAAACTTTTCCCGGTCAACGTGTATGTATTTCACATAAAACATGCAAACTTACAAGTATAACAACCTTACCATGTCATTTTGTAATATTACCTGCATTTTAATCTTAAAGTAAAACATAGAGCAATCGGAAATAACAAAGTATATTATTTTGGTAAACAATATCTGGTTTATTTGTATGTACTAAGGCAGTGGCATACGCAGGATTTCTCTGAAGCGGAAGGGGCATGCAGTATGGTCTAAGGGGAGGGGTGTCCGGAAATTTTTTGACGTTTTCAAGGAGCCTAGATGTAAAATGGTGCAACATTTTCGACTTTGAAAGGAACAGTGTTAAAAGTTGAATCGTGGTGGTTCATGAGGATAAAACTGAAACTTTTGTGTCTTGACATGCATTTCCTTATGCCATTTATGCTACCTTGCGAAGAAAAACTTGTCATTAAATTTGCACACTTTTTAGGAGTCAAAATAAGAGAGCATTGATCGGTATTTGTGGTTTTTCTTGGCCGCAAAATGTTATTTTGTCATAAAGATTATCTAAGAGAGAAAAGTAGAGAAAATTTGGAAAAATCAGACCCCTTAGATGGCCGGAAATAGCATTTTCCAGGCTAATACGAAGAATCTAGCCAATCGCTTTCTTCTTTTGTCGTTTGAAATAAAATGCTCACTTCAATATATGTTCGCAAACTGCAAAGTGATCAGAAAGTTAAGAGCTAATTTTACCCCCAAAATGTAACTTTGGCCAAAAGATCGAGCGAAGCGCCACCATTGGTTGGCGCGGAGCGTAAAGAAAATTTCGAAAAATCAGACCCCTCAGATGGTCAAAAAGCGTACTTATGCTTGTAAAGAGAATCTAAACATGTAGTCTTTTTTTATCGATGCCACCAGAGGGAAACAGAGTCTACCTTTTTAAGTAAAAATTGGAATTTGACAGAAGTTGCCTAGGTCTATTTGTAGGAATTAAAAAAAAAGTTGGCATCACTGAAAGACCTTGCAGGGACAATCCTCCCCCTTTGAAAATTTCTGAAAATTGGGTGTCCTTATAAGCAATCTGGTGCCACATATGCTATCTTTTGAAGTAAAATCTGTGTTAATAAAGTTAGACTACGTATTTTTAAGAACAAAGATAAAATGGCGTCTGTGAGGGGGCACGGCCCAATCGTCTCTCCTTCGTACGCCACTAAAAGGAGGCCTAATAGTGGCTCGATCACACAGGATATCCTAGGCTGTTATAGCAGCAGTCTGTGAAGTAAGGAAGGCTACAAGGTACAAGTAACAAAATCTAAGTGTGCCAACGGATCCCGCTAATTCTAATTTCTAGTTTACCGTTGGCCATGGAATGTTTCAGCCCCATCCATCGTTATGTACACAAAGTAAAATTGTACAGCTACTGCTAGCTTGTAAAAGAACATAACAACCTCGGGGTCTACGGTAGTGACTTGTCAGTTTTCGCATCCTTTTACTGAATTCCCAAAGTATCACCTGACTAACAGCTTACTGTGCACTGAAATGCACTGATCATAACCCCCGTGCGTATACAAGCACAATAGAACATTCAATCTGCTACGCGGAGAGGACTTTTCTGTGGAACGCAAATTGGGCCGGTTCATGCGACACTGACGAAATCTGAGTTAATTGGTTGCATGGAAATACGAATTATGTATGAGAAATGTCTCACAATTTCTTATTCTAACAAAGATTTTGAGAAATTTTTGTAATAATAAGATTCATCAAATTTCCCCATTTTCATCAAATTTCCCTAAAAATTTTTCCAGGGGAGGCAACTTACCCCCCTGCCCCCCCCCCCCCCAGTAGCTACGCCACTGCATATACCTGTTTAATCAAAATAACCCTCAGTTACTAAAACTTTTCTGAGTTAAGCTCTTTTCTGGGAGTGAAGAAAATTCCCTAATCAGGGAACCCCCCCCCTTGTTGGGAAATTTCCCCTCCCCGGTTACGCGAGTTGTGGTGCCATTTCTGTGTTAAGCTCTTTTCTGGGAGTGAAGAAAATTCCCTAATTAGGGAACCAACCTCCTGTTGGGAAATTTTCCCTCCCCGTTATGGGAGTTTTGGTGCCATTTCTGAGTTAAGCCCTATTCTGGCGGTAAAGAAAATTCTCTTATTCGACCAATCAAAAGTTTTCCCCCCTTGATTTTTTCAGGGGACGTTCATGGTCAGTGGAAATTGCGAAAATGTTGAGCTTCATCTCCTTTAAGACTCGGTGCTGGAAACAATGTTTCGCCTTATATTCTCTGATAGATTCCATGACATGATTTCATGAGAAAAAACAATTGCGTTCGGTGTTCCCCCTTCTTTCCACTCCGTGTCTCTGCAGCGAGATATTGAAAATGAACTATTTGACGATTTACAGACGTGTCATGCAACATTGTACTAAGATAGTGATAATTAACGCGATGTTAGAAGCGACTGGCACGAGAGCATTAGACTCAGTCGTAGGGGAAAAGTTTGGCTCTGGTTCGACATAGCCAGGCAGCCATGGTCCGTAGTTTATCCACACTGGTTTTCCTTTAGATGCCTCGAGTAGCTGGGAAAAGAAACAATAGTTGTATTAAATTCATCTTGTGCTGATTAGAAGACTCGAGACTGAAAATCTGGAGCAAGAGGAACATTTATGGACGAATCCAAACAGTCAATTGATGGTCTGATGTAGACAGATATAACTTGGGTCCACGAGGATATATCTTCAAATTCTTTGTTTACCTCTATCGTGAATGGTTATACACTAAAATAGGTGTTGTTTCTCCCAATATGATTGAATATGAGGGTTTAGAATTTCATGTAAACAATAAAATTACGATTTGTGATAGACCCCACCCATGGCCGACTTCATCAGCTGTTCGGATCCGTCCATGGTCCCAAGGAGAAGGATGTGAGATGCCTTTTCGATATTTTCCCATTGCCCTTTCAACAATCATTCTGAAATCATACCTGTATGATGATCATTTTCGCACAATTTTATGAATTGTATTTGCAGGGGTATGTGGGTATGGGGTACGGGGTGGCATGAAATGCATTTCTATTGTCCGAAAAATATCAGATTTGGGTGCACTGTTAAATAATTTCCATTCTTAAGAAGATAGTCTCACAAATACGTGACTCGTTCAATGGGTCTAATCGCTAAAAGTCGTGTAACCTCTTCATCTACGAAGCAAGGGTTTCTGCGGGCATTGAGGGACTTCATTCCCGCCAAAAGAGACTTTTCATGAGACGTTTTAATACTCCCCGGCCACGTTGGACTACATGTAACTACGTATCATACCACACTCGACGCGCCTGCTCGATGAATGTGTACAAAGCGCGCATTCCACAGTGCGCACCGTGTAGTGTGTTCAGCGCACAGACTTCCTATACATGGACAGAGCATACTGCACGGTAGATTGTCGCTACCGTACCTGTGAGAAAAAGCGCACCAAAATGGCTGTCTCTTATGATTTTGTGTGAAGGTTTGGATTTGCTCAAGTCAGTTACCAGATTTTGCAAGAACGTTGAAATATTTTTTTAAATATGGCAAGGTAAGGTCAAAATCTCTCAGCAAAGCCTCTTTTTTCCCTAGCCTCCCAAAAGTGCACAGACATTTGTGCATGCTAGTAATAATGACGGCATACCTATTGCTTAGAAAATACTTTTTATTCGGTTTAGGACCCCACCGACTAAAACATATATGCTTAGGTGCGCTCTTGTAAAACAGGTGTCTATTGGCATTTAATAAGACTGCGCTCTTGGAGCTGTAGATAGAGAATTTTGAACTTTCCTTTTAAATGTTTGCTTTCTCTTAAATTCTTACATTACGTGTTCTTCACATTTCATGACTTTAAAAATATCACAACGAAATTTTCGACACATTTGACACAACATTACTGATGTTCCGATAAAGTTATTCAAGGTTGATCAGTGAGGTAATGCACTAATTAATGGTTACTGCCTTTATATGTAGTCGCCATACACAGTCGTCAGAGAGATATATTTTATGTGGGCGTGGTTCATCAGTCGTCATCAGGAATTTCAAAATCTTACAACGTTGCCGTTGCCCTGTTTTATCCACGAAAATAAAAGATTTTCTAAGAGGGAAGAAAAGGCCATTAGCTAGGCAAATTTAACTAAAGGTCGAGTAAGTTCGAGAAAAGAAATGATCTCCGGGTGGGGTGGGGAAGGTGTGGAACATAAGCAAAAAGGCAATGTTATTTTTATTTTCTGTGGTCCTAAAATTTTCCACGGGGAGGGGACCTCTCCCCCTCTCACCATTGACTATGATTTTGAAGTGGAAGAACTTTTACAACTTACTTTTTGTTGCATGTAACCATTTGTTGGTAAACTGAATTTATACATGTATGGACAGTATGCATTAGTGACCTCGTATGGTCCCGTGTCATCACTCACGATCCACTCATTTTTCCCGTCAATGTGCTGACAAGCAAAATGGAAGTCTTGTTGACAGTCCTCAGCCACACGCCAACGTTCAGTGTCGGGGCTGTTAATTATAAAAAATAAACATAAAAAATAAACATAAACATCGGCTTTGATTTCGTATAAGCCTGTAATAAGTGTTTACAAGTTGCCATTCCAAACTGAAGTGGTTAGGGTAAGAGTATCCCAATGGCAGCCTGGAGGTCTGGAGTTCGATATCTGATCGGGTAATACCGAAGACTATAAAAATGAGCCTACTGCCGCTGTGCGTGGTACTCAACAATACCAGGAATAGGGTAAACAAGCAAGAGAGCCACAAATGGAAAAGGACAGTGGCCCGCTCGACTTAAATGGTCGTATGGCTTTTTACTGACTTGCGTTGCACTAAATTAAAAATTAACATTTCCTTTTAATGTCTTTCAATACATCACCTTACCACCCTTTAACATGCCAAACTGCGCTCTTGTGTCCAGTGAACCTGAACATAGGTCCACATCTGCCTCCGTAGTTTGTACACCCGATCAAAAATCTCACGAGGTGTTACCTTTAAGAATTATTCCTCTAAGGATGTCATGACTTGAACGATACTTTATGTCATGACTTGGTCGATTTTTGAAAAAAGGAAAACCGCAAACAAAAATAGGTGCTCAAATGGACCATTTAATCTGCAACAATGTGGTTTTTGCCAGTTGTTTTTCAACGTTTTGAGGGTCAGGAAGCCATTTGACTCATTTTGAGGGTCAGGAAGCCATTTGATCAATCGAAGACCCTATGTCAGGTCGAGCGTGGATGAACACCGGTAAACTTCGCCCTCTCTTTTCGATTAGTGCTCAGAGGTAACGAGGCAGGCGTGTACTAATCGCTCCAAATTCTGTTCCCGGGACCGCTATTTAACGTCCCCATCCGACAGACGTTAGCGTATCCCCAGTCTTTAGCCACTTTCACAAAGGCTGGGAGGGGATTGAGGTTTCATACTCTGCACCACTTCTCAACAGCTGAACTGAGCAGAGCAGACGGACAACCAAATACCCAATTTTGTAATTCACCAATATTTAACCACCGTCAGCATCACTGTGAACAGCTATGCAAACTAATTTTTCGACCCCGGAAAATTTCCAAGTGGTTCCACCCGACTTTGATTCGGGGACCGTCAACATGCAAGGCAGTACGCTCAAACCACTGAGCCAACTCCACCTTCTAACAGGTAATGACTTCAAGGACATAATCAATGACTTCAAGGACAGAAAAAGATTGTCCGAAGTTTCAAAGTAATGATGGATGGTGGTCACTCACAGAGTGCCAAAGATAATATTCAGAGTTTGTGAACGCTGTGATCTTTAAAGTTGCGTCACGACTGTTGACAGGGTCATCATAATCGACAGAAAAGTAATTTCATAATTAAGAACATGGGCGTGTGAGGCGGGAACGGGGGACAGGCTGTCCCCAAATTTACGCAATATCTAAGATTTTGGCAAGAATTTGGAACAAATTCGGACAGCTATTCGAGTGTTAAACAATTGGCATGGTTCTATTTACTCAGAAAAGTACCTAAGGCTGCCCGAAATGTAAATCAGATAAGCCCGAAATGATAAAAAAAACATTCCGTATGCGGAAAAATTTTCATTAAAGATTAATAAGGTTACAATTCGCTACACATTCGGACAGCTTAAATGAGCTACCATTCAAGAGTTTTACATGCATTTCACACTCTTTCGGAACACAATGCCTGAAATGGTCTAATATCACAATTCTTTCAAACATTTGCCGGAAAAATAGAAAAGTATTATAGTCAAGGTAATATTTCTATGGAAAGGCAAAAAAATACAAACAATGAAAGTCGCGACACATTTGGGAAGCCTACCGCTTGAAAGAAACATCAGTCCTCAGGCTGTTTTAAAGTCTTGCGCAATACAATGCTCTCAATAAATTAAACGAGTTCTTTCAAAACTTTGCCCGAAAAATATAAAATGCGACACATGCGGCATAAGGAAAACTTCTCCTCAGTCCAACTTCATATTGTGATCTTTCAAAAACTGCCCGGAATAGTAAAATACTTAGATTCGGGCGAAATTGAAAAAATGTTTAGGGACATTTTCAATTGCCAAATTACACGGAAAGACGTAGGGTAATCAGGTGCAGTGAACAAAAATTTGCTATCTGTACAGTGGAATTTACCTAAAGGTTATGAAAATCGAGTATGCTGTACTTCGATTACGTAATGATATATTGTGAAAATATTTTTCTACAAGTCTGACTGAAAATTCATTTAAACCCACCTCGTCACGTGACAATTTTAAGGGCTTTAGAAGTAAAATCACTTACAGTCAGGAGTTCAGGTTGTCACGTGAACAATTTCATCAATTTCGCAGATCTTGAATTTAGCCTAGTGTCGCAATAGAGTAAAAACATTAGTATGTTTCAATTCTGTTGTATAGTTCCCCCATCCCCCTAAAGTTACAAGACCATTTCATCCAAGAATAGCGGCTGGTAATTTTCTTATCTCTTATCAAGCTGCTGAATTATTTATATTGGAATAAAATTTTTAAGTTCGATATACGACTGCTAATTGGTTTTCCGACTGTACGATTTTTCAAAATTTTCCGTACGCTTCGCGCCAACAAATGGTGGCGCTCCGCTCAGAAATTTTTTGGGGTCAAACACATTACTGAACAGAAAATTGCAGGCTTGTAATGTTTTTGTCAGCGTTAGGAATTCGTCAATATCATGAAAATAAAGACAATTTCAGAGCTAAACATAAATCAAGTAGATAAAAAAGGAAAAGCATTTTACATCTTAGATCTTCGAGACAGCAAAACATTTTGTACAACTGCCCGAACGGTTGTCAAAAATGGGAACATTCACACACCCAAAAATGGCTACGCCCTGCGTTTTTTAGTAATTTACTAACTTTGCAGTCTGCTAATATATTTCAAGTGAGGTTTTCATTTCAAACAGAAGCTCAAAAGAGCGACTACTTATATTCTACTTACAAGTCTGGAAAAATTCCATATCCGACTATCTGAGGGGTCGCAATTTTTCAAATATTCTGTACGTTCAATGTTAGATAGTCTTTCGGACAGAATTACATTTTTCGGACAAAAAATCTCCTGCTCCCCAACTGAAATTCTCTAGTATACGCCTATGTTAATCAGAATGCAAAAACATTGAAGTTTCAATGATACATTCGTGTTCTATTCCAAACAATGTCACAATTTATCCATGATGACCTTTGACTTCTGCCCAAAACTAAATTGTTCTTCTTCTAACCTTAACACATCTACTTGCAAAGTGTCAGATCATTCCAAATCTCATACTTTAAGGTAATATGCAAACAAATTTTTCAGAGTTTGATCCCAGGAGACCCCAGATGACCAGTTTCACCTCTACCAACAACAATAGGGACCTTCGTCTCACCACAACACATCCACATATCAAATATGAAATTTAGGGAAGGGCCTAACTTTCCTACCTTGAGACATCGTGTTAACAATGTTTTCAAAATTTGACCTCTGGTGAACCCAGATGACCTTTGGGCCTCCCACCAAAGACAATATAAACCATTTTCTCACCATGACACATCAACGTACCAAATTTGAAATCCATCTAATATTTCTACCTTAAAGGGCAAGAGCAGTCACCAGGGGCGTCGATATGGGGGCAGAGGGACATGTCCCCACCCCACTTTTTTGAGTGGAGGGGACACTAACGTAAAATTCCTCTCACTTTTTGTGACCTGAAACATAACAGTTAGGTTCTACCAAAAATACTATACATGTAGGTTATGAAAGATGTTCTCTACCGACTACGATCGATTCCTGTATCAATAATTACACGTTTATACTGTGCAAATCCCCAAATTTTTTGCGCGCTCCGCATGCTTGCAATCTCATTGATGTCCTTTTTCACTTGCATATCAAACATACACTATTTATCTGTCTCTATGATTATGTTGATTGTTCGATTGCACAGAGCAGCAGGTATGGTTATGAAGGTGCCCAACATATAGGAATCTGAAGAAGTGGAATCGTCCCCTATTATGTATTAATGAAATTTGTAATCTTTAGTGAATGACCAGTCGTGAAAGGGTTAACACATTTTAAGGAAAATGTATTGGTGCACAGTCTGAATGCAACTTTTTTCAGGAAAATAAATGATTTCAAATGCAAAATTTCGACAAGAGCACATCCCACATTCGTGTAGCGATTCGTCATTTCGTATTTAGACCATTATTAGAGAAGTAAAATCACACTGAATTTTGCCAGATTAGAAACTTCTATCTGGAATTAGAGGTATACCTCCATCCTTTGTCTGCAGAGAGTGTATGATGAGGTGCGGTTCTAAACTTCGAAAGGACATATTTTAATGTTTTTTGTATCAACAATCCTACACGGGTAGTCCAGTGGCGGAGCTAGGGATTTCGGCCAGAGGGGGCGAAAATGGTCTGCAGGGGCGCTTCGAAGAAGTAAATACCCTGAGCCTCAGCACCATCGACGCCAGGGTTTTTCTGACTTTCCATTTGATTTTCCGCACCTGGTAGAAGAAGACTACTTTGCCATTTCTCCTCCTCAAGTTTTCCTACTAAAACATGTTTGAATTTTCTATCCATAGGCCTCTGGAGAAGAAAATTCCGGGGGGGGGGGAGGGGGAATTCTTTAAGGGGGGAAAGCTCGGCGCCACCTTGCGTTTGCGGGGAGCGCAAGAAAATTCTGGCCCAAAATACCTCTCAGATCGCTCGAAATGGCATTTCTAAAGCCTATTTACCGCATATAAATAGGGGAAACACTGAGTGAACTGTTAAGGAATGTTGATGTTAATTTTTCAGTTACTGGTGGCTGTTTGAGCATTTTGCTACCTGGACCTTAAAACAACGCTATAATATTATGTCTTTTGCCAATAATGGTGCAAGAGTAAAGTATGTTAAAAACCTCAAAAGGGCGCCGACAGACGATTTTGGTCCGTCGGGGAGGGGGGGTGGGGCGACCGCCCCCTGACCATATGGCAGCTCCGCCACTGGGGTTGTCCTATGCAACGGTGTCTCAGTAACACCAGTGGGTACCATCCCCGCTCGATCTGTGATTTTCCTGCAGTAGATTGAACTGTGCTTTGATCAGTTTATGGATTTTACCTTTTTTTCATCAAAAATGGTTCCTTACTATCAGAACTTTTGTAAAAATCCTTCGTAAACTTTCACAACTTTCGTTGTGATTCTTTTTACTAATTTCAGAATATTCCCGGTATTTAAATTCACATTGACCGTATAGTCCATTGCAGTAATTACCCACACTTTCAAGACCATTTTTTTTTTTAATTTTGGAGTTTCCTAGTAACTCAAAATATTGAAACATTTAGCACAATTTTGCATCTGGGCCTCCTTCTCTCAGACACCCAGTGACGTAGCTACAGGGGGCAGGTGGCTTTGAAGAAATGGCGAATTCGGAAATTTGCCATTTATGAAACAAGACTACAGTGTGGCTTTGACAACTCATGAAATTCCGAATTTCCAAATTCTCTGCAAAAAGAGCTCCACATTCGTCATAAGTTGTTTCAAAAATGCAAAATTTTCCGCGTGCTCCGCGCCGAAAATTGCAATTCCTAAGCAGAGGTACTCGCTCATACCTTCAATTTGGTAAAATTTCCGAGCTCTGGTGGTGACAAAATCTGAAATTTGCTACATGTCATACCAGATCATCAAGTGACAACGGTAACCACAGTGCTGTTTTTATAAAAAAAAATCCGAATATCCTCCAATATAAGCTCTTTACTCAAAAAATTTCGTCGGAGAGCCTCATTTCGGTAGGCGTTGGATAATATTATGTAGGAACAACGATCTCTGGTCACCGCTTAATCTCAGATTTGCCAACAGGATATGCAAATTCTTCAGTAATCCCCCAACTTTTCAAATTTCCCTACAGGAAACTCGGTATCCAAACTTTTCATCAATACAAGCTCCATATTTTCAAATATTCCATAAAGGACAAAAGTTTCAGCGCAAATTACGTTCCTAGTACAGTGGTGTTAACAGTGTTCACTTAAAAAATAGTAAAATTTGAATGCTTACCCAGCCCCTCCCCCCTCAAAAATGTGTGGGTAGGCCGCTGTGGAGACCTTACCAGAACAAGAGGAAAAAATTATGCCAAGATGCCCCCCACTTTGAAAATCAAATCGACGCTCCTGGCAGCCACCCCAACTTGAAGCAGTGTAGCAGACCATACTGCTTTACGATCGGCTGTTGAGAGTCATGTGACAACATTTTTTCTCTTCAAATGTGAAATTTACTTAGAGTAACTGCTTGATTTACCTCCAGTATGTGATAGTGAAGTTATAAAATATGTGATATTGCATTGTATTGTTTTGCACCTTTTTAGGTATTAAGAAGTGACAGGGGTATCGATATGGACATGAAGATATGCAATTAATAAATTTGCTATAACAAGGAATGCTTAAATAGATGTAAAACAGATTTCGAGATGGCGAACAGGTTTTAACGCTCATTTACCATGAATAGATTGTCATTTCCGGGTTGAAAAACTATGTTTTTCTAACAGATTTTTTTTACTAGTTAACATTTCGTTCGACGCTGGTGCTTCCTAAATACAAACCCTGGAACATTAGTAGCCTAAAATTGTCTGAAGACATGTAATATAATCATTTCAGGCCAAACTAGGATAAATGAATCGATTTACTGTACACAATTACATTTTAAAATAGCATAGTAGTCAAGTTTTAGGTCAAAGGTCAAATTTCGTACTGTTTTATTTTTTATGACCTCAAAAGTCAAGTGAATCTCAAAATCTGGATATCAACTAAAACAAATTTCTTTGCAAGTATTTTGAGGGGTAGTTTGCAACTCTCGAGTTTCTAGATGAAAAATAATAGCCATTTTACTTTCCCCTACCCCTTAAATTTTTTATTTTTCAGCACCCTGACTCTTGGCAGATACCCCGCTATATTTCCCCAACCCAACCGAATATACCCATATACCTTAATTTTTCTGTTTGTAGACATGTCAGGGAATCGAAAAACCATGGTGGCATTAATGACCATTCCAGGTGGCACTTGCCTCAACCTGAAGCCGGGCTAAATGACAAATAGTCAAACTTATACAATCCCCATACCCTACATAAACGTAACTCTTTTATGAGTGAGTACTTAACGGTTCAGTTCGGTTTTCAAAAACTCATGACCAGGCACTTTTTAAAATATTTCCAAATCGTAACAAGTCAAGTTACCACAAAATTCAAACTTTTAACTTTTTTCCGTGACTGTTGAAAATGAAACTTGACTAATTATGCTAACTTTATAGTTAGCATAATTAGTCATGTGGAAGGACCTTTTAACACTCTCATTAACTTATCGATATCAACTCCATGAGCCCTTTATAGGGCAAGAGCTGTCACCCCAACTTGGAGTAGTGTAGTAGACTGACCTGTTTCATAATTGGCTGTTGAGAGCAGTGGCGGAGCTAGGGATTTCCGTCAGAGGGGACGAAAACGGTCTACAGGGACGCTTCCAAGGAGTAAATACCCTGAGCCGCAGCACGATCGAAGCCACGGTTTTTTAGACTTTCGATTTGATTTTCCGCACCTGGTAGAAGACTACTTTGCCATTTCTCCTCAGGAAGTTTTTCTATTTAAACTTGTTTAAAATTTCTATCCATGGGCCTCCACAGAAGAAAATTTGGGAGGGTATTCTTTTAGGGGTTGGGAGGGGATTCTTTTAGGGGTTTTAGGACCCCGCGTCACTATGAGTTGGCGCGGAGCGCAAGAAAATTTTGGCCCAAAATGCCTATTAGATCGCTGCAAATGGCATTTCTAAAGCCTTTTTTTACCGCATATAAATAAGGAAAACACTGAGTTTTCTTCGTCTTTTTCTTTATGTTTTCTTTGTTTTTCAGGTTTTTTATTTTCCAGGCTCCTGCCTGCGGACGTCATGTTTGTACCCCACTCTTTCACATTGAAGTATGAAGGCGGTCTTTGGTTATTGTCAGGTCTCGATTTAAGTTTCTAATGTAATAATGGGCTACTTTGTGAAGATAATGGTTAAACCTGCTAGAGCCAAATAGCAAGCAATCCAACAGGGGGGAAGTTATGGAAATTAATCACCGTAAGGTGTACATTTTTGGTATCTGGAAATCAACATAAGTACACGAAGAAACATTAATTTACGTAATTGATGTGGCCACTCTGAAATAGCCATTTATTGAGTACATTGCAAGAAATAGCCAAGACAGAAGGTCTGCTTGGCTCTCTAGGTACCGAACTCAAAATAAAAGTAGCCTAAACCTAGGTTTATTAGATGCAGTTTTCTGACTTTTAAGACCACGAAAGTACAGAAATAAGCATTTTCATGGGATTACGGTGCAGTGTCAGAAAAATCATGAGAATGGTCACTTGAAGAAAAGCAAAATGGAAACTGCTCATTAAAACTCTTAAACCATTACCACTATGATAACAGTTTTACTTTATTTTAGCCTGAATGTTCCCTCCAAATGATTTGAAAAATGTTGTGGAAGCAATTTTCGTATCTTTATAAACTCTTTTTATTGTCTATGTTGACAATTATCTCCGACAATAAGAGGGCTATTTGCGCTACAATTACTGTTGCGCCCTTTGCAACATCTTTTATTGGCTGGGAGGGTGAATGAAATGTCAGTCTACGTATTCTGTAAGCTTATAATTACACTTGGTGTGGAAGCAATAAACTTAGCACAGCGAAAACATTCATTAGTGCGTATAAAGCATGAAGATACGTCTCGGCAAAACTTATCCCTATATTACAGAAGATGACCCTTTTCATCAGAATAAAGTCTAGATAGTACAGTTATTTGAGGGATGTTGGAGAATTTTGTTATCTGGGTTTACCACGCTATTAAATTATGTCTTTTACCAATAATCGTGCAAGAGTAAAGTATGTTAAAAAACTAAAAAGGGCGCCGACAGACGATTTTGGTCCGTCAGGGGGGAGGGGGACCGCCCCCTGACCATATGGCAGCTCCACCACTGGTTGAGAGTCACGTGAGGACATTTTTTACTTGAAATGTGAAATTTACTACAATAATTAAGTAACTGCTTCGTTTACCTTGGATGTGCAATACCGAGTCACAAATTATAATGGAAGATACATTGAATAGAAATAAAAAGAGCTTTGTGATATTTAGTTGCTGCTTCAAAATAAGATTGGAGCGACTGACCTCGACCTTTAAAGATATTGTGCAAACACACACCCACACACGCCATCATGGATAGGTTTCTATTTTCATCGAAACAAAAATTACCACACACTGTGGTCCCCATTTTAACCTCAGTGAAAATAGCCAATACGGGGCGATTATGAAGTAACTCCAGAATATTAAAGGGGCTTTCACCCCACTCGTTTCCGAAATGTCTGGGTCCGCTCCTGACTTTCATTATTCATCATGGTTTACTATCTTATAGTACTTTGTCCCTCACCCCCCCCCCCCCATACGGCTTCTTTGGCGTTTGGCAGACGGACATGAAAACATTAACAATTTCCAACCCGATACTAAGATGCCGTGAACTTGTAGCTTTTCACCTGTTCCACCTTCTTCAACAAATAATGATATTGTCGGTGGCTTTGATAGAATTTTATGAGGAGGGGGTGGGACTCTGGGCCACGAACCTCACGAAATTTCAAAATTTCTACGAGACACCTGGGGACCATGGCTTCCCTGTGCCACCCAGTGCCCACGTTGCTAAGCCACTGATGACTTTCCAATCTGATCAAGTATCTATGGAAATTTTATAGTAGTAATTGTAATTTCGTTATTGCTTCTCGGGATGACTATAGTATACTTAACGAGTTTGCTTTAAATGCCCACGTAGTTGCTACTTTGCGTGAAGCTCATTTAAAGGCCAAATTCTATCACCCCAAACAGTACCAATTCTACTAACCTTCTTACTTAAGCTCCTCCCACAATTGTCTGAAATTCATCCTCATCCAGACACAATCTCAGTTTATTGTTTCAGGGTGAGTATAAAAAGCTCAATGTGTATAATCGAAAAACTCTCAGTGCAGTTCATGGTGCGAAATATAATTTTTGGCTGGCACTCTGCATTTTTTGAATTAGTTGTCAATCAAAGAGTTGAGTCAATTAGGAATTTGGTAAACCCCTACAAGAATTATAGTTTTCAGCCCGTATGCTAACATGTAATCAGAATTGACAACAATTTGTCGAATTTGGTATAGCAACTGGACCAATCCTTAGAAATCCATACCTTAGAAAAACACACGAATTTTCTACCAGCTCCCTCGACGGTTCGCCTTCATCCCATGTGAAGACGGCTGTACGCATTAGCTGAGGATTTGTATGATCAGATGCAGGAAAATGAATATGGCACTTCATTAGTTCCGTATAGTCCAGTATACAACCGACTTGGTCAGGCCCACTGTATATCCTCCTAAAAATGAGAAGGACAAGCATAGAAAAGAAAGGTATCGGATTTGCCAAACATATTGATGACCCTAAAAAGGGTCACAACAATACCGCAGGTTGGGACCTATTGCTATTGTTCCTCATAATCTGGAAAAAAGGCAGTGGTCGACTTAAGCCAATTGGTTAGAAACTAGGAAGTAAGATTCCACCTAACTTACTACCTCATAATCTACATAAATTTCAATTTTTCATCACGGAAAGTTAATTCGAGAGCAATTTATGATAACTTTACTCGCAAATGGGATGGAAAACTTAAAATTCTGAAAACAAACAAATCTAGCTAAAATAAATACCTGAAAATATCGATAGTTTGAAGTAAGTTGGTAAATTGCCCGGTATGTTTTCATTCTACCGTGCTGTGTTGACTATACTGAGAAGCTGTCTTCGACCCCGCCATGCTATTGTTTAAGTGGGGTAGATAACCTAAACTAACCTACATAGCGCACACTATAGGCAGTCGCCCGCGTACCGATATAAGCTGACCGCCAAGGTTTCGCCCGCTCCGCTCGGTACTCCTTCACTGGTCAACGGCACGGGCAGGTCTTCAGATAAATGACAATTGTCCATCTTTAGGAAATCGGTTCCGTAATGTATGATTTATTGACAGTAGGATACAACTATCACACTGGTCATAAATATAAAAACCACCCATCAGCAAGAAGCAAGTACTCTTAAAACTATTATACAATAAGTGTTGATACTGTCGTGAAAACGTTTGTATTTTCGTTCAAATTAACTTGTTAACTTACGTATAAAACGTGCTATCGCTGTACACCCGCCACGGCCCAGAGTCGGGCGTCTTTCCCCCGCACAGTGGATACTGAGTGAACTGGAATGACAGGATGGTGCGAAAAGGTGAAATACTGCCAGTTATTAATGGACTATATCATTTCAAATGCTTCACTCATTTCGTACAGAAATGAGTGTAACATTCCATCCACCCTCTCCGTGAAGGAGCATCTATATGTCAGGGTTACCCCCCCCCCCCTTCGATGGACCAAAATCGTCTACCCGCACCCTCAAGCATCCTAACGTACTGCAATATTGCATCATTATGTGCACTGCTTTCAAAATGTCATGAATTAACTTTTACTGTTGTTTTAAGGGTCACATAACAAAATCGACAAGCAGTAGCAATTAGCCATACTTCATTCTGATGAGAAGGGTAGTTCCTAAGTCTTCTGTAATATAGATTGGTTTACATAAACCTTTATTCATGTTGTATCGATTATTAGCATGCATGGTGGCTTAAAATTTCCAGCAAAACGTCAACATTTGGTTGAAATCAACTTCTGACTGAAATTCTCAGCTCCATCACGGTCCTTCATTTCCCAGGATTTTCAGGCGATAAGAGGCCAATTTTTTATTTGAAACCTTTGGAATTCGGGTCTTCTGATGAGAAAGTATTAACTGAAAATTAATTTAAATGAAGTCAAAGAGTTTAAGTAGTCGTGAGAGCTAGTGACACTTTTCATTCGAAAAATCACGAATCCTTTCCAAAGGTCATTAACCTAGAGATAAAAAATATAATTGTACTAGCTCTTCAAAGTCGACGTAGTTTCTTTCAGTACTCCAAAAGCGTGTCCCTGCCAATCTTTATAGGGGGACAGTAGCGGGGGCATAACTGAGTGGAGTACCCCTCCCAAGGAGCAAAGCCTTTACCCCATATGTCCCTCGCGGGAAGATTTTGAACATACTGGTCCTATAGACTGGAAAAGAATGCAGAAATTGTGCCCCAAGAAAACATGAGAAAAATTGTGCCCCCTGACACCGCTAAAACTTGAAAACTCCTGGCTACGTCAGTCATACGGTAATGTTGACAGCCCTAGTGGACTGTTAGAAGGTATTTAACATAGCTAGGTACGCAGACTATATGCTTAAGTGATCGTTGACCTACCTGGTATTCTCGTTTATTTGTCCAATTGTATCGGTGAATAAAAACATCCCCGTGTGTCAGTGCCGTTCCGTCGCTCCTGTCTTTAAAAACGATGACAACGTTTTTTCCATCCTTGTGGAAAAACAAAACTTTAAATTTCAATTTCTTCCTGATAATTGAGAAACATAATTGTGAGTAGGAGGGGGAGGGGGGGATCTCACTCTCAGCCTTATCATTTCTCTTAATTTGAAAAAACAAAGATATAAGCTACATATTGAATGGTAAATATTTCATTAAAGCTTCTTTATATATAGCATACATATCGATGTTAAATAAATATTGCTTGGTTTCTCATAGCTTAAGTTCACTTGGTTTAAGTTTAATGTTTGAGGAACAGAAAGCCAATCAAGATTTCTACATGACACAAGAGTCAACATGGTGCTTCATACAAGTTGGATATAAGTTGAATCTTCTTAGATAGAAGTCGGATTGTCGGAAAATTTCGTTGCAAAATGGAGCTTTAATATTTTATTAAACCTCATTTTTTGTTTTATACTGAAATTCAATACAATATTTTCCATTGAATGTTGTAGTAAAGAAACTTTTCCAACTCAAAAGAAAACTGTCATACAATAAAAACTGTAATACAAGAGACACAATGGAGAGTGTGGTGACTGCCCTATACTCCGACACCCCTAAGTTCCGACACTCTCTATATTCATCAACGACTTGTCGGAACATAGGGATGTTAGAACAGGGAGCTGCCACTACTGGCAGCTCCCTGGTTGGAACAAAGCCTGTAGCCTATAATTGGATAATAATGGATTTGTCGGAATAGAGGGGTGTCGGAATACAGGGCTGTAACCGAAAAGTGTAACAAAAACCTATAGTTCACACTTTTCTCATTCTTCTCATCGTCGGCCATTTTCCTCCATAAACATTGGATAGATCGGCTGGAGTAAGAACTCGACTTCCAAAGCTTTCATGAAAAGGTCCATTGATGAGGTCATCGTTACCTTGGTCAGCCTTCTCCTGTAGGTTTTGATCAAAAGAGGAACGCGAAGGTAGTACGAAGAATTTCTCATCTCATCACTAGCACGCATTCTATTTGAAGCGAGGTTAGTACCCTTGTAACATATAACAACGTAGGAGTTTGAAGTAAGAAGTGGTGACCATTTGACTGTTGACCTCGGTTTCCATAGAAACCACAATCAAGACAAGACATAACTTTTTGATTACCTTTGTGAAGTTTCCATGACATTTCAATGTTTTCCCTTGGGGAAAAAAGCAAGGAGTGCGTTCTCAGTTGAGCAAGGGCAGGCAAAGATCACGTTTGGGTGTGACCCTGGCCGAATCACTGGCAAAATTTTAACTTGCAAGTACGGACGGTTTCTTTGTTCGGATCAGATCCCGAGAGCTTAATCGCCCATTCGTCGAGGATCAAACCGATCAAGAAAACAAGTGAGAACACAAATGGAATCAAAGTGTCCAGCGAGATCAGTGACGTACTTCCCGCAGTGTCGCCTCAGCGACATAACCTGCATACAAAATTTATGACACTCCTTTCTGCCACTGGAAGAGTCAATTAGATTTCTCTCAGGAGATCGAATGAGAGCACATAAATTTTCCAATCGGCTAAGGTTGGGTCGGTTAGCATCTGGAGATCAAGATGAACACGACCAAAAAGATCGATGGATCTGCGAGACAGGGTTCTCACTTTTGACCCCACCGTTTATTTAGAACTACATGTGGAGTGGCCTACCAACCACGCAATCGATCTCAATCTGATACGAACGGCTAAAATCATCCTTACAACTTTCTGATAACCATATAATAACATTGCAGTTGTGTTAAAAGAATTATAAGCTGAAAATGATATCTTAATTCACATTTCTTTACTCTGCCACCAGGACGGTGAATTGTTCTCCATATCTGAGTATTAACGTTTATCTCTCTGGTTGGCAATGAACATGCACAAGAACACATGCGTGTTTGTTAAATGTTGAGCATATTGACGCACGATTTCACGCAAAAAGCAGACGAACTGGAATCGACATTTCTTTGTGACGACAGTGTTAGCACGCCTTACCGACTCGTTTGACGCCAAGCCGTGAGGGCATTAAACACCGAAAAGGAAAACACTGAATGAGTCTATTGATGGAAAATACCTCATTTTCAAAAGCCTTCTATTTGAAGATCAAAAGTTAATGGGCCATTTCTCAAATAAGGGGTAGTTCTGGGAGATTAAAATTTGTTGAAAACTTGAACATTACATTTCACATCACTTACACTAATCAAAAACAACATAAACGTTTTGCCACTCAAGAAATGACACTTGGCGGTTAACTGACAGACTCAAGCTCACATTGTGCAAAAGGTTTTTAGTAGTGTAATATTCCTTGCTAAGGCCAAATTATACATATAGTCGAACTCACATTCATGTAGATTCTGATTATTTGTCCGACATTCTCCGGCTTATTTAAAAAGTCTGCGATCTCTTGAACTCCATCCGAGAAGAGCTTATGTCTTTCAAGACAGCCCAGCTTTAAAGGTGTCCCTAAATGCGCCAAACGCATCTGAAAATAAAATTCACAATTAAGAAAAACGATATCCGTAAGCAAAGGCGGAGTTAAGGGGTGGCAGCGGTAACCGCCCCCTATATTAGCAAGGAAATGTGAAAAGAGAAGGAATCAACGGGAAAATAAGAAAAGGAGCACTCAATTCATGCCCCCCCCCCCTAAAGAAAAATGTCCTGGCGCCGCCCCTGTCTGTAAGGGCAGTCAAAGGGGTTCTGTGTTAACAAAGTTCAGAATTAAAAGCGCCCATGCTCAGAAGGAAAACGTGCGAGTAGCAGCTCCCTACAAGTCAGACATAGAGGCCAGAGTTACTCTTGCAGATTTCACTAAAATTCATAACTCATTGAAAACTAAACTAATTCCCACTATTATTTTTAGTTTAGCGCAGTTTAGTTTTTTATTTAAGTCTAATTCATTAAAAAGTTAAGTGCCAAATATACTCTAAGTCCACGTTACCCTGACCCTAATTCTAACCCAACCATTGTTTAAACCAAAATATTTTCTTCTCTTTTTCTTTGAAAAGGGAAAAAACGTTTTTGTCCCATTGCCGTCGCATAGGAAAGGAAAACTCGTACAGCACTCTACGACTTCGCCTAAATAAATCAGTAAAAAGTCCGCATGAATTGATATGAAATATTCTTAAAATTTTCAATTTGAAAGAAATAAAATTTCATGATGCAAAGAGAAAATATCAAGTATATCGCATTGTGTGAATGCATCTTGACATTATATCATCAACACGTCCATCCTTCATGATACATCAACTTTTGTGTTAGTTATTAAGACGTAATAACTTTAATTTGATTAATTGGAATTTGAATCATGTACATGGGCGTCCGCAGGTATGGGCAAGGGGGGGGGGCAAGTGCCACCCCCCCCCTCCCGGAAAATAAAAAATTTGAAAAAACGTATAAAAACCAAAGCAAAAACCCGTACAAAACGTGTTTTCCAAGTTTTTATGCGAAAAATAGGCTTTAGAAATGCCATTTCCGGCGATCTGGGAGGCATTTTGGGCTGAAATTTTCGCACGCTTCGTGTCAATTAATCGTGACTAGGAGGTTTTGCTCCCCCCTAGAAATTTTGCAACCCCCCTGACTTTTTTCTGCGGACGCCCATGATCATGTAATGTCAAATTCCGAAATGTTATGTAATGCAGCCTCTTACTAAAAAAGATTTAAATGTAATTTGTGTATTAGTTAAGTAGATGTAATTAGTTCAATATAGTGAGCTAAAATAGTTAAATGTAATTTTTGTAATTCATATGTTATGTAATGCAGTGTTATTATGTACCTGGTCATAACAGTACCACGGATCCAATTCAACCCCTCGTATTCCCATGTTTAACAAATCAGTAACGCTGAATTCGTGGTTTGCTAGTCCATAGCATGGCGTTCTGTACGGGGGTGGCCACTCACAGGAATCATTTCCTGCAAATAAAGGTTTCGCAAAAATCCATTTCTAACTGTGCTAATTGTCACATGTGATAAAAAAAAAAAAACAGATACGAGAAAAATAAAGACTATAATCACCTTATTTATTACTTTCAAGTCAGTGTACTAATAAACGTGAATGGCTTTATACGGAGTGGTAACAGATTAACGAACAACTTAATTAACAAAGGAATGTGTTCAAAGATTTCCATTCCTTCCATTTCATTCCATTCCATTTCCATTCCATTCCCTCCATACCCAACTCACACAAATGTCTATGGTGACTCTCCTTTAAGGCTTCCAAGGCAGCCAGGGCAAAGGAAATAACAAATGTAGTATTTAAGCTTATTTACCTTCTTCATTGAAACATGAAGTTACGTGACACTGGCTGGTTTAGCAGGGGTTAACATACCTTTACCCCAAGAGAGCTATAAATTTCGCCGTCAGTTGAAGAGAACCAAAACGAATTACAGACAACAACCAGAATTGCAAGGGAGGATTCAGAAATGAGCAGTAAAAAGCCGACAGTGTAAAAAAAACAATTAAAAATGGAATAGGCACAAGCCTTCATGCAGACAGGCTGCACATATGTAGGAATGCTGCAAAATGCATACACGACTTTTTGTGCCGATCCAGAAAACGTTAAAAACCCACTTTGAAATCCTTTCCCCCGGTTTCCGCTCCTTGGAGCAGTTCAGTGACAAATATTAGGTTGACTTACCCCACACATTTATCATTTAAATCCTGTGCCCCAAAGCCCCATCCCTTAGGTTCTGTCGCAGGTGTATCACTGAGCTACTACGACTCTTTTGTCATTTGGACACTAATATTTTAAAACATTTTTAATTCAATACCTTGTCTGGTTACGAACGTACAAATGAATTGTGCACGTGATGCAGCTGCATAACAATAAACTTACTTCCATAGCCATCAGCCCGATTGTTGTAGGAATTATGAGACTGAAAAAAAAGGTTACCGGTATTCATTGCTAATTTGAAGTGAAAGAATGTGTAACTTAAGGAATAAACTGCATTTGTTGAACTAATGTTGGTGAATAAGCCTTCGAGCTCGAGACTCCAAATATGGAAAAAATAACAGACGAGTCAGTTGTTTCTTTCAAATTTGGAGTCGAGACGGATTATTCACCAAAAATTGATCGGACAAGTGTCGTTTATCCCTTCCTTATTCCTTTACTTCCCAAAAATCTCCTTTCTGTGGTTTTTAGTGGCTTCTGCAAATCATTATAACGGCGCCGGTATGTTGGGAAGTAACCCGTCAGTGTTTAATCAATCAAAATGCAGGATTCTAAATAACCAATCAAAGTGCAGGATTCTAGATAACCAGTCAAAATGCAGGATTCTAAATAACCAGTCAGTAGAGGTGTTAGAATTTGAAGTTAAATTTATATTTGATTAGTTGCTGCATGCATGCAGCTACACTTTAAAACAAAAGAGTGAATTTAATGACTGTATATTACATTGAAACGTGTAAATTCACTCCATTAGCATGTCAATTAACTCTAAGACTGACATTCACTCTAAGAAGGGTAAAATTCACTCCAAGAAAATTAAAAATGAGAGGTTTTGGTTTTGGATGAATTTCACTCTTCTTGGAGTAAATTTTCTCTCTTTTGAAGTGCATTTATAACTTTAAATCTTCTAACTAGTGAAATTTTACTTTTTTATTACTATTATTAGAGTGTAAAACTTCGATAAAACTCTCTGTCAGATCAAGTAACCGCAAAAAATAGACCTATGCAGAAATTCGAAGACCAAGCGTTTAAAAAAAATTCACTACATAGAAGTGGATCATATGAGACGGGAAGAGGATATCCAAAAAGTTCCCCCACTTTTTCAAAAAAATATTTAAGATAAAACTGTAATAACATCGTCATTGTTTAGACCAACATACATGCCATCAAAACACCTAAATTCCCTTTTCAACCTCCTGAATATTATGAAACCATTTCTAAAGGTTCAAATGTGGACGATAACCAAGTACTATAACCGTAATTTTGCGAAATTAATTTGAAAAGGTTACAAGTACTGTTTTTGGAAGAAAGAAGTTAATCAAAATTTGCCAATATTAAAAAAGAGACCGGTACATTGGTTTCATTTATTACGGTCTTTACATTAAAAAATCACTTAAATATCGTCTGCAATGTTCAACAAATAACTGAAAAGGTTGAGATTTTAATAGAACTTACATCTAGAAGCTGCAAATTGTCAAAAGGCTCGTCAATCTGTAAAGGAAAAAATGACGAAAGGTTATTCAGATGTGCTTGAATTTCATTAAAATTGACAGTGGTTTGAGATTGGAATTTCCCGCTTTTCTTTTGGGGGTTTGTCAGTCAGTTTTAGTCGTCAGTGGATATTATAGAGTACATACTTACTTTGACCAGGGAACAGGTGCAACCAGATTTTCCAGTAAATTTCTTTAAACAGTTAAAAAGATAGAGCTGTAAATTACACGCAACAATGTGCACCAAAAACACTTATACGTTCTGGAAATGTTGCTAAAAGTGGTAGGCTACCATTTTGTGTGTAGACATTTCTATAGTTAATAAAAATTTCGAAAAGGGTCCAAAGGGGGTATGACCTCAACTCAATTTGAAGGGGCAATCACGGTGTAGAATTGTCATATAATAAGTCAGTACTGTAGCTACAAGAGGTATATAGCAGGTGGAGATGGGTCCACTGGCTCCGAAAATGACTGAAAAAATGAAATTTGCTATCTGGTGTCATAACAGATGATCAGGTAACGCCGGTCAACTAATTAAAGCGCAGTTTTTTCAACTTTTTCTTTCATTAAATTCCGATTTCTCTCGACTGCAGACTCCACCTATTTAAGGTTGTCGTTTAAAGGAAGTAAAAATTTCTCCTCCGTTCACGCAACGGATTTTGTAATCCCCGAAAAAGTAATGCCCACCCTGAAGAAATCAATGTTTTGGAATCTGTTCACAGCTCTGGAAATGAAAAATATCGGAATCTGCCCATGTGACACCAGTTCATTGATTAAGTGATACTAGCCAACTGAGTTTTCCAAACCTTTCTTTGATCAATGTAAGCTCTTGGTTTTAAATATTTGTATATAAAAGGCAGAAAAGTTTCGGAAAGGTTTTAAATGTCGCTGGAAAGTTTCTAATCGCGGATCTAAGATAACGACATGTAAGCACAGCGATGCTTAGACGCCGTGCAATGAGCTCGTATTTGATTGGCACTTGGGCAGATTCTTGAACGATCCTATACCTTTTTAAATTCTGGGTAATCCAGAAATCAAAATTTCGTCCAATACAAACTCCATATTTTCAAAAAAAAAAAAAAAATGTTTGAAAAGTGGAAAATTGTTGGCTCGATAAGCCCGAATCAAATTGCGTTGGGGAAACACTCTTAAAGCACATGGGTTAAATTTAACCAGGATCGGTGTTCTATTTACTCCAACACAATTCTGGTTAAATTTCCTTTTTCTAATCCTAGTTACTTTAACCAGAATTTATATTATTTTAACCAAGATTTGGACTAGTTTAACCAGGATTTCATGGAAATGTGAACCAGAACATTCCGGCTATTCTTTGGCTCAAATATTACTTTTCAGAGTACGAAAGTTGCAGAGCTTCCGTGGGCTTCGCCCCTGGACCCCCACATTAACGATAACCTGTAGGACAGTTTATTTTCGCCCTTCAAACAGTTGCAGGATATGCTGCAATTGTGCCCCACTCTGAAATTCGGAATAAACTCAGGTAGACTGTGACAAGCTTCATGTCTTCGGAATCTCTTGACTTTTTACTCAGGATGGATAATTTTCTAACAGATCTGGAGTGGCTAAAATTGGCTACCTTGGGGTGGATTAAAGTGTGCTCCTAGCATCTGGCATGTTTCTACCTCATGTAGGGACTTTTTTCAATTCCTGGGGATGCACAAAATAGTTCCAAAATCATACTTGGTGTGGTGGGTAGCCTATTTGGGTCTATTAGCTCAAAAAGCTATGACCGTTGCTTCACAGATAATCACAACACAATGCCCGAAATTGTTGAATATCAAAATTCTCTCAAGCATTTTCCCGAAAATGGAAAAGTATCATAAAAAGGGTAACATAGTAACGAAAGGTTAAGAGATAAAAAAATCGCGACACATTTTGGGAAGCCTGTGGCTTAAAAGAAAACAATTATTCTTGAGACTGTTTTTAAATCTTGTGTAACACAATACCCGAAATGGCCGATTATTTTAATAGCTTCAAATCTTTTCCGAAAAACAGCAGACGCTATATTTAAAGTACAATTTCCATGGGAAATAAAAAAGATCTGCGACACATTTGGGCAGAATGTGAAAAAAGGTTTTCATCATCCCAACTTCACACTGTAGTCCTGCAAAAATTTGCACGAAACGGTCAAATATTCGGGCAAAGGTAAAAAAAAAATGCTGGGATGTTTTCAATTGCCAAATTAATTAAACGGATAGACAGGAGGGTATTCAGCTGCCCAAAAGTTTGTCATCAATCCTTCTCTAGAGCCAAATATGGGCAATGGTTATGAGAATCGGGTAATTTGTTTTCGATACTTTAATGATGCAGGGTGAGAATGTCTTCTCGTGAGTCTGCTTGAAAATTCATTTCAACACACCTTGTAACGTGACAATTCTGTCAATAAGTGTTACTAATTGAAGAAAAGTCATCTACTTCATTTCATCCAGTGGTAGTGGTACGTTTTATCTGATTCTTCTGATCAAAATAGCGACTGCTAAGATCCCCATAGGCCTAATTTCTTAAAAACTAAAATCATATATAGTCGGAAGTTCGGGTACACACAAACTTTTTCAATATATATTGAATATAGCCAAGAGTCGCAATAGAGTAAAATTTATTAGCATGTTTTTAATTCCGGTTTGTAGTTTCCCCCCAAAATATGCGGGACCATTTCATCGATTGGTAGCGATAGATTTTATCTGGTAATTTTCTGATCAAATAGCGACTGCTTAGATCCCCCTTTAAGACTGGGAAATTCCATTTTCGACTGTCTCATGGGTCCCATTTTTAAAAATTTTCTGTTCGCTTCGCGCCAACCAGTGGCGAAACTCCGCCCAGATAGCCTTCCTAGCAGCATATTAGTTTCAAATGAACATTTTGTGCAAACAGAACTTCGAATTAGCGACTTCTAAGACCTCCTATAAGCGTAGGAAATGACATTTTTGACTGTCTGAAGTGATCAGATTTTTCAAAATTTCCTGTACGTTTCGCCCCAACTTATTGTGGTCTTGCAATTAGATCGTTTCATAGCAGAATTTAAGTTTCAAGTAATCATTTTTTTACAGAAAGAAACTCAAAATAGCGACTGCTTAGATCCCCATATTAGCCCGAGAAATGCCATTTCAACTTTTTGAGGGGTCGGTTATTTAAAAATGTTTTGTACGCTTCGCGCCAACCAATGGTGGCGCTCCGCTTAGTCTTTTTGGCTGAATTTTAGTCTGGAACGAATTTCGTTTATCTGCAACTGAAACTTAAAAACGACTGCTTTGATCGCCTTTACAAGCCTGGGAAATGTCATTTTTGACTGTCTGAGTGGTACGAATTTTCAAATTTTCTGGACGCTCCGCGCCAACCAGTGGTCGCGCTCCGCTTTGACCGTCTTACGGGCAGAATTACATTTCTCGGGCAAAAATCTTGTACCCCAAAACTGAAATGCTCCCCTACGCCTCTGGAAATACCTTACTCAGGCGTGCACTGGAATAGCTGCTTGCAACATTCAGCAGGATTCCGGATTTGCGATCCTAGGATACATAGTCCAGTGGAGTAATGAACTGAGCTAATCACTATCTCAAAAGTGTTTTAATCTTGGAAAAATCACAAATTTTTCTCACCAAAATTAGCGACAAATATACCTGGCAAATGCCATTTCCAACCATTTGGGAGGTTTTAAAATCAAAAATTTTCTTTGTACGCTCCGCGCCAACCGATGGTGGCACTAGGCTAAGGTAAACGCCAGCCACTCCCTACAAAAGTATCCATCCCCCATGAACCCCTACTAGGGCTTTGCCCCCTGAACCCCACCAGGGTCCCTTAAGCTGTCCCATGGGCTCCACGCCGATGGGATTTTGTGCTTCGCGTAAAAACGGTCGCCTTACGGCGTCACCATTTTGTCGGCTGCCAAAAACTTGTGGCCCCCAATAAAAAACATCTTCCGCCGCCTATGCTACATCCATTGTACAAGAAGCTTTAAAGTGGCATAAGATTATTTCACGAGGAGTCGGACTTAGGTATCCCCAAAGAAAACTCAACATAGCCAAAATAATGATGTATGATGTACGTATGATATACGTACTTGAAGCCCTTCCGTCAAAAGGAAGGCTTTGAGGCTTATTTTGAAGTGATCATTTCACTGCAAACGAAAACAAAGAATAGGAACTGCTTAGATTGGAAATGCTATGATTGGCGTGTATTGTTTTTGAACCGTCCCAGTCTACAACTCATGCTCGATTAATGGAATGTTTTATCTTTTACCTGTATATCATATTGAGTTCTCAAAGCAAAGTCAAGCCAGGGATCGACTGGAAGTGAACCGGGAATACAGGCTCCCCATTCCGTGCACTGGAAAGTAAGAAAAGTGGTTAAAACTTTTAATTGTGACGAAATATTATATTAAGAGCTCAATAAAGAGGGTTGTTCGATTTTTTTCTCCATGTTTAAATCACACTTTGCCAGGTGTCCAATCGTTGTATTTTGAGTTAGATAATATTTCATTTGCATGGCGTAACTCCTGTATGCGCTCTGGGAGGGGGACTGAAGGACGAATTCCAGGGACTCCGGGGCTAGGACTTTTGGAAATGAAAGCTTTTTACCCCTGGCATTCAGAGATAAAACAGGTAGATTTAACCAGAGAGAAGACAGTGAATATCCCTGTCCTCGAGAATGACCTACTTTTGATAGGAGCGTTAATCCGCACCATAAGCCCATGTTACTCATTTAGCCTCAATTGATTGCAGAACCCCCTACGATCCAGATTTTGTTGCAAAGGTACCCAAGTTTTTCAAATTATTGTATTTACTTTGCTTAAAAGGGCAACAAATTTTAGGATTTTTTCATTTCCTAGCAGACTCTTAATCTCTAGGCCTTAGATAAAATGCGTAGCCCCAAAGATTTTGCTAACAGAAAAGGCAGTTTTTTTTTTTCAATAACAAATCCCGATTTTTGAAATCTCCCAACAAAATTCCAAAAATTCTCTTCAAAAACCAAAATAAAAGACTTTCTTCCAATCTGAGCTCCATATTTTCAAATTACAACTTCAAAAAGGCAAAAAATAAATTATGACACTTCCTCGTCCTTTTTGCAATTCGTTGTTTTTGTTAATTTGTCTGGGCTCCGTGTTGCTGCCCGTCCTGTCGGGCCCGACGCTATCCCTGTCTGATATAGGATTACACTTTTACCACAACTTAGTGATGTGTGCACAGAAAATGCACAGAAAATGCACAAAAACAAGGGGAAACAGTGCACTCGGTACCTGATCTCGGTTTGTATATCCTATCGTCGTTACTCCACAATTCCATGCGGCAACAATTTGTGGCCTAACTTTAATTCAGGGTGTCCGGGAGAATCATGGGTCAGGTGCCCCTTCGCCATATGACATGTGCGTAAAATGCAGTCGGTAGAATTACATTTCAAAGACGCCTACTAAGAGGTGTATCGAAAGCTATTATCAATTCACAGAATATACTTTGGTCTCTAGTTCAACCGAAGGAAAATATGTGGCTTAGCCTTAAAACTATGCAAATTTTTACACCAAAAGTACAATTTAAATACAGTAGGTTTTGAAAAATCACACTTTATATCCCTCCTTACATTATTCATGCATTAAGCCTTGATTCTTCGAAACTTCCATGAAAACCCAAATTTTAGAAGACGTGTTGTAAGTGCAGAAGCTGTTTGTCTATCCCGACGATTTGGTGCATGTGCACAGCCCCAAATCAAATGAGCTTAATGGAAAATGTGTGACATGTACCCCATACGAACTTAACTCAGTCAACCCAACATTCTAGATACTTTTGTATTTAAATGGCAGATTCCTTAATAATATTAATAAATAATAATTCATACGAAAAATAAAATTTTCATCTCATAAAATTTCAAATTTTCTCGATTACAAGCTTCTGATCAAATATTTGTCTCGTAGACCAGCAAATTTTTGGAAAATTTTACAATTCGTCTATTAAGACTAAGAACAGGTAGGCTAAGATAAAATGCGTATCCCTACAATCTTTATTTGCCCCGACAATCATCTTGATTGTTACAAGCAACAACAAAAAGAAAAAAAAAGAAAAAAAATTAAAAAAAGAAAAGAAAAATAGTTTATTGAAATTTATATGCAACTACTCAAATTGTCTTCGAATAATTCACTATCCATAAACTGGGTTTTTAAATATTTGTCCAATTAAGGCAAACTTTTGACAACTCATTGCCTTTGTTGGAGTTTCAAATAACACCCCTCCTCGTTGGACAGCGAGATCCCCAGTTGGTCAAGTTCTCGTCCAACCTGGTGTAAATTGTCCTTGTTGAGTAAATATAGTCCCTTTCCAATTTAAACCAGTCCTTGAGAACGTATCCAAGACAGGGCCGCAGTGGCCTACACTGACTTCCAATTGCTCCGCCTAAAAATAGTAACACATATACGACCACATACGAACACCCACACGCACGCATACACCTTTATGTCGCCCTTCATTAAACCGTTCAAACGTGGACGCCTTATACAGTTATAAGATTGATCTTGCAGTCTGCACATAGACAGAAATTGATGTGACTTGGTGTAGTAGAAAAACTTGAAGAGGACGTTCAAAAATTTTTTCAGTCAATATTAACCTGGATGTTTCTATGAATAGGATTTTCCACAAGGAACTGTGAATATTCACACGCGATACACAGGTGACAAGGCACCATATACTTACAATCTTGATTTTTATCCCTTCCTAAAAATTAAAAATGAATCCACCTGTCAAGTTGGTCTGCTTGGCGGGTCTGTAGCATACTTCTGACCTTTAAATATCAATGCTAAATTATGTATAGCACGAGTGGGTACGAATTTCTTCGACAGTTTACAGCAATGGAGTAGGAAAAACAAGCCAGTGACCCACAACTGAAAAAGGCCGTGGCCGGCTCGCCCTGAACCACTAGGTTGGAAACTGGGCCGTAAAACTACATCTAACAAACAAACTAACGTGAAGGTTTTTGCCCAGTGCACCTTCCAATGACAGACATACTCACACACAGCCTGTACGGAGATAGGGACACCCTAAAGTGGGGGAACGTGTTTACATTGACTGTTTCACCAATTAGCACTCGGGTCTCGCTTCGGCACGGTGACCCGGACTGTGCCTAGTTAGTTGGTTAGATGAGATTTAACGACACACCAACACGAATGCGTAATATAGTGTCAGTCAACTCGATTTAAAGTTCAAAGTTTCAACTTCTTTTCAAGTATGGTTCAAATTCAAGTTTGGTATCCCTTCAGTTGCCTCTTATACTGTTGTATGGCAGGCGGGAAATACCGTGAGCATATTCTACAACCCCCTACTCCCCGGAGCGCACCCGGACTATGAAGGAGAATGCGGTACTGAGCAGTGGCGTAGCCAGGATGGGATTTTTTTTGGAAGGGGCCTAGGTAACAAGTGGGGGGGGGGGCTGGTACCTCCGAGGGTCAGGCACGGCAAGACTATCCAAGCGGAGCGCCACCATCAGTTGGCGCGGAGCGTACAAGAAAATTTGGGGCTTTAAAACCCCTCCAGATGGCCGGAAACGGCACTTCCCACGTGTTTTAAACTGGATGTACCCAGCCGCAAATGCGGCAATAGTTGAATGGATTTCAGCTTACCTAAGGCAGTACCTTACCCTTTAACAAGAAAACCAAAAGTAGTTTTGTCACCCTCTGAGAAACTTTCTTTGCGTTAGATTTCCTAGCTGCAAAATGGTGCTATGTTGGGCAAAACTTTATAGGTCTATAAGTTGTAGGATTTTCCCTTTTTGGGGAGCATGAAAAATATCAAAATATTTTAGTTTTTGTAGAGATTTTACAGTAGACATACAAACTACCAAAGAACGATGTGCAAAATGGTGCAGTATTTGTTCATCGGTATATTACGTAGTCAAAATTAAAATACTACGAAAAAATCTCTCAAAATAATTGAACCCCAAAGCAGAAGTATGGATCATGCTGGAAACACAGGAAATCCGGACCTTGTAGACATTTTACAAATCCCCCGGACGCCGGTGCCAACCAGTAAAAAGAGGACTTGTCGAAAAAAATCGTCCTAAAGTGGCACTTGTCATGGGCATGAGTGAGGCACGACATAGGCCTACTTGTTTAGGATGGAAGGGAAGAATTATCCGAAGGCAGTACCTTACCCTTACCTGCTTACGGCATATTTTGTGTATGATAGAGTATAGGAATGGTCGTGTAAGAGTGGTCTCCAGTGTTCGATTGCCTTATTTTTAGGAAATCAATCAGCCATCCGAAAGGGAGAAAGGGTCTTAACCTAACAAAGTCACATTAAAGTTGTTCATCCAGACTTTTGTCTCATGCTCGAAGTGAAATGCAATAATGTGCAGATCACAAACAGTATTTAATTTAGTGAAAGTAGGCATTTTGAAGATATTACTTGATTTCATACGTGCGCACCAAATGTGTTTCCCCCCACCCCTTTTACCTATTTTTTTTTTTTTAACTTTTACACATTTTATTTATTTACTGTTTTGAAGGAAATACTCCAAAATTTATTTCCGTTCAAACATTTTATTTTTTTTAATTTCTTTATCAGGACGCAAAAAATCTTGGGGGGCTTGGAGAAAATCTGGGGGCGTAGGCCTCCCCAGGCCCCCCCCCCCCCCCCGTGGCTACGCCACTGGCACTGAGCTTGTTTAACAGAAACGAAATCACCCTTGTACGATCAATAATGATAAACACAGAATCATGGATAATTTATTCAGTATAATTCAGTATCTTTGTCAGGTTCTGATCAAGAAATAAGTTTCTCGCAGATATATATTTAGATATGTATCGCTCAACGATAAAATTCAACCGATTTTCAAAAAATCGTCTCACCTCTTTACATCCAACGTCGGCGCTGAGTGATGTACAGGACTCAATACCAGTAAGGATTGACAACTGAAATGTAAGAGGAATTAGACTGTATAACAAATTGTCTACAATGGGGACGTTAGAAGAGCCAGAAGTGGTAGGTTCGGGATAAACACGCGGTAGCTATATTATAGCATGGTGAGAACACGATGCCAGGGTGAACGAAAGAACAATTAATTAGGAAATCTAAAAGCCTAATCATGAGGCAGGTATATAATACACAAGGTCAGAGAGACAGGGGAATTGGGGCATTATACCCTCCTTTTGACAAAAGTGTTGCTCTGTCAAACACAAATACACAAATACAAAGTTTTTCGTAGATGTTTCAGGAATGCTTTTATTTAGAGCCGACCAGCAATTTGTTGGTTACATGATAAGCCCACTTACTCAAACGAAAAGATTGGTTTGGACAGGGAATTAGGGTGGTATTCACTTTATAGGTGGTCAAAACAAATTACAATTTTACTTGCCAAATAAATTGTTGTTATAAAAATTTTCACAACTCCAAAGACCGACATGGTGTTCATTTCTCTCAGGCTTCTTTATAATACTTTCCGAACTTAATTCATGCCACAGTTTTTGTTGTCCGTTGGAACTTGCAGAACAACCTGTGTGTCTCTTGTCTTGATATCATCATTTTGCGATTGAACTTTGGTTTTAACCAGTAGCTAATTACTCGTGCACTGTGTTACTTTTGGTTGTTTCATCGATACGATCGTTAGCAAGTATAAACATCCAACAACTCTGTTAATTGTTTTGATCTTTAATACGTACGTAAACAAACTATATAGAGGATTAAAAGCAAACACGCTTATAGAGGTTGTGCACCGAAGAGGGTTTCACCATTTTGCCGTATAAGCGTCCATTATACAACAAATGTTACTAATAAGGGGCTTTCGTATGCGCATCCTACTGCACACGAAACAAGTTGACGTCACGTGAATGACCGCTTTGGAGAAAAAGCTATTGCGATTTAAGTTTCAGTCGGTACTAATCGCCTCCATTTTTAAAGCTGCATGACTGCTACATATATAACCGTACAAAGGCTACACCACGGATCCGCCAAGCTGGTCAGTGGACAATTATTCCAAATACACGCGGCGTTGTGCTGAACGCACTGCAGAGTCTGCACTGTGGTATGAGCGGTGTGTACACATTAATCCTACAGGTGCATCGAGTGCGGTCTACTACGTAGGTACATGTAACTTAAACATGCTAGGAAAACCCTTTATAAGAAAAGCCGAATTTTTGCTTTAGCGGTGATATAGAATGCTCGCAGAAAACGACAAACACTCACGAAAAGTTCCTCGAACAGGGCCTCAGCCCTCACCGTGCGGATTCGCATGTTCCTCGCTCGTCCTCACAGCCTTCAAAGAAACTCACTTCCCCAGCATTTTGAATAGAGCGGTCATACATAAAAAGGTGCGATCATAATCTCACATATGCGTTATAGTGCATTGCGCATGATGTTTATTGTATATACGATTATTGCATTATGCAGTATTGGAGGTTGTGTTTTAACGTCGGTAAAACTGGATTTGCAATGTCCAAACCAATGCAGGAGTCGATCCAGAAACTGAGAAAAGGGAGACTTAATTGTCTGAGAGAGCGCCGCCACTAGTTGGTGCGGAGTGTTTATACAGTCAACTGGAAATAGCTTTACCAATGCATGTAAGTAGAGCGTAAACAGTCGTTTTATTTAAGCAAATTTAGCAATAGAGTTTATACTTCAATTAAAATGAGCAACTGCAAATGATCAAAAAGTCAGCAGAACTAAATGACTGACCCCTATCCAGTCATTGGAAAATGAGCTTGTATGCTCATTTCAGAAACTAGTATTAGTTATTGTTGCCACATGACATTATAATTAATAACTACTTCGACAAACTTCTGTAAACGGCGAAAATCCTCTCTCAACTTGAAATGAGGGGAGCAGGAAGCAATTTCCCTCAGAAATGTTCAAAGAGCTTAATTTTTTAAAAAGAATCTTGAGCTGAATAGGCTTCAACAAGGTGCGGCGGCATATGTTTGTTCACCAGAGTCAACAAACATTAGTCTTTTTGAAGCGTATAACAGCTGACATAAACAAGAAATTTACCACAAGTTGTCAGTCCTTTAGAGCAATGTAGAAAATTTATATGTCAAAGTGTCACTTCCATATGATCCCCACCAACGCTTTTCTCTAACATACATAACAGTACAAATCACTTTAATAAGTATGCACTGTATGCAATGTGTTTGTTATTGTCAGAAGCGGTCGGGGAGCACACTCTATCCCAGTTTCAGCAAGAACTAAACTTCGGGAATGGTCTAGAAAAATTCGGACAGTCATTTGAGATCGGGTGTCTGTAAAAGAAAGACCTAAGACCTGTAAAACTAAGACCTGCAAAACTAAGACCTGCAAAACTAAGACCTTTAAAACTAAGACCTGTAAAACTAAGACCTTTAAAACTAAGACCTTTAAAACTAAGATCTTTAAAACTAAGACCTTGAAAACTAAGACCTTTAAAACTAAGACTTTAAAACTAAGACCTGAAGGGAATGTGGATGTCAGCAAAAAGGCATGATATGTAACTTTTTGAAATGTTTTAGAAATACTGAATTGGTGAGCCTGCGAATATATGCTTAAAATTTTTTCTCCACACAATTGATATTATAAGTAATATCTGAAAAATGTTTACAGTCCTAAAAATTTTACAAATATGAATTTTAAAAATATTTTTACAACTTAAAAAAATATTTCCAACAAACATTTTTGAGCTTGTTTTTTTTTTTTAAAAAATAACTTAAAAATTTTTCTTGTTTACTGGAAATCTCTTCATTTTGCTTGTTCAAAAGCAAAAGAACTCCTCCGACCCTAGACCTCAACCCCTGGATATCTAACTGTGCAGTTTTCTTTCCCTTTGGGATAAAGCATCTGTGCGTTTAATAGTGAGGTTTCTGAAATTGGGATCAGCTGCTCACTGGCACGCTACTAGGCATTTTTGTGCCGTTGGATGGAATAAACCCTTTACCGTTGTTTGGGTCCTTTTGGATCCATACGGAGAGCGCGGCTGTCACCCATCTTTATTGCTTTACTGCGAGTAGCTACCCGAAATTTCGGCCACAACAACGAGAGGGACAATAGTTTAAGGTCACGGGGTCAATAACCCACGGAAGCTGATGCGGGACCTGCTACGTCCGCTTTTCCGGCAACTTCCGAGGCGCGCAAATATGCCCCGATTGGAGCACAACGGTAAAGGGTTAAACACCTCATATAGGTGGCTGCTAATTCCATGTTGGAGGCATTCAAGCTGAAAATGACTGATTTATGTTCATTTGCAAATGTAAAACAAGAGGGCAATCCACGGAGTTGCATATCTCATCGCTAACACGTGCGCAAGTTGGTTACAGAACTTGAACTATGTATGAGCTAAAAGTTTTATCTGTGCTGAATTTTATGCTACAGTAAAATGTCATTGACAAAAATTACCTACTAAAACTCCATGCCACAATCTTGAAGTCCAAGGGAAGCGATTTTTTTTTCGTTCCAGGGGACGGAAGTTTTTTTCGTAAGATATCGAGGGGAAAGAATATGGCACAGACCAATCAAGTTCTTGGAAAAGGCGCACCCCTTATTCCAAAAAACATCATTTGGATATTTAAATTCTGACACCGGATTATATAAGAACTGGAGAAATAGGCTACCCAACCTTTGTAACGCTTGCCCTTTTAATCCAGTAGGCCTCTCTAAGATTTTGGAACAAATTTATTTTTTTAAGATGCTGTTATCCCCTTGCAACACTATGAAAAAAACAACGAGCTTGGCTGTTACACTAAACTGATACGATTAGATATGGATGCAACGATAATAAAAGTAAGACGCTTTTGGGGACACTTTAGACAAGTGCGTAATTGTTATTATTTAGGCGCTAGCTGGGAGTATTCTCCAATTTGACGCGACGGCAAACTTCATGTGTGTCGAGCTGATATGCACATCAAGTGCGTCTCAATTAAAAAACTGGGCGTGTGCGCGATGTTGAACGCGTGGCGTTAGAAGATTTCCGGGCGACGCACAAACCTTTTCTGCCTACTGGCCTGTGGCCAATCCTAGCCCGTGGCAAGGAAATTGTCACGAACGTTTTTTTTTTTGGCGATGCTCCAGAACCGCCAAGTTTTAAGGGCACCAATATGTAAGATAGAGGCCCTATGCCTAACCTAATGTTAGTCACCCACAGTTTCATATCTTGGGTTATAACTCAAGCCTATGAATGGCGTAGGTTTAGCCCCAGGCGTAGCCTACATACTGTTAACCAGCTTGAGATTTCAAGTCTAGCCCTAGGTTTGACTTCAACTTTCATACTACTAGGCCTAACAGTTACAGCAACCTTGGAGTGAAAACAACTGTCTGCATACACCATATGAGAACACTCTAGATATAAGGGCCATCAAAGTGAAGTGCGAGCAGGAACTTAAAAATCTCACTGCAACATACAAGCTAGTGAAAAAAGAATTTGAGACTGTTACTACGAAGTACTAACCTAGGAGTCTAGCTTATTTATATTAATTGATGAAAAATAGGCTAGTTACAAAACATTAAAGTGGGGATGACACGGCCAAAGTAAGTTCCTCGGTAACTGTTCTTTGGGTACACCTTGACATAAAGTAAATGATTTCCCTACTAAATTATGTCCATAAATACCGAAAAACGACGTTTTGAATTCCCAATTACAGGCCAGGCTCAGACCATTTGAAATTCGAAAGCGAAAAAACGTATGTGAACGCGTCTCAAAATGGTGACGTCATTGGAGGCACGGTTAGCAACACTGTACCAGAGAGCTCACAATCATCGAATCATGTGCATGGTAACGCGTGTTAGCGCAAACATAATTGCAAACACCGGTGCTCCGATAGCAGTGAGCGTACATTGTGAATTGTGCATTGCGCGGTGACTGCTTAGTATTCGCAATAGCATCTTAATCAAACAGCTCATAAAGTAAAGACGTGCTCGTAGTGGGGACGCGCTTAAGTGTGGTCTGCCCATACATATTCATAGCTGTTCTTTATAGCAACCGAACCGCGTCTTCCTTGCACAAAAACAGAACTATTTTTACCCGCGCGCATGCACATGCGAACACATTGGCCAATGATTTGCTCCGAATCCCCACCATGGTCCGCGCCTTTCGCTCTGTATGTTGGACTCCGTATTGTGATGTAATCGTTTTCATGAGGTTGCTAAGATAAGATAACTTACATTACATTAGTTCCACATCTAGATGCGCACCGTAGGGTGGGGTTTGTGCCGCCAATTGCGTCATAAAAGTCAGGTGAGCTGTTGCGGCATTTTTCGAAATTGGATTTTGAACGCAGTTTCCCTTCGAATATCATTTATGCCGAATTGTACGGGTTTTTAATGGGGTGTGAGATGATATTTGTAAAATACTGTATCTAATCTTGCAATACACAAAAGTTTTCGTGGCCGTATCATGCCCACTTTAACCTTTGACAATCTGTAACGTGAACTATGTCCTTGGTTGCCATGACAACCACACATATCGGTACAACTTACGGTATCATGTCTAGGCTATTGCACTTAAACTTTCAGATTTGTGGGATGCGTTCGTTAAGAGTTAAAGTGAATACAAAAAAGTATTTGACCCCCTGTTACGTGACCTTTGACCTTGGTTGCCATGGAAACTACATATTTTGGTAGAACTAGTCTACCCTATTATACTTGTGAAGTTTCATGTAAAATGAAGGTTTTCTTTTGAAGTTTTAGTACAAAATAGGAAAAAAAGTGTTTTTCTGCAAAATGTGACCTTTGACCTCTGGCCTTTGACCTTTTCTTCCGAGGGTCTGGGAGACACAAGTTCCTACCCTGGGGTACCCACCTACCAATTTTGAAAAGAATCGGTCCAGCCCACTTGGAGGAGTTTGAGGGACAAAAACGTTGTTTTACGAACAAATTATCACTTGGAATTTTTTGTTCTACTCTACCACTTGACCTTTGACCTCTGTTGCTATGGCAACCACATATTTTGGTAGGTCCAGATGGAATCATCATATGTGTAAAGTTTTGTGTCAGGAGAACGTTTCGTTTTGGAAATATAGCAGAAAATATGATTTTACTAAATTTGACCTTTGACCTGTAACCTTTGACCTTCACTTCCGGTCGTGTATTAAAAATGCAATTGTTCTACCTGAGGTACCATCTTACCAGGTTTGAAGAAAATCGGCCCAGCCGTTTAATAGATATTAGGAAAACAAAATTGGACACACACACACACTCACCCACCAACACACACACACACACACACGGACAGGTTTTGACCCCTCTCTCAGCCATGGACCTTCAGTCACCCCAGGGTACCTCACCATGGGTTAGACGTCGAGACTAGTAACCTGGGAAAATTTACCGTTACCATGGTAACCATTGCGATTTAAGCTGGCATTGCCATATATAGCCCCATAGGCAAAGTGACTACAATATCTCATCCTCCTCACAGAGCGATGAGATAATAAAATCAGTCACGTCATGCTACTTGTGCTGCCCAGTCTATACTACTTTACTAGGCATAGTTTTTAATTTGAGAGTGAAAAAGAAAAAAAAAATGATAAAAACCCCTCCTCACCCAGTGACCCAGGTATTCAGTTTAGTAGAAGAATATGCCTTCCTTTTTAACGTCCTTTTTTCAATCTCCGCAGAAAATATGTAAAATCAAACATGAGGAAAATGTTGGAATGTTAGGATAGGCCTACATTTGCGACTTCATTTGGGGACGAGTTGTCTCCTCTGTTCGGAGTTTCATTAGGTGCCGAGCTGTCTGAGTAGCCAGCTTCATTAAAACGCCGAATCGTCTGCATATGAAGGGCTATATGCTTTTAGAAGATGCCGAGTTGTCCGACTTTACAAAAGCACTGGGAACTGTGAGGCTGTTTTGTCTTACAAGGGCGAGTTGTCCTTGCCTGCATGAGTGCGTTTCTTAAACGTTACTCTTTTTATCACTGAAAAGCAAATTCAGCCCCTTGCCGACCATTTCTGTTGACGTGAAAAGTTAGAAAATATCTTTACGCGTCAAAGCGAACAGCTTATGCCACTTTCCAGGATGAAATACACATTTTACAAGTCGCAGGAATTGGCCGAATCCATTTCTGCCATACAGTTTGTACACACATGATCGCTCCCTGGGTGACTTTTGCCCAAGTCATGCCCAGAGTGAACGTGGATGCCGTGTCTCCGTGCAATCACAGACTATTTACGCACGCGCCATTGGGAGTCCGTACTCCAGTTCCTATATCCTGCTCTATGGGCTTTACCGAGCGTTACATTAGTTCCATATCTAGATGCGCACCGTATGGCGGGGTTTGTGTCGCCAATTGCGTCATAAAAGACCGGTGAGCTGTTGTGGCATTTTTCGAAAATGAATTTGAACGCAGTTTTCCTTCGAATATCATTTATGCCGAATTGTACGGGTTTTTAATGGGGTCTGAGATGATATTTGTAAAATACTGTATCTAATCTTGCAATACACAAAAGTTTTTGTGGCCGTGTCATGCCCACTTTAGCCTTTGACAATCTGTAACGTGAACTATGTCCGTGGTTGCCATGACAACCACACATATCGGTACAACTTATCATGCCTAGGCTATTACACTTAAACTTTCAGGGGATGCTTCCGTTAAGAGTTAAAGTGAATACAAAAAATATTTGACCCCCTGTCACGTCAAACGGGAAGGTTGATTTGTATGTTGTTCTGCGTGCGAGGAAGGTAACTACGATGGTCAGACGGGCCCCAAGTTTAGGTTGCGATTTAACAATCACAAAAAGTCAATCATCGACAAAGTCAACCTTCCCGTTTCCAATCATTATTGCACATTAGGGCATAATCTCTCTTATCTGCGTTGTATACTCCTCTGCTCGGGGTTCACTACAACAAACCAGCGACTCCGAGCCGAGAGTAAGTGGATTATAGCCCTTAATACGCACAAACAGGGCCTTAACAAAGACTTGGGCGTGCCCAGTGGTTTTAGCTTTGCTAGCAACCGTTAGTCCTTAGCAACAGTTCACCCTCCTTGCGCGCCGCGACTTTTCTCTCAAAGGAGTGTGTACTGTGCGCATGAATTCATCTCTGGGTGTTTGGCCGTTTGTGCTACAGCTTTGTTTGTTTCAATTTTGCTACATTTGTTATACCGCAGTTGTAGGGCACAGGAGTGTCGGAAATATTCGTTTCAAATACAGACTATTGTGCTCTGAATACCGTCGTTTTTATCATTTTTTTGGTTATATATATATATATATATATATATATATATATATATATATATATATATATATATATATATATATATATATATATATATATATATATATATATATATATATATATAGTAGGTCGAAGTTGGTAGATCGAAGTTAGAATGTGTAGGTCGAAAGTGTTGTAGTAATAAATTCGATCATGAATTTTATACCGATCCAAGATTGAGTATAAACTCTTATCAAAGAAGGAACGGTTAATCGACGTTTAGTTTCACCCACATACATCATGGCACAGCGCTTACAAGCTAGGATATACACTATATTAGTAGACGTACCTGTAAAGTGATGTTTGACGTCGAAGGAATTGTTGTTGGGACCTACAACAGACAGAAGCCTGTCTTTGCTAACAAGTTTAAAAGTATTACATCTACTACAGTTACAAGGAAACGTCCCTGCCGGATGTATCATAAAGGGTTGGGGATGTGAGGCCCGAACCAAGTGACTTGAGATGTTTGTCTCACTTCTAAAGGCCGTTATAGGCGGTTCAGGAAAATACTCACGGGTAGAGGGTTCTCTTCCTAGAAGTTTATCGTTTCTGTTAATTGACTCACAGCTGATCGGGTTACTGAACACTTGAGATCCATTGGGCAAAACCTTCCAGGTTACCCGGTTGCCAACCATTTTAACCCCCCATCGGCCTGTTCTATACAGGATCTGATGGTCACGGCGGCCACCTCATGCCGACCGTGATCGTCTTACTGCCGAAAATCGACTGATAGTAAGGCTAGGAACTCTAGCTCCTAACGGGCTGAACGTAAAACTTGAACTGTTATAGACTGTTTTTTTTTTTTTTTTTTTTTACAACAGACTGTTTGCCGAACTTGAACTTAAATGTCATAATGACATCATAATCGTGTATTTATTATTACTTTTAATTTTTATCGCGTCATCATTATTCACTTATTTTTGCACGGTTGCGTCGTTTAGCTCTGTTTAAAATTGCATCGCGACGTAGGCAAACATTTCATTATTGGCGTTTCCTTTGTAAAGAGGTTGTACGCATGACGTCGACGCGTTTTGGTTTGGCTTGCTGGATGGATGTTGCCATGGGTAGTGCGTGTGTTACCAGTGCGTCCGCACTACAGGAACTTAGAAACGATTGTAAGGAGTTGATGGGGACATAACAAGACACACAACGCGTTGACGTGGATGCTTGGCCTTTGTACGCGAGCCGATCGAGTTGTATCGGCACGCGTTTGTTGTTCCTTTTGAAATATCGTTTTTTTGATCAGCTATTATTTTGCCGCCTGATGAAGGGTACATACCCGAAACGTTGCGGAGCTTTCTTCCGAATTTTAGCACTTTTTATCATTCCAATCTGCCAAGCTGTCTATATATATATATATATATATACGCACGCACTACCCATGCACTACCCATGGCAACATATATATATATATATATCAAAATTGGTAAAGCTGGAAAACCTGGCTGAGGTGAAAAAACGATGTTGACTCCACCGGGATCCGAACTCGGGACCTCCCGCTTTCTAGTGCGGACGCTCTAACCACTGAGCCATGAAGCCGAGTTGGATTGGCCTTTGTTCAAATAACAGATGAAGCATCTCGCATTTCACCTCCTGAGCAGACGCCTAATTTTGGAACAGCACTAGTTCTCGTTGACGCAAGCCCAACCAGAGATCAAAGTTGATGCTATCCAGCTGAACACAATTTTTTATTCGCCAGCGGATCTCCGAAGAGATGCAGAAACCTGTGGAAGCAGAAATGAAATGAAATAAACGCTGACGACAACTGCGTGGAATATAGAAATCAAAATTGGTAAAGCTGGAAAATCTGGCTGAGGTGAAAAAACGATGTTGTCGATATATATATATATATATATATATATATATATATATATATATATATATATATATATATATATATATATATATATATATATATATATATATATATATATATATATATATATATATATATATATATATATCAGTCAGTTATTTAGATGAGATTTAACGACACACAAACTCGAATGGGTTACATAGTGCATTTAGATAAAACGCTTCAAGTCTATCTCTTTAGTGGTCTCTTACGACAGGCAGGAGAAACACCTTGGGCATATTCTAATTACGCATCAGATAGTTCATGGTTTTATAATTTATACTGAAAAAAAAATACTTAAAAAAAAAAAGAAAAAAAAACCCTTCAGGACAAACTAATGCTACAATTGTCTTTGAAATAAAACTGCAAAAACAAAAGAAAACATTAGCAATATATGGCATGTCCTTCCCTTGACATCACAAGATTTGCATTTTGAGCTCATGTTTATTATGCATGACTAAGTGCAAATCAGAACTTACCCTGTAAAATGGTCAACTTTTTATGGATTTTGATGGAAATTGAGCCAATTTTCTTGCTTTTAATGCCTCATCAAGTATCCAACTTTGTCACTTTCATGTCACACAACCTTAAAAGGTATACCCTTCTTGCAAATTAAAGGGATTGTATCATTGTCCGGATATGTTTAGTGATATCTTCTCTATAGATAACCAGCCCCGAAGAACATTTAGATTTTCATGACTTCACTTACTTGCATCAATCTACTTGGCCAATTGTTTGCTTCACAAAAACCCAAGTTTATTCTCTCCCCGTTTTATTGCTGCTTTACAACCGGGATCACTTCACCTCATTTTCCCTTGTAGCCTTGCTGGCCCCTTTGTTACCATGGAAAACAGAAAAAAAAATCTCCTGTTATGATGATGTGCTTTCTTATTATTCATCGCTATGTCCGGAACTGAATTTTACATTAATGTTATCAAGTAAGATAATTCTTAATTACATCCTTTTTCGTTAATAGTTCTGTACTTAGAACTATGCCACAGTTCTATACTGTAAGTGACAACGCTATAATTCATTACTGTTTCCTTTATATAAGTTGGAACAATTTATTCGTGTTTATTTGCAAGAGTTTTGATTTTTTTTTTTTTTTGCTTTTATTTATCAAAAGAAAAGCTACTCATTTAATACTATGTACATATTATTTTCAAGTTGTTTAAACAGAATAAATGAGATGAAAAATGGAAACTTTGGCAGTCACTCAGCAGAGCATTCCACTTTTCCCTTCACTGTTATACGAACTTGAAAAAAAGTACACGAGGAGGCAGCTTGCTAACAGTATAAACATTGAACCATCATGCTTTCATCTTCTCATTTCTTTCTTTTTCCTCAGTATAGACGAATCCGGACAGCGAGTGATGGTCTGATTTCAGTCAGCCATAACTGGGGTCTATAACCTTTTTATCTTTCAATTTCCTTGCTTCCCTGTATAGTGGATGTTTGTACACTAAAATGCCTCTTGATTTCCTCAATCTCACTGTATATGGGAGTTTAAAATTACATTTAAACAGTAAATGAAGACGATTTAAGGCTGATGGACCCCACTTATGGCTGCCTATAGTCACTAAACACAAGCTCTTACTATCGGATTCGTCAAAAGTGAGGCTCCATGATACATGTAACTACGTAGTAGACCACACTCGACGCGTTTGTTCGATGAATGTGTACACTGCACATACCACAGTGCACACTGTGCAGTCCGTGCAGCACAAAGTCACGTGTATTTGGCATGATTGTCTCCAGCATGGTGGATCCGTGACGTAATTGCAAAGCCCCTACAGTGGCGTAGCCACGAAGGGAGCCGGGGGGGGGGTAGGCCCGCCAGATTTTCTTCAGCCCCCCCCCCTCCCACCTCAAAAAAAATTGCCTCTGATAAAGTAATTGAGGAAAAGTAAAATGTTTGAATGGAAAAAACTTTGCATAATTTCCTTCTAAAACAGTTAATAAATAAAATGTGTAACAATTAAGAAAACATGCATGAATGTCTGCTTCAAAATGCCTACTTTCACTATATTAGATATCGTTTATAATCTGCACTGTCGTTTATTGAATTTCACTTCGAAGATGAAACGAACGTTTCGACGACAAACTCGAATGTGACTTTGTTAAGTTAAGACCCTTTCTGCCTTTCGGATGGCTGGTTGATTTACTGAAAACAAGGCAATTATACACTGGAGACCATTCTTACACGACCATTCCTATACTTTATCATACACAAAATATGCGTAGGGTACTGCCTTCTAATAATTCTTCCCTTCCATCCCTAACAATTAGGCCTATGTTGTGCCTCACCCCTTCCCACTTCCCACGTCCCAAGTCCCAAGATAAAAATGAAACTTTTCATTCTCCCCAAATAGGAAAATCTAAAACGTCATATTCAGTTCAAAAATTTGACAAACATAGCACCACTTTGCATCTAGCAAATCTAACGCAAAGAAAGTTTCTCAGAGGGGGACACAGCTGGTTTTGGTTTTTCTATTACAGCTGAAATCCATTCAAATATTGCCGCATTTACGGTCTACGTTCTCCTGAAGTTCACAATTTTTGCTAAGGGGAAGGAAGAAACCCTTAAGCCTCATCCACCAGGCCACAGATCAGAAATGCCGAGATTTTGGGTCCCTAAAAAGTGTATGTATTATTATTTTTCATAGATTGATGTTTTATTCTCGCTGTTTGAGAAATGGGCAGACATGAGATTCATATTTCAAAGCTGGGTACATCGACCTTAATATACACGTGGGAAGTGCCGTTTCCAGCCATCTGGAGGGTTTGTAAAACCACAAATTTTCTTGTACGCTTCGCTCCAACTGATGGTGACGCTTCGCTTAAATAGTCTTGCCGCGCCTGACTCTCGGAGGTACCAGGCCCCCACTTGTTACGTAGGCCTCCCTAAAAAAGTCCATGCTGGCTACGCCGCTGGGCCTAGAAGGAAGTAGAACTGGGGAGAATAGAGGAAAAAAATCACTAGAGAGTTTTTCGGCTTGCGTCTGTCTCATTTATCATTATTGTATAAAGCTATCGTGACTCCCTTACCGGGCAGCGTGAGAAGAATATATTTTAAGGCGTCATTCATTCCTCTCTTACCATAATCTATCTTAAATCCTGGTTTACAGACCTCATTGCTAGTAAAAATCATTTCCCGAAACGTAAGGTTTATGAAATATTGAATTCAGAAAAGTAGTCGGGTGGGGGCACTTGGCTATTTCCCCCTTCTTTTGCCGTTTTCAGTTCCTAAAAAAATACTTTAACATCGACAGATATTAGTTCCAAACGTAGCATAAGGGTACCAAATTTTTCAAAACATTCAGAGGAGGTAGGCGACACCCCTCCCTTTAAAGCCGCCAAATAGGCCACCGATTACACAGCATCCTTTCCCTTGAAAAATTGTAACAAGGCCACTGTGACCTTTCTCAGTCTTCATATTTGCAAGGCAAAAGTAAAGTTTGTTCAGTTTGTTTGTTTGCTTTGAAGGGCAGCATCTTAATGAATTTTTCTTTCCATTGTTCCAAGAAGAAAACTTTGAAAAGGGGTCAACATTTAATTTAGATAGATCACAAATTGCGGATTAAATTATCTTTAACTTTTGTTTTGTTTTACAAAAGCATTGGAAAATTGGAACGCATTATCAATAGCATTCATTTTCTTTCCAATCTGATTCGACAATAGACAAACCTTGTAAAGGCGTACCACCTAATCATTCCACAGAAAATAAAATTCATAATTGAAAGTCAGGCGGGGGGGGGGGGAGATCAAAATTTTGTTAGATAAATAGAAAGGTAATTTCCTCCTAGAAAGCAATGTCTCAAGTATGAAACTCAAACCTAATTGTAAAGCTTTTGACTAAAACAGTCAATCTTTGTTGCTTCAAGGTCCATTTTATGTTTGGTCATCTATCTTGGAAATATGCTAAAAAGCAAGATAACTCTCATAAATCGCTTTAAACAGTGCGCTGCAGCCGGAACTTTTGCTCTTTCAACTTGGTTAAGATGTAAAATAGCGTTTTTTTGGCACATTTCTGGCTGATGTTATGTTGAAAAATTGCCATACTTCAGTGATCTGTTGTTTGGTGTAAGGGGACGTGGGCATGCATAGAGAGGTTAAACTTACCTATTCGATATTTTCGTTCTTTTAACCCTTTACCGTTGTGCTCCAATCGGGGCATATTTGCGCGCCTCGGGGGTGGTCGGAAAAGCGGACGTTTCACGCCCTGCATCAGCTTCCGTAGGTTATTGACCCCGTGACCTTAAACTATTGTCTCTCTCCTTGTTGTGGCAGAATTTTCGGGTACCACTCGCAGTTTCGAGCTCCGTGTGAAACAGTAAAGATGGGTGACAACCGCGCTCTCCGTCTGGGTCCAAAAGGACCCCCAAAACGGTAAAGGGTTAACAAGGTATTTCTTGATTGGCTGTTGGTTTTGTATTTTGTCGGTTATATTCTGTTTTAGGCTTAGGTATTAGGTTAGGAATTGTGGCTATCGTTAGCCAGTTAGGAGATACCGGTATCTTGTGAAACATTGCGCATTGCCCCAAAAGGTGGGAATAGTACCCTTCCGTGGAGACCTATAGAATGCCACCATCTGCAATAGACGAAGTGGAAACGTTCACATCGTTAGTAAAGCCAGCCAGTCAGCCAGCCAGCCAGCCAGTCATCCAGCCAGCCAACCAACCAACCAACCAATCAACTAACCAAACTCCAGACTGTTAATGATTTTATCCCCAACATCTCTTGCATGATAAATGGCAAACTTTTCCTAACTGCACATGAACGCTCCGCTTCCATGCCCCGTCACTTACGTCAATGCCGCCGAGGAAGGAGTATAAAGGATGGGCCACCCTTTCAAGAATTCTTATAAAGGTAGATGTCATCAAAGATAATCGGTGCCACCAGGGTGTTACAGAGTCTACCTGTTTAAGTAAAATTTGGAATTTGACATAATTTGCCTATTTTAAGGAATTAAAAATGTAATCACTAAAGGGCATTGAAGAGACAATCCTTCCCCTTTGAAATTAATTGAGAAATTGGGTGTCCTTACCTCCAATGTGGTGCCACATATGCTATCTTTTGAAGTAAAATCTGTGTTAGTAAAGTAGGGCTACGAGGTTTTACGATCTTAAAAAATGGCATCCGTGAGGGGGACCAAGGACAAATGGGCCACTGGTCTAGTTACGTTTACCTATTGCTCTCGGAACAATCTACTTCCAAGTTCTTTTTCTTCTTTTATACCTTGAACAAATCTATTCATAATTATCATACTAAACAAGCTGACTAGCTACATGCCCTATTCGTTGAAAGAGAGGCTTGCAAGAAAGGCTCAAGTATAGATACATTATTGTCTGATACGCACTTCCTCTGAATTATCAGCTTAGACAATCAGTTGCGTCTTTGAGGAAAAGTTTATGAAAAATACTTTGTCAGTACTTATGAACGTTCCTCGTGTACAGCAGGTTGGTGGGTGAGGAGTGTAGGGGAGGGGTACGGGGGGGGGGGGGGTTAATGTTGATTTCTGTTTATGTTGTGTCTGCTCTCTATGGGAGTGTTTTATTAAGCCCAGAAGGGTTTCAAGAGTACTTCCATTCACAACAATTGTTTTACTAACTTCTTTATATGTGCTTATCTATAATCTTTTTCATTTACCGTTGTGATGAAAAAAATAAATGAAATGAAACCTTTCGATAGCGAAGATTATGTTACCCATGTCTCCTTTCCAGTGGGACCATGTTAAAAAGGTACCCCTTGAAAGGGTTGCGTCAGGATTTTCCTTACAGTCTCGCCTAAGGGGATAAGTTTTCGGAGGCATTACAGAATCTGCTCTCTTGAAACTTTGTCGCCGAAGTTCTTGCTTTATTCAAAGCAGTTTCAAGTTTGGTTTCGCCGAACGACCCTTTTCCAGAGGGTCAGTAGGACTTGAAAAGAGTATGTTCACAACTGACAAAAAGCCACGTTGGTACAGATTGCATGCCCAAGTGAGCGTCTATGGTTGTTTGTGGTGATCTATTGTTCAAAAATCGGCCAGGTCGTGACGTAGTCTTTCAAGGGGCAGAATTTTCTAATTCGGACATGTCGAAATTTTTGGCTTTCCTTCAAACCGTTAAACCAATTTCTAACATTCGGAGTTTGTTTTGAAGAAAATTTGAAAATTTTGGAAGAAATTTTGGCTTATTTTTAAGACCTTTAAAAATCGGAATTATTGAAGAATCTGGCCTTCATTTGAGCAAAATAAACGGGAGACTAGAATTCGTTTGGGGTTTTTCATTTCACTGTAGTTCTACGTTCTAAGGCTTTCAAAATTGAAACCGGAATATAATTTGCCCGAAAATTTCTCACCTTTTCAGTTTGAAAGAAGATTTGAAAATTAAGTGATAATGTTAGAGAAATTTAAGAAAGGAAAGTTTGTCTATTGGCAACGTGTAATTGAAAACTGAGGTCTTTTATTAAGTAAGTAATCTTCTATTCAAGAGCAAAATTAAGCAGAGTGTCAGGATGATTAAAGGGCCAAACCTCTCACCCCAAACTACAATTTTGGTACGGGGGTACCAAAATTCTCAATTGGCTCAGCTCTTTAATTGACAGATAATTCCAACAATGCAGAGTACCAAAGCTTATCTTACACAGCATGAACGGTACCGAGAGTGTTTTGATTTTATAAATTGAGTTTTACTATACTCAACTTAGAGCAGTAAACTGAGATCGTATCTGGATGAGGATGAATTTCAGACAATTGTGGGAGGGGCTTAAGTAACAAGGTTAGGAGAATTGGTACTGTTTGGGGTGAGGGATCTGGGCCTTTAAAGTTGACTTCGTTGTTCTGTTGTACGGAGTGACCCAGTGTAATCGGAAAATAGTTTGAAAATTGTTTGCCAATTTTAACAAATGATGGCCAATCTGAAGCTTATATGAAAGAAAAAATGTAATTTTATGACAGGTTTGGGGATTTTTATTCAGAAAAACTAACCATCTTATGAGAAAGCTCAAGAGCCTGGGTTGCCATGGCGACCTGTAGTTTGAGGACTCTCTGACGGAAAAATTTCTCGAGGGCGGTTGGCTTTCTCTTAAAGAGATTCATTGAGTTGATATCGATAACTTTATGAGAGTCTCAAAGAGTCACTGCCACATAACAATGCTTATAGTTAGCATAACAAGTCAAGTTTCAAATCCAGAAGTCACAAACAAACGTTAAAATTTTGAATTTTCTGGTGTCCTGAGTTGTAACGGTAATGCACATGATTTGAAAAAGTGTCTGGTCACAAATTTTTGAAAAACAACTTGAACTCACTCAAAAACAGTTATTTGTATGTAGGGTATGGGGATTGTCTAAGATAAACCATTTGTCATTGGTATGTGAAGAAAACGAAACAGGTTTGGAAAAATGTGTTGAATTTCATGAACCAACTCAATGAGCCGCTTTAGCATATTTTTTAAAATCTGGAGCTTATATGTTGAAGAAATTTTATGGCAGACAATTTAAAAAAAAAGGTTTTTTCTGGAGAGGAGAACTAACAAACTGAAGTTCTCTATTGAAGATCAATATTTCCTAGATCATTTGGGAAAATCAAGTCTGAAGTTGCTTGAGTTTTCATATTTTTTCGTGAAAATGAATTGTTTTACTTTTTGAAGAACGTTTGAAAGTCTGGAATTTATATTATAAAACTTTAATTGAGAAAGTTCTAGTTTCCTTAAAGAATATGGTCTTAGAGGTTTAACGGGCTAACATGACCACCCTTGCCTCATAGAAATTTTCAGAACCTTTCACATCACCGTGCTTCCTGTTGCCCCTTAGCTTGCGTAGCTCCTATGTGGCTGCAGCCCCATTTGATTTTTTCGTAGCGATGAGCTGGACAAAAAAAAAAAAAAAATCGCCAGCCCTGCGGACTAGTTGTCCCTCTGTTTGAGGCGATTTTTAAGAAATTTTAGTGAGGGGGATTTAACAAAAGAGATCATGTGTGCCGACGACAACATTTTTATTGCTATTTTGCACATTTAATGCAGTCGCTTTATAGACGGAAAGCCTGTTCAATGTGCCAGATATCGGGCATTCCATGGTTTAAAAGTAACGCTAGTCTGTTATACATTCTAGTCATTAAGTGGAGCAGTTGTATAATATTTTCTACTCGCTTGAGTAAATTAAGCAGCAATGGAGGACCGATGCACACACGTTTTTGGCATGGGGGATGGAAATTGTGGAATACAAAGCTGAGCGTCACCATTTTTGGCACGAAGCGAAAGAACAATTTAGGGGCAGATCGCTGAAAATGACACTTAACAGGCATAATTAAATAGGAAATAACTAGGAATGTCATAAAACCGATCATTTAGATACTCTAAAAATGTTCTCAAGGGAAGAGGGGAACTGTTGCACTTTGTTCATGTAAAACACGCAGACAATGGCTGTGCAAACATCTCCAGGAGCACATTTCATGACCATTTAACCGACAGAACCGTCTTTGTGTTTAATTTAGCAGATTGAAACCAAGCCAAAGGAAGTTACTGTGATTTCAATGCAATGCAATAACAGGCTTTGACCACAAAATATCAGTCTACTATATGAAGATGCACACGAGGCATCATGGGAGCTGGGAGTACAAAATTGGGCTCAATGATTGTTTTCCTCTATTGCGGTTGTTTTGTTCTATACTTATTCCTTTTTAAAACGTACATAGAAACAGGCACGTATGAACTAATAGACCTAACTCAACCCGGCCGGACGAAAACACAAACGCTAACCATCACACAAAACATGGGACAAAAAGGTTTGTCATAAACGGAAACGGCACATCAACCCCACCCCAACACCCGAACAACTCGTCAACTCAACCACAACCGCCCCAACAACAACCACCGTCCCACATGAAACCCCCAACAACACGCCCGAAGGCAACAACACGCCCGAAGGCAACAACACGCCCGAAGGCAACAACACGCCCGAAGGCAACAACACGCCCGAAGGCAACAACACGCCCGAAGGCAACAACACGCCCGAAGGCAACAGCACTGAAAAAGCACAGGGCAAATATACAGGTAAACCTTGCCCAAGGGTGCCCCGGAGACAGTTGTGACAAAGGGTAACCTCATTATTCCCACGTTTAAACAAACTCCACAACCGGATGCAGTTTAATGTCCTCCTCAAAGCAGTGGTGTTGCTGGGACCTAGATTTTCCTACTCTACTAAATTTGTGTATATGACTGTCCAACCGCGGGAAGGGCGTTTTTTTCAAACGCATATTCGAAAATATGCAGCTTGTATTGATGTGAATTTTTTTCTTCTCCCCTCCCCAAAATTAAATATAAGTTTTTGAAAGGAAATTTGAAACTTTTAAGGAATATTGAAGGATCTGTCCTTCTTTGTGCAAAATCAGTGGTTTTCGGATTGATGGAAATTTAGAATTTTATAAGAGAAAACTCGGAAAACAGTACCGCAGTTTATCGTTGTTTTCACTTGATGATCTGGTGTCAAACATTGTAAATCCGGTAAGTAACTAGATATTCAATTTTACTCAAGTCAGCAAGTGAAATTGAATTCCACTTAAGTGAAATTGTCGTTATCTTGGAACTCCCACAATCGAAGTTGTACCTATAAACATCATACGAAAAACAAAATACAGTGAACTATTTTAGCCAATGCTTTCCGTTTATCATCAAGTGGTTTTAATATAGCAAATTACATGGAAGTCAGCAAACGTCCCTGGCAAGAGAAGCTATTTTTTAATAAACTCATCTAAGGCATGTTAATCCCGACAGGTCTACTACAAGAAAACATCTTGAAGATGCACATTAAATAACTGTGATCTGATTCCTAGCTTTGGCAATAATAGTGTACTGGAACCGTTGTTCCGGAACTGCTTACAGGTAGTATAATATTGTTTGTGACTATTGCACACGAAGAGTGCCGAATTTTGCAGGAAATTTGCTATACGAACTCCGCAAGGATAGAGAAAGGATATGCTCGACGAAAGAGCCTAGCTTTAGTTGTATCAAGCAACCCGATGGCGTAGGAATGTATTTTTACAGGGGGTCTGGAGATTGATCACCGTCCTGGGGAAGGGGCGTAAGGGAATGTTCCCACTCCCTTGAATTTTTTTACATATTCAAGGGCCCTCATATGCGATTTGGCGCAATATAACATCATACATGAGATTGTTTTTCTACCCTAAAATATTAGAGCATATGGTATTTAGTTTTTCAATGTAGGGTTCATGAGTGATTTTTTTATATATATTTATGGATTGATTTCGGCCCTTAAACCTGGCTAGTTGCTGCAATAGCTCTTGTACAGTTAATGACTTCCATTTGGGTGCTTCCATAGTAGAGGGATGGCACTGCGAAAGGCCACTCCCTCCGTACTTGCTGAGTGAAGACCACGAACTTCTTATACATGGACAGAGTATATAGCACAGTAGACTGTCGCTAACGTGCATGTGATATAAAGCGCACCAAGGTGGCTGTCTGCTACGGTTTTGTGTGAAAGCTTGGACTTGCTCAAGTCAATTCCCAGATTTTTCAAGAAAGTTGAAATATATTTGAAATATGGCAAGGTAAGGTCAAAATCACTTCACATATTGCACGAATATGATATTCTGTTCCATTTCAAGTTGAACTTTTGTTTAAAATATAACAGAGTCATCGTCAAATCAGACGATTTAAAGCTCCACGGCGGCCATTTAGGTACGCCTTTTTTGTCCCAGTCGGAGGCGACAACCTATACGGATAGGACGTGCACGTTACATGCTCTGTCCATGTATATAAGTCCGTGGTGAAGTCAGATACACTATTGTCCATCCAAGATTACATTACCAGATCTCTGTTCCCTAACCTGCAGGATTTGGACATCAGATCATATTACAGCAGCTGCACTCCCAAGTCTTAAGTTCATATTGCCAACTTTGTTGAGTAATATTGAGCTGAATGGACCATATCCAGGCCTTCACTCGAGAGATCACTGATAATAGCATGGTAAGAGTTTCTTCAAGGAGCACAACACGACCAGACCAAACCATTTCAGACAACAGTATCCGCATCTTTATCCGAATGCGCTTCTGCTGTTGTACATACACCTACATATTAGTCTAGAATATTACAAAATCATTTTTAGCGCGATATCCAAGACACGACCTCCTTACAAATCCTAAATTTCCGACCAGGGAGGAATACCTAATAACACCTCCCTGGTCAGACAGCTTCATATGAAAGTGCGTTCACACCAAAGTCGAAATCTGGTGCGGTTTGCCGGCGGAAGGAAGATTTGTTTTATTCCAGGAAAAATAGTGCCGACTTTCAGAAATTATTGTTGACATGAAATTTCCCCCATTTGCCCGAGTCAAAAAAAAACTGCCTGCCGCCCTCGAAAATCACCTTTGGGGTTAACAATCCCAGTGTGATATGACGGTCTAGCTTTTTTGTTTGCCATATGACCTAGCGTGACCTAATCATGACTTCTACCTTAAATGTGTAGGGGCCCGTATGAGATGTTACTCCCTGCTCGTTCCTTGGGAGGCGCTTAGAAAAGTAGACCCAACTGATCCCCTCTCAATGTGAAGGGAGAAAACGCCCCAAAAAGAGAAAACGTACGCCAAGAAAGACAAAACACGGTTAAAATTTAGTGACACGTGTAATTAACACCTAACAGACAAGTATTTGACCAAATAATTAAAATAGTTAAAGTAACATAAAGAACATCATCTGGTAATACGTATACAGTTCAGTTCAGTGTATTTCGTTTATAAACACATTTACATAGACGCATATAAAAACAAGATGCATGGTTACTTGTAGAGTTTCAAGTTTCAATTTTATTTTTCACCTCAAAATGCTAGAAATTAACATTAATGCACAATACAACATGTAAAGATAAATAATATCATTAAAGGTGAAAGGAGCCAGAGGGATCCAGCAGAGATGCTTTAACTGAATCTGACCCCCCAAGAAAGCAGAACGAAACATAGAAATAGCAAAAACATAAGAAAAAATAAGCAAAAAAATATAAGAAAAAAATTTTAAGCGGAACGAAAAACAGATAGCATATAAAAAATAGTTTATATCCAACCTTAAATATTAGGAGTGTCGATAAAAAAACTGTTTTTAATTGACTTTAAAAGAATATAGGGAAGTGCATCTCCTAATGTGATCTGGAAGGGAATTCCACAGAATAGCTCTCGCGTGTCTAATCTGAGATTTGGCGAGAGACGTTCTAGAGTAGGGAATAGTAAGCAGATACTTTTTCCTGGTGTCATAATCATGGTGATGCCTATTTTGAACATAAAATTTACTTAAACATTTTGGCAACTTGTAATTAAAAAATTATGCATGAGAACACCAAGCTGATATTTGTAAAGATCGAAAACAGAAAGCATACGGAGTGATTTGAAGGAAGGTCCTGTATGATGAGTGAAACATACATTACAAATGTTACGTACAACACGTTTTTGCAGCAAATATATGGATGGTAGGTAACCTTTTTTAGCATTTCCCCAAACAAGTATATAATAGTTAACATATGGGAGAATGAGTGCATTGTAGAGCAGAAGAGGGGTATTTTGGGGTAGACTATGTTTTAGATTATTAAGTACACCATTTATTCGGGAGATTTCGGGGCACATACAGGAAATATGGTCTTTCCAATTAAGTTAACAATCCATAATTGTGCCAAGAAACTTTTTATGGCTACTTGCTTGGACTCTAGTTTTGTTCGAAGTAAGAATTATATTTTCAGTATTGGAACTTTATTGTCGAAAATAAGAAGCTTTGTTTTGTTCATATTGAGGGAAAGCTTGTTTGAATTTAGCCATTGAACAATGTGTTAGAATTCCTGCTGAGCCAGTTCAAGCACAGTAATCAAATTTCTGTTTTGAAAAAGTACGGTGGTATCATCTGCAAAAAGATAAAATTGAGCATCTAATGATGTATTACAAATGTCATTTATAAACAGGACGCTAGAAAAACAGTAATTTGTTTATCATAGCTAGCGACCTTTAAAGTAAGAAAAGAGAAAGATAAAAGAGAAAGAAATAGAACACTTAACATGTATTAAAGCCAGAAGGAACTGGCAATAGGAGGGCGTCCAACTTGGCATAAAACTTAAGCAGAGTAATTGCCTATCAAACGAGATTTAACTTTGTATTTAAAAGTTGAATAAAATCTAGAAAGTTTAATATCATTTGGAAGTTCACTCCATATTTTGTAACAGTAATTTTCCAACAGTAGTTTCCCATGTTTAGAACTGTGCCTGGTAACTGAAAAGAGTGCATTGTTTCATGTGGGATTAGGAACATGTGAGGACCTTCTGGTGTTAGCAATGCTACATAACACTTCTGGCAGTTTACTATTTGCATAATTGAATACAAATGTACACACTCTAGTGGGAATGTCTCTAACCTTGGGAACCCCAAGATTACTGTGTAGCTTCAATGCAGGGTAGCACCGTTGTGAAAAAGTGATTGTTTTTAGAATTCTATTCTGTAAGACTTGAGGACGTCTCAAAATGGAGACACCAGCTACTCCAAAGATTTCTATTCCAAAAGATAATTTCAGAAAAGGAGAGAATGATAGAGTTGGACAGCAACTGGGAGGGGAAGTGAGGTCCTAAGGCGATGGAAAATGCAGTTGTATTTAACAAGGCTATTGCATATGGGCGGCCAAAAGGGCAAAAAAGACAAAGTGCAAAATATTCATTTTAATTTCAAAAATAAAGTTTAAAGGTAAAAAAATATTCTAAGTGAGAAATTTAAAAATAAAATAAGCAATGATTACATTTTAAAAAACGAGCAATATTTATTACGTCCCCAAAACAAATTAAAAAACACTAAAAGTAGTATTTTATCCAAATGAAATATCAAAGCCCCCCAATAAATAAAAACTGGAAAACAAATAAAAAGAAATAAAATAAAAACGCAAATAGAGACGCAATTTTGTGTTTTTGTTTTATCTTGTGTTTTCATTTTATTTCCAGTTATCTTTATTTTTTTAAATTCATTTGGGTTCCTTAATAGTTATTTGAAATCGTCTTTTTTTGCCCTTTTGGCGCACCATAGGTGGCCAAAAGGGCAAAAAAGACAATTTGCGAAAAAGACAAACGGTGAAAAAGACAAACTGCGAAAAAGACGATTCGTGAAAAATAATGAGGGCGTCCTGAGATTGACGGATTCAGAGCACCTAAATATGCTTGGAAATATGATTGGAAATCGCATTAGATATCCAAACCCGCACAACCAGTTAAAGCCAGCGCGAAGACTTGCTTGCAGCCATACACTCCCTTTGTTGAGGAGCATGTAGCAAGGCAGTACGCACATCAGTGGGCAGTCTGAGTCGATCAGGGAGGTGTTATTTGCTATTAAAACCTCCATGGAGTGATAACGTTTTCTCTCGGCCCGCAAAGCAACCAGTTAAGAGGTGGGGGAAGGGAATCACATGAAAGTGTGGGGGACTTTTTCACCATTTGTGGTGGAAGGGGAAACGGCGTCGTCAGAATTTTCGTCGCGGAGGGGGGGGGGGAATAAGTTTTGGGATCGTTGGCATAAGGGAGGGGTCTAAAGGGACGGGGATAAGTATAAGGGGTCTCCCCCTCTCTTTTGGAAATTGTTTTAAAAAGTGAATGCCCTTGAATGTCCTTGGCGAGAGGGGCGTGGGACGCTTTCCAAGCATATTTAGGTGCTCTGAATCCATCAGTCTCAGGACGCCCTCATTATTTTTCACGAACCGTCTTTTTCGCCGTTTATCTTTTTCGCAAATTGTCTTTTTTGCCCTTTTGGCCACCTATGGTGCGCCAAAAGGGCAAAAAAAGACGATTTCAAATAACTATTAAGGAACCCAAATGAATTAAAAAAACGAAAACGGGAAATAAAATGAAAACACAAGATAAAACAAAAACACGAAATTGCGTCTCTATTTCCGTTTTTATTTTATTTCTTTTTATTTGTTTTCCAGTTTTTATTTATTGGGGGCTTTGATATTTCATTTGGATAAAACGGTAATGTGTTAATTTTAAGATTAATTATAACTACTTTTAGTGTTTTTTAATTTGTTTTGGGGACGTAATAAATATTGCTCGTTTTTTAAAATGTTATCATTGCTTATTTTATTTTTAAATTTCTCACTTAGAATATTTTTTTACCTTTAAACTTTATTTTTGAAATTAAAATGAATATTTTGCACTTTGTCTTTTTTGCCCTTTTGGCCGCCCATAATTGCACAGGTCATCAATCTGATTTTTGAACAAGAGCTTATATGATCAATCAGTACACCTAAGTATTAACACATGCGGTGGCCTGCAATTTTTAGGGCCGTTGAGTGTGAAGATGATGAGGACAGGAATGGGCACCGCTTTCAACAGGATGAAAGATCGAAAAGTTAATTTTGCCTCGGTGGAGAGTAAGTTTATTGGGGTCAAACCAAGATTTTAGCTAACTTAAAACGACTTGTGCCTTGCAACCAAGCTTAACAGAGTTTCAACTTGAACGAAAACGTTGGTGTCATCAGCAAAAAGGCTAACAGATTCATTGGGGACTACATTATAATATCATCCTGAACATCAGTCCTTTCTTCAATTGTTTGTAGGTTTCTATGCGTTCCCAACTTAAATTCGTCTGTATAACGAAAGACACTGTCCTAGTCAATGCCTGTTGATTCTGGTAAAGAATCAGCTAAATTAGCAAACACGGCGTGATGAAACTAAAGATTATAATTTGCTGCTAAACTCTGATTACCCCTGTAAATTGTGTATTAAAGTTATTGAAGCATAAAAATTAAAACGTGTTTCGTTTACATATATTATGGATACCGTAAGCAATTATAAGCTTTTAATAGGTGTTGGATCAGATCAGTTAGTTAAATGGAGTTTTACGACACAGCTTCTCAACAATTCCCCGCGGCTTTTCAAGTTGTGTCTCACTGACTTGTTTTCCCTCTTTCATTGCTTATGCGGAGCTCCGTCGAGGACAAAAGTTTCCTAGGGAGTAACGTTTGGTATTCGCTGCCACTCAACAATATCTTAAAAAGATCAATCCTCTCACCCCGAAATACAATTGTTATAGGGGCTCACCAAAATTCTCAATTGGTTATGCTCTGATTGACTACTAGTTAAAAAAAGTTTCTGATGACATTGTAATTTCAAGATTTAAAACTTTCTCTTTGATAACCATACATGGATTCACGTTTTGCTCTAAATCTTTATGAAATCAAAATTTTGTCATATTGGCAATATGTCACAGCATTATAGGCATTTGAAATGTCTAAATCCTCAGAGCTTTTGGGGGCTTCGCCTCTGGATCCCACGCCGACGTCGTAGTGCTGGCCCCAACGCGACAATAACAAGTTCCTTTTTTCGCGCAAAGTACGACCCCTTCTTCGACCCCTTATCTGGTAACGTCCATGTGATCTTCCAAGTTGTCTGCATGACTTGCAGGTTTTGAGCTATCATTCAGGTGAGGAAGTTCGAGCACCGTTGTCATGCATTTACCAATGAAAGAGTTGTCTACGAAGAAACCCAGTGAATATCCACACAAAAAAGTAAATGAATCTTATGCAAGCGATTTGTCAGGTCTTTGGGGTTTTCACTTAGCCTACAACTGAGAGTTTCCACAGTTGAGCATTTTCATTAGTATGCCACTTTTGGCAATTGTGGGCTCGGAATCTCTGCAAGTGCCCATACACACATCGCAAAACCGGCCTGCACTTACGGTAAAACCAGGATAACATCTGAGTTGAGTTTCAGTTTATTTCCACAGTTTAAATACAAAATGATACAACATTTAAACAAGGTGGTGGAGGACGATTGAAAAAGCAAAGCTTATGCGAGCAGTCCCCCTTTACAAAAAGAAAACAAAAACAAAAACAAAAAACAAAACAAAACAAATAAAACCAAATCTACACGTCCCATACACACATAATATGGACGACGTACCATGGAGTTCCTTTAGCCCGCATGGGTGCAGTGCGACGAAGTACATAGACGACAGAAAATAGCTCTATTGTGCCTGACCACCCTACGGTGGAACAAAAATGAAACCACACGGAAAAAACTAGAGTACAGAACATGGGAACGAATTACCCTAAAAGTTATAGTGGTGCCCAATTCGACTGGTATTGTTCTGTTAAGATCGCGCAAAATGTGGGTTCGTTATTAATTCGAACCTTTCCATGCGAAAAAAGTGCATTATTTTATCGTAATAAAGTTTTGTTCATAGAGAGGGTCCCGGTCCTACGAGAATGCCATCCTTGCAAGTAACGTGCCAATCTCAACCCAGGCCCCACCTTATAGAAATAAGTTATCGGACCTTTTCGGGGCTTTGGAGTCCCCTGTGGCAATTTGCGCCAGGCTCATCGGAAGCATGGTGTTGGAATAGACCCACCCCTACATGAATCATCCCCCTTGTCCCGCGAAACATTTTTGAAAAATTTACCAATGACCGTTGAAAGTCGCAATGCCAAAATAGCAAACTATCGGACCTTTTCGGGGCTGTGGCGCCCCTGTAATAGTTTCCCCCGGGTCAGCAGAAGCATGGTGATAGAACGAAGCGACCCCTTCATGAATCAACCCCGTTATCCCGCAAAACATTTTCGAAATGTTTGCGAAAATGACCGTTGAAAGTTCAAAGAACCCTCCAACCGTGGAGATGGCATTTATCAACTTCCGTACAGCCGTTATTTTCTTATTATTCGCCAGCTTAACCCCCCCCCCCTTTTTTTTTTGGTTCGCTCCACTGCGTTACTTTGCCGAGGTAACGGGGTCAGACTCCCAACTGTACTGTTCGCTGTCCACTGAACAGGTTGTTGTGAGTTGTATTGTTACGGCACGCCAAAAGGCTCACCAAATATGATGATGTTCTAAAAATACACGTTCATGTACTAAAATTACACGTTCATGTACCAAAAATATACGATGATGTACTAACTTCATGTGATCATGATGTAAATTTACACCATCATGTACTAAAACCATAAGTTCATCATGTTAAATGTTACGTTGTACATATAAAATCACACGTTGTACATCTTAAAACACACGTTGTACATGTAAAAACGTAAGATCATCATGTTATTATTGTCTCTTCCGCACGCCATACAGAATGAGCCTTTCGGCGTACCAGAGGTCCGCCAAAAGGCTCACCGAATTTGATGTAGTAAAAGTACACGTTCATGTACTAACTGCTTACGATCATGTACAGATTTCATACGTTCATGTACTGATTTCATACGTTCATGTACTGATTTCATACGACCATGTACTGATTTCTTACGATCATGTACTGACATTTAGTACATGATCGTATGAAATCAGTACATGTACGTACATGTACGTTCATGTACTGATTTCATACGACCATGTACTGATTTCTTACGATCATGTACTGACATTTAGTACATGATCGTATGAAATAAGTACATGTACGTATGAAGTCAGTACATGAACGTATGAAATCAGTACATGAACGTATGAAATCAGTACATGATCGTAAGCAGTTAGTACATGAACGTGTACTTTTACTTTTTATAAAACCATTGATCTTAGAACGGGAATCGGTTGGTGCACCATGGGAAATTTTTGAGTTATCGCGGCACATTAAATGGACATTGCATTCAATTTATTTATTTAATTTGGTGCCGCTGCAGGCAATATTAAGCAACATTGTTGGTTGTATATGGTGCAGTGTAATGTTAGATGTACAGGAAAAGATATTCAAACATTCCAACAGTATCAAATTTCTGGGACAAACAAGCCGTTTAAATATAAAGAAAAACAAAGCAATCTGAGGCAATATTCCAACATAACATCCTGAGGCTTTGTTGAAAAGTGGTATTTTTCATAAAAAATAACCAACCCTAAAAGTGGGGTATCTTAAGTTAGGAAATGGGTGTTGCAACAGGGTTTGAAGAACTTGTTGTAGCATATTTTTGTTTTTCTTACAAAACCCAGGTGAAAAGCCACCAGAATATGCCTATTATTATCAAATTCAATATTATACTGCAAACGAAGCATTAAAAAAGCGGCAACTTAGCGACTTTCAAAAGCCGAAAAATGTCATTCCCTCCGGTCTTTGGGGTCGCAATTTTGAAAATTTTCGGTACGTGACACTCCACGCTTACTCGTTATGGTGCTCCCGGCCGCTTAGTCCTAATTCGGGCAGGACATTTTTCGGACTGCTGATCTCCTCCCCACCCAAAAAAAAGATCTAACTGAAAAGGTATCGTACTCCTGTATTTTCTAAGGAAATAGGCGGGAAGCTCCACCCCGAAACTCCTCGCGTTTTAAGTCCAAACTAGAAAAGTCTACGAGTTTCAAATGAACCTAGTTTAAGTGTACAAAAAAAAGAACCAAAAATCAGTCAGTCAGTTCATGTCGGAAAATCAGGAGAGTATCAACGCCATTTTGAATTAAATTTTGTTACTGATCTAAAGAGGGCATTTTGCAATTACATAACATCCGCATGGTCTGTTACTGAACATGATATTTTTTTAATTTACATTCATAAATACTTGTATTGATTTCCAGCATTCTGATTGGCTGAAAACCATTCGAGACCAGTCTCGAATCGCATTCGAGACTGGTCTCGAATGGTTTTCAAGAAGTAAGGAGAATTGAATTGAATGTGATCACTATACTTACTGTGTACAATATTTTAAGCCCATGCTAGGTTGCCATAGCAACATGCCATATTCACCCCATAGTTTTGCACAGCCCATGTAGGCCTACTGTAATGTCATACAGTAAGCCAAGTACATGTTAGCAAGATAAACAGTAACACTGAGACACTGTACACTGTGTAAAGTTGATACCCTAGTCTTCAGAGTTACCATTCCAAAGAATAATAACTGGCAGTGATAAAGACATAGGTTAGCCTAGGCTTAGGAATCATTGCTCCCCACAAATGGGTATTTTGATCACACACATTGTTTTATAGGTCTAACAAGTTAGGCCCTAGGCTAGAACTGCATGCACTGAGCTGCGATGACTGGCACTGTTGTTAACGTTTTAATCCACTCCTAAATTTGGGGGGGGGGTCAAATAAAACGTGCCTATAACTACAGTATTGTTACGCCTACTAAAGTGTCTAAGGTTAGCGACAATATACACAGGCTTTGGCACAGTGACAGTGCTGGGGTTACTAATTCCGCTAAGACTGTCTAAACAGGGAAACAACAGTAACGTTACTCGTTTGGCCCACAGGCTAGCAAAGTAATCGTCAAGTTCAGTAGCCTGAGTGGCAATTGCCTACGGAAGCCTGGTATAGTTTACCTGTAACCTCAGTCTCTTTAAAGGCTAAAGCGCATTTTAAAATTGCTTCCATCTCTTACAAAGAATTTCTATCACCGTGTCTGACCCATTAACTAGGCTACGTCTGCATGTCCTTCCCGCAGTATGATCTGCTAACCACACACAGCGCTAGTATAGCTGCACAGTCACTCACTCTTACTGTGTACTGCATATATAGTATGTAACGTTAGCTCTTCGCACAACTGTAAACACAGGTAACGAGAAGTTAGTAACTTTCCTTGACTTTTCGCTCAACCTCATCTCCAAAACGATGCGATACCGTGATCAGTGTTTTTCTGTTAACAACATTTGCTTGTAAAATAGCCGATATAGTTCTCGAAAATGTAGCAAATTAAAGATGATACTGAGCGTATCGGTCGCGACATGCAGTTCAGAATGTTCGTCTTGCTAGCATCAATTCAAGTTCAAGATATCGACACGTCACAATGGGGGCTAAAAAACTGAGGAGAATTAAAACTTGATCTCTAAAATTTGACCAATTTTTTTAATTTTTTCATGTTTTTCCCCCATTTTTCTCAAAGTATTTATGAATGGGGATAAAAGCAGGGTGCCCCGGTCTTAAATGTGATTTAAGACCTCCGATGCCGTCATCACAGAGGCAGCGGACCTCGGCTATCGCCTCGGTCCGCTCAGCCTCTATGATGACGTCATCGTCGGTCTTAAATCACATTTAAGACCGGGCACCCTCGCATTTATCCCCTAAGTATCACACTTGCAGGTATAACAAGTTTATTAACTTTGCAATAGTGCAGGTTTCGGAGGTTTTTGTTGAGAACAAAATCGATATTACCGTACCCTTCCCATACGGTTAATTTGGTTCCAGTGAATTAAGTTGATTATGACTACTTTGGGAAGAAGTTTAGTGTAAGGAAAAAGATCACTGTTACACTTTATGATACTTTTAGAATATATTGAGATAAGTTTTCAACTTTGAATTTTTATGTATTGCAAAGGATGTACTTTACATTATTAAAATTATTTTTAATTGTATGGGTCGGTGGGATGAGGTGTAACCGAAATGTCCCACGGTAAGTGATCGCCAAGGATTATTTATGCCCAGCAAACATCAGTTTTTGGTTGATTTTGGTCAGTTTGTAACAGCAGTGAGTAGGGGCGTAACCAGGATTTTCTTGTGGGGGGCAATGTCGACTCATCGTCGCCAATCTTGACCGACAGGACTATCTGAGCGGAGCGCCACCATCGGTTGGCGCGGAAAAGAAAATATTTGGTTTTAGAAACCCCTCAGATGGCAGGAAACAGCACTTCCCGAGTGTTTTATGCTGCATGTTCCCAGCCTGGAAATATGGATATCATTTTTGAAATTTCTCAATTAATGCAAACAAAAAGTCAATCTATGAAAAATGTAAATAGGTCTACATGTTTCTTAGCGGAGCTCAACCATCGATTGGCGCGGAGGGAACCAGGAAATTTTTTTGGCTTAACAAACCCGTCAGATGGCCGGAAATGGCACTTCCCGAGTGTTCTAAGCAAGAATATGTCCAGCCCAACTTCGAAATTCTCCCCGCTTCTTAATTGGAGCACTTGACAAATATTGAGGGGCTGAACATACCTTTAGCCCCCACTTTTTCATTTTTCATCGCCGCCATGGAGGGCGGCATTTTCTTGAGGGAGCGAAGCGCCCAAGTGAGGAGCCGAGCGACCGAATGGGGAGAGGGTTTGGTTCTCCCCCTCCTACCCCAAGGAAATTTTGCAATTTTACTTCAAAATTGAGCGATCTGGTGAACACCTAAGCTGGAATTTTTGGACATTTTCAATCTTGTATCAATGTTTTCCTTATTCCCTTGAGGGTTAGTGTGTGGCTGTAAGAGGGTTACTGTAGGAGTGATGGAGCCCTTGGGAATTGTGTTGCACTGAAATAAAACAGCTACTCATAAGGCTTACATTGGCTAAACCAGCGGAAAAAACCAAAACTCCATTTAAATAAAAAAATTAAAAAATTAGGTCTGGGCGGGAGTAAGTGCGACCCACCTGAACCCCCTGGCTACGGGCATATCTCTCTGGGTGTCCCCCCTCCGCTTTTGGAAATTTTGCTGTCTCGAAGAGCTTAGATACAATATGGTGTTATATTTTGTTCTTTTATATTAGATTCCAGTGTTCTCCACAGGGGCTTTAGAGGGGCGAAATGCCCTCCTAGTGAAATTGGCCGCCCCTCCAAAAAGGTTGCCGCTCTCCAAAAAAGGCAGCTTCCAGTCTTAGTTGCTTCATTACACATATACAAGACATAACTGAAAAATGTGTCTTTCCTACAGGCTTGGCGCCAGGATTTGCCAGACGAAGGGTCACTCTCCGAACGGGGGAGGGGTAGGGTGGGTAGCGACCCCAAGCCCCGACAGCCAGGATGCCGTCGATGATTTGGTGAGGGAGATTTGAAGAAAGCCTGTGCACTATACCTGCCATTGCGAGTCATATACGACATAAAATTTGTATATGCTAGAGGAAGATATTTCCGCACTGAATTAACCGTGGAAAATCGGGCGAAATTTTTTTGGGCTGGCCTACACTAAAAAGAATCTGTACTTATTTAAAGCTTATATAGGTCAATTGTCCCGGCATTTGGGCCCTATCGGACACAAATTATATTGTACTTCCTTTTTCGAGTCCGTACCGCACGACTGACACAAGAGATTATTAACTCAGTTTCGCGAAATGAGATTAAATTCCCGACATGTACATTAATCCATTTATTCTACTTATTAATTTACTTGAAAAGATGGCAAGGGTTTGTACTTTGTTAGCTCTTGGTAACGGATTTGAGGAAGAGTGTGCAAAACGTACCGAAAATTTTGGGTTTTATCGCAGAAATAACTCTTTTGAAAGCCAAAATAACTAAACCGACCATGGGAAGTCGACAGATTATTCCCAACAGGGGGAGGGTCATGCCAGCGGCCACAAGTTCCGACAGCCCGTATGTCAAGGGGTGGTGAGAAGGGGATATGAAGGAGCCCAACTATCTCATGTCATTGCAGCCTGGGACACATTTTGCACAATATCACTTAAAAATTTAAAAGCCGAGTTGCGCACTGATAGTGTTCTTTTGTGTCTGAATCGTGAAATTGCAAAGCGCGCGAAGCGCGCGAATATTTTTGGTAGGCGTACAAAAGTAACATAGCCTATGTAATCATAAAGAACAAAAAGAAAAAATACAAACTTTAGGGGTTGTAGACCGTATCGGGGATAACATACACTGCGTCGAAACCACCTGGAATACCCGATAAAATAGCCAAACTATGCTCTGTGAGTCGCTCACCAACTGACCTATCACATGACACACAAAAGAGAACAGCAACCAGGCTTTGTGATATGGGATGAAATTTACGACTTCTACATAACCTGTGCACTCTGCCTACCTGTTACTTGGTAAGGTTGACAAGACTTACGCTCTCTAGATTTGTGGAGTCGAAGTAATGAAGAGACTGGAGTGAATCTACAGCGAGCGTAGCGCGCCGAAAATATGGGGTTTTTATTAGGGAAATTGTCCTTTGAGAGCAAAAAACAGGTAAACCATCGGGGAGACTAGTCGCCGACTAAGACCCCCCTCCCCCGAATAACTGTTAAAAATTCCCCCAATTCCCTCCATCCTCTTGTCGTTTATCTTTTTTTATTTATTTATTTTTTGGCTCTTCTTCATTTTTCAACATCGCCCATCGCGTACCCAAAATTTCTGTGGGGGGGGGGGCACTCTCCCCCCTTGCCCTCCCCCCCCCCGCTGGCTACGCTAGTGGCAGGGAGTTGCAACAAAACTCCCTGGTAACAGCAATTTGGGGCGTCAGCTTGATGTCGAAAACGTGCGATCTTCAACCACCTCCACTCCTTTACAAAAGTAAATGAAACAAGTTTCCTTTCCGGCTCCCCCTTTCAATGTTGGCTACAGTTTTTAAACTATCAGAAAGGACAAAACATTACAAGGGGGAGGGAGTCGAGTTTGAGAGATCGTGAGTGAATTTTGGTGCGCTGGTTACTTGAAAACTTCCTGGTTCGAGTTTCTAAAATTTGAGTCGCAATAAACATCCTATACGTCAAGTTCTGTTGTCAGTCACATAGCCAACATATCAAGGAAGGACGACCCAGGATGACATCGAGGGTATGGAACGACCCAAAAAGACATGCCCACGACGAAAGGGTTACCCTGACTTAAGTGAAGGGGTGCCCTCTTCCCCTTTTGACATGCAGTCTGGAAGGGCTTAAATGCAAAATGGTACTACATTTTCCATATGTCCCCTTGGTTAAAATAATGGAGAGTATATCCCCTTCCCCCCTCATTATAAGCACCCATGTCCCTTGCACAGAAAGACATAGAACAATACAAAAGAATTATGCAACGGTTGTGTGTGCACTTGCTCATTCTTATCTGTCGACATCATGTAACACATATAACACTCTGACAAATTACAAATATAAAACAAAAAGTCCAGTCTCCTTGGTGTTTGATAAAATGTCAAAATTTATGAGAATTCATGTAACCCCATGATTTAATGAAATACAAAAAACCGACTTGTAGGTCCGATCATCAGCTAAATAATTATGACCAATAATAGCACAAAGTTTTAATACCTTATCCTTCATCCATTACTGTTTTCATCGAATCCCAAACCTATTTGTACCCATCACATTCTACCCTAGCACACTTAAACTCTCATATTGTACTGCAATATGTCAGTCTTTTCAACCCTTACGCTCTTAAACTAGAGCATTTTCCTAGTGGGGTATCCCCCTACAAAAATGCAGTTCAATTTCTCATTTTTTTTTTAGCATAACGGGTGGAACTCGCGCAGGAATATATCAGCAGTATCAACTATAACAAGTTTTCATTGTTTTAAGGCGTAACTCAAATATCTTCTTTTACGATATATTTTCTTCTCTAAATTTTGTGCTCCTTAATTTTGTACAGTATTTCTACACGTTACACTATAGCTTCAGTAAACTATTTACACAAGTACACAGTTTCTTCCAATGGACCATACCTGGATAAAGCTTCGGTGGGGCTTCAACAATGGGGTCAAGGACCTGCAACGGTGCCTTGTTGGATTCCATGCAGAAAAGCTCCTGTCGGGTCAAGGGGAGCACAAGAAAGCTCTTTGGTTTTACCTTCTCTCTGAGTGAAAAGTTGTTTCAGGATAGGTGTATCTGGTATAGGGTTGGGGAATCGGGGAGTCTTTGACTGGGAGAACATGCTCCCCCATTCCCCCTGGTTCCCTCACTGCCAGCAACCGCAAGTCCGATACTTTAGCCATTGCATGGCCGTAGACGCAGTCAGAAGCAAGGATTACGCTAAACTTGATGAACTCACAATCATTTTGGATTACACTTATGCATACATACGTTAACCTCCGCCAATGGTGTTGAACCATCTACAAAGGTGGGGGATTTTCACCACTGCGAAAAGTCGTCTAGGGGACCTTAGGGAAGGGTGTCGCCTAACCCTTTGGAAAAATATCATTTCTTCATTATGCCTTAGCGGAAAATAAGAAAGAAAAACAGCACAATAAGTATGCTCTTTTTAAACCCCAAATATTTTATTTCCGAGTTTGGTTTTCGCTCACATTTGAAGTTCTAAGAATTGGTTATATGAGCTTTCGACGTCTCTAAAAGGGGAAATTAGAAGGTGTCTGGACGGCCGGCCAATGGGGTGAAATTCAGTTCTTCCAATGAACCAAATCTTTGTTATTGGTATTATGCAAGTACATTCCTTTTGATTCATTCACCTATTTTACAAGATCTCCATTGGCTTCCGGTTTTATATAGAATTCGTTTTAAGGTTATTCTTTTGGTTTATAAAGCTCTAAACGATTTGTCTCCTTACTATTTGTCTGGCGTATTGTCAAAGAGAGTGGGATTAAATTACCACCTGCGCTCGGGTTCTTGTATTCATTTAATTGTCCCGCGATTTAATACCTCTTTTGGTGAACGTGCTTTTAGAGTGGCTGGTCCTCGCCTTTGGAATTCTCTTCCACATGAACTTAGACTGTGTCCCTCCATTGGCATTTTTAAATCAAAACTTAACCCTTTACCGTTGTGCTCAGATCGGGGCATATTTGCGCGCCTCGGGAGTGGGCCGAAAAGCGGACGTAGCCCGCCCCGCATCGGCTTCCGTAGGCCATTGACCCCGTGACCTTAAACCATTGTCTCTCTCGCTGTTGTGGCCGAATTTTCGGGTGGCTACTCGCAGTTTCGGGCTTCGCGTGAAACAGTAAAGATGTGTGACAGCCGAGCTCTCCGCATGGGTCCAAAAGGACCCAAACAACGGTAAAGGGTTAAGACCTACCTTTTTAGACAAGCTTTTAATGTGTAATATACTTTTATTTTTATCTTGTTCTTAGTATTTTGTTTGTTTTTTTATTGTACAGCGCAACAGATTATATATTTATGGTTGTGGCGCTTTATAAATTTTTATAATAATAAATAATAATAAAATTGTAAATTGATCACAAAATAAAACTGACGATGTAATCACATTTTTATTTTTCATTATTTTGAAAAAGTGAAGTACTTTTTGCCGATATCCGCATCCTCCAAAAACTGAGAGGGAGGTTCATTCCTCAGGCCCGTAGCAGGGGGGGGGGGGGGGTCGGAGCGTTCGAACGACCCACCCCAACTTGAGGGAGGTCCTTTTTCCAGATTACATGTATGATTTTTTCCTCAAAAAGTGGTGTACTGTGTGGAATTCCTGGGGAAAAAGGACTTCTGTTGTGTTCAAAAGTCCTCTAAAATGCTCTAGATTGCAGAAGATCTGCAGATATCAAACTTTTCGGGGGAAGCAAGCCCCGGACCGCTAGCAAATGCATGCTTACGGCACGCGCCAGCCGCCTCCGCATTTGGAAAAGGGTCCACATCTTGGAAAAATGACCCAACCGTCAACATGGGCTGGCTACGAGCCTGTTCCTCACCCCCCCCCCCCCCCCACGATCCACCCCATGAGCTCATAAGCTGGAATCGGAATTAATTATTCGTTTAAACAGCTTTCTTGCTCTTAAAGCTCACACAAAGTAAAACCAAGAAATGTTCTAATGCCTGCACTGTTACAAAACACTGATAAAAAATAATAAAATGTCGTGCATGTTTGCAAGGAAGGTTTGACAAACTTAAGCTGTATTCATATATAAATTTGTGTGTTCCATGCAAGCAAGAATTTATTCAAGCTTGGATATTTCGATTTCTCCTAAAGTCTTTGACGATCAGGACTGACTCCAAACTGGCACATGTAAGAAAAACTGATTACATAACCTATGCTGCCCAGGAAACGGTATAACATATGCCTCCATAACTTGTTAAGCAATCGTCAGAGTAGGATCTAAGCCTCTCGATTATGGAGGTGTATCTTGATAAAGGGAGCAATTTTTCGCTGGTGGAAAAATGATCCACACAAAACGCCACCACTGATTGGCGTGGAGGAAACAGAAAATTTTGATAATCGCGACCCCGCAGAAAACCTGATAACCGAAAATAGCATTTCCCATCCTTGTAGGTGGCACTGATGTTGACGTTGTTACTTGAATATCTGGTGTAACATAAGGCAATTTACGGGCTTGCAATTTGACGACTGGAAAATGCCCTTTCATAAGGAACTTACATTGAAGAGAATTCAGAGTCCTGCGAAAGAAAAGTTGGCAAAACGAATTGTAGTTGACATGTGTTATATGATTATTTGGTGTCAAATTTCCGAACTTTTCATGTTTTAAAGCTAGTGTGGCAATTGACTCCTTTCCATACCTACCTTCACTAACTATTAACATTAACATTTCCGAGCCCGTTTGAATTTATTTTTTCTGTTTATTTACACCTTTAACCATCCCTTTAAATAAATTGCGCTTGAACTAAATTTATCTTTGGGGGCGAGACTATCGTTTTGGGCACATCCACACCCCCTTTACTTCCTAGCTATTCACTCAAACAAGTGCTAGTCCTGAGTTTGTCTGAACCTACTCTACCGTTAAACTTTGCCCCATCAGGATTTAAAGGATGCTCTCCGACGAACGACCTCAAAAATTTTTCAAGGGTTATTTTTTTACTTTGGTAGTGTTACGTATGGCTTGGTCGCAGTCAAACCAAGGACAGAAAAGATTACAGAAGAGCGAGATTAAAATCAAATAATTATTATTTCACTCCTTAGATTTTACAATAGTTACTGTTACGCCTAGATAAACTCACTCTAAAGCTTGAACGTGTGCAACACGTATCGTACTCGTATGTTCGTCGAACTCGTTTCCTTGTGGGCAAGATGGCGAGGCTTCGTTAGGTCAGGCAGTACTGTTGACGGTGATTTTCCAACGGCAGCCGTCTCCGAACAGCGTCTCTTTCTTGGTTCTTTCGGTGTGGATCTCTATTCGAACCGCGTTCGAAACTGGTGATGGGCCAGCTCTTCTTCCCCAGTACATTCGAGACCAATCGGCTACAGTATATTTAGCAAACTGTGTCACGAGAGGAACATTCCAGACCACACACGTTGTTTCTCGCAAAGTCAGTGAGAGGAAGCATTGGACAAAATATTTCCCGCTTGCCTCTTCGAATCCAATCGGGTGTTCCGCTATGCGAACCGTCTTGTAACATTAGATCGATGTTTTTCCTTTTTGTTTAAAGAGATAATATTACCTTGTTTTAAAATTTTTACAAAATAATAGCAATTTAAAAGTCTACTTAGTTCCATATGTTCATATTAAATGACAATAGGTTGATACTGAAGGGTTAAATCATAGGCGAACGAGAAACGGAGCAGGCTGTCCCCTAAACTGCCGCAAGCTCTTCGTTTCCAAAAGGTGGTTTGGATAAATTCGATGAACCATTTGCTTAACAAGTCTGGTATATTTTTAATTACACAGAAAACTCCTAGGCGTATCCAAAACCTTCTGCTCGACATTGAAAGAAACACCGTCTTGTAATAAAATTTAGACAAAAATCAAAATGATAACTAAAATTCGGTATGCAATCTGGCAGCTTGTGGAAAAACAATTTCTACTGAATTTCGCCTCTTAGACTTCCAAAACACTTTTTACTTAAGATTAGGAGACTGGCGGTAGGTTTATAAAGGATTCAATTTAGTAATTTAGATACTCCTCGCTGTATGTTTTTTAGTGTGTAGGAAGAAATTTATTTCATCCCTCAACATATATACATACAGAAATAAAAATATTTACAAATACTTACAGTTCACATACATTAATTAACATCACACTTATACGTTCAACATAATTAGTTCGACTTACAGTACAACCCTTTTTGTGTTTTCAATGGTAGGAGAACTTATTATGGAGACTTTGCTTGGAAATGGTAAAAACATGCAATTAACAATGAGGGCAACACAGAAGAATTAGAAGGTAAAGTACAAGTGATCATCCCTTAAAAGAACAAAGAACAAAGGATCTTCCGGTAATCCACATAATACTTGTGCAACGGATTATTGAAAAATGGTGGATTTTCTTTTTTAAAAAAGAAAGTCTGCCCAGACTTACGCACTGAGATGACACCGCTCTCTTGGGACAAAATATTCCCATATATTTCGAGGTTTTTAGGTTTCTGGATAACACGAAACGATATCTTCTCGTAATCAGCCTGTTCTATTTGAAGGTTGGCCACACATTACACCCTTTGACCGCAAATTGGATGAGTGACCATGGAGTGTGTCCTGTGGTATAACGGTCGATCAGTCGCTCCACCCCTTACTCCAAATCCAGATATGGATTTATATCTGGATATATCTGGTTAAATGCAGCCTTTATATGGCCATATCAAGCCAGATATACAGCCAGATATAGATGCCTTGATATAATATATCAAGTTTTATATGGCCATATCAAGCCAGATATAACTTGATTCAAGAAAAGCCAAGATATGCAAATAAAGTTTTATATGACCATATCAAGCCAGATATAACTTGATGAAATGCAATTCCAGATATTCAAATAAAGTTTGATATGGCCATATCAAGCCAGATATAAACTGATGAAATGCCTTCCCAGATATGCAAATAAAGTTTGATATCTCCATATCAAGATGCCTTCCCAGATGTACAAATAAAGTTTGATATGGCCATATCAAGCCAGATATAAATTGATGATTTACTTTCCCAGATATGCAAATAAAGTTTGATATGGCCATATCAAGCCAGATATAACTGAATAAAATACCATGACAGAATTACATATAAACTTTTACATAGCCATATAAATACTTTTTGGTTTAATTTGTGGACCTGTCCTACATAAAGCCCTTCTCTGGAAGCTGAACAAGTATCAGCAAACCAAAATCAAAACATTCAAACCACATTCAGCCATATTATACTAACATATGCAAATAACTCTCCAATGTGGGCGTGGTCAGGATTTATGGCCCTGATTTTCTTTTTGTTTTGATTAAGGAAGTAATATGTAAAAAATCATGAAACCTTCAACAAAACTTATGTTGGGATATTGCCCCATATGATAATTTAAACCAACAATGCAGTGTAAACATTTAAAAGTAGGAATTTCAAAGCAGTTTTTTCTTCACTATGAAGTAATTTAACAACTTCAAATACTTAAGTCAATGTTATACAATGTGCATTTAACTTTGTGATAGATGTTCAGATAGCCCTTAACATTATGCTGGTTCAGAAGCATATCGAGCATAGTTATTATCCAGGCTTTCAGCCTCACGGCCTACGCTTCTCGGCCTTTTGGCTAAGATCATGTGTAGTATCTGTTCTTTTCATCCAGTCAAGAATGGAGCCATACGTGACAGACCAATGGTCTGAAGGCCGCGAGGTTGGTCGTTAAGTGTTGTCCTTCAGTGGACGTAATAGCTTCTTCGGGAAGCAGTATCAAGTTTGGTTTCGCCGAACGGCCCTTTGCCAGAGGGTCGGGAGGACTTTAGAAAAATTTAAAAAAAAGGTTCAGAAGGCTTCTGATACGCTTTACACAAAGGTAGTGCACTAATAAATTGTGGTCCAGTCATATGTGGTCCAGATATGGGACATATATGCACCATATTTGTCTCCTTAATATGGGATCAATACAGTAAATCTTTGTGTAAGCCATATTTGGTACTGCTTTATATGGGATCAGTATGGAATAGCTTTATATAAACCATATATGGTATTGCATTATATGGTTCATATCTGTTCCAGATAAAGACCTGATCCAGATAAAATTTTATCTGGTCCATGTATGGATTAGATCTGGTTCTGGCACAGATCAAGGTTATATCTGCCCAATTTTTTATTTGGCCCAGATATAAATCCCATACCTGCAGCAGATATGGGCCAAATATGAAATCCATATCTGGCCCATATATGGAATTTCATATCTGGCCCATATCTGGATTTGGAGTAAGGGACTATTCATTATATATCATTTATACATTGTTACAAACACCGAATTAAGTTTGGTGTTGAGTTAAAACTTCCAATGGCGTCGAACTTCGTTTTCTTCTTCATATGTCATTACCAGAATTATTTGAGGAAGAAACACACTTTTCCAGCTTGAAAAGATTCAAAATCGCCTGACGAAAGGCTGTGTTCATGACCAAAATAAATGACTGGATTTATCAGGCTGTTACATTGCATCACTGATCACGACAAAACTTGCTTGGATAATACTAAGGGGAACCTTAGCTACAACACGGCGCAATCCAATGCTTAAAATACCGGGTACGAAAACGATATAGAACGATGCCGTCATTATTAATACCACCTTCGCTCCTCTCTGAGAAGTCTGCCTCATCCGATTCGTCACTCGTCGTCGAATCGGAGGCAATTTTTGTTGCCCTCTGAAGTAACGTAAGAGGAACTCAGAAGTAGCAAATTGATGCAGGTTTGGAATCCTATGGTCAACATTACAACTGTGGTAGTTGCGATGAATATCACCTGTTTTATGAATGCTTCGGAGTCGGTGGTTTCTTCCGTCGGTGAAAATGGAGCTTTCGTTCCCCCTGAATGTGTGAAGTAAACACCTGGAACCATAAAAGCGCAACTCAATGTCACTGTCAAAACGGCGCACACTTTTGCCCTTGTCATTGCAAAGAACACGAGATGACGAGGAGGCCATTTAATGGCGATATATCGGTCCACGCAAATTAGGCAGAGTAAAAGCACAGAACTTAGTATGAAAGAGAGAGTCGACATGGTTAACACAATGAACAGATATAGAACGTCAGGGACAAAGAATGTGATAAGAAACGCTATGTTCGATAGACCGGTTAACATATCAACTAAAGCGAGAGCTTTGTGAAAGATGCATGCTACTTCTCCCATTATAGTTGGTCGTTTATTCAAAATTAAAAAAGACAAAAAGTTGACTGGTAAACCGATCAGTTCAAATACGACTAACAGGTCGTAAACTTCAATTGGTTTTACCGACATTACTGACTTTTTAAAGTTAAATGCAACCTCCTAAGACATTGTTAAGAAAAGATCTGGTATCTGAGAACAACCCTCCTTGCTTTTGAAATATTTGTCTGAGCAATATATTGTATTGAGAAGTGACTGCAAGTGATGTGCTTTTTACTAGTCTGCTCAGTATATACTGAATACAAATTATTGACAGTCTGACATGAAAAAAAAAAAAAAACGCTTCGAGTTGTTACAAGATGGAGAATGAATACGATAAGATGAATGAATGAATAAGATTTCATTTAGAACTGAAATTTCTTTAAAAAAACAATCACACTGGAATTTCATTAAGTCCTTTAAAATACAATGGAATTTCATTAAGAAGAAAGAAAATTACCTGAATTTTTTACCGAAAAAGGCAAAAGCAGTCGCTCCAAACTTATCTTAATCTCGCAATTTTAATTTTATTTCTCTTCAGTATTGCATATTCAAGGTAAACCAACCAACAACTTCTAGTTAATTTAACATGTTATTATCATGTTATTATCACATGGTTCTCAAGAGCCAATCAAGAAACAGGAAGGTCAATTTCGGGTGACCTCATTTCCCCTTTAATCTAATTCATTATGAACGTTTAGTAGAATAATATGATAATTAAAGGAGGGAAATTGCAACAGGAGGAACAACTTTTATCACGAAGGCAATAACAGAATAAGAAAAGATCTTCATAAATTACGTTTTTCTTGGAGGTGTAAAATTGTTACAAGTTTTTAATAATTATTATAAACTTTAAAGGAAGCAAAGTAGCCTATCTGATCATAAATAAGGGTCTTATTGCTTACAAGGATATAGTTCTAAAAGATTAAATTGATTGGGAGGATGAAATGAGGATTTCAAACCAGTCTGTGGGAAATATCATACCCTTTCTTAAGTCCTCCCTACCCTATGGCAAAGGGCTGTTCGGCGAAACCAAACTTTAAATATTATAATAAATAAAGAAAACATTTATAAACTATGGAGCATCCCGAATGCATTTAGCCACAACGTTATTGATGGTAGGCTGCATTTTTGTCTTTTTTATAATGGGTCTAGAGTTTTTGATTATGGTTCATTCATACAAAAGATTTTGAATGAAAACCGACACTGAAAGAAAAGCAAATTTCGTTACTTTTTAAATACAACATTAAAATAGAGCAAGCCCGGGTAAAATTGAGGTCTAAGATGGATGTGTTCATTCATTTCTGTGAGTTTTTACTATCATTGTATAATTATGATTGGTGTATTTTAGAATATACAAATTCATCTGTTCGATCAGTTGCTAGTTTTAAGTATACATTACATTACACGTTATATTAATACAATAATCAACCCCTTCAGGGATGGAAGATTTGAGGTTCGATTAGGGAGTGTTTTACCAAAGACTTTAAAAATAAAACTTCCAGCTGGCATCGCGCGTGATGCTTCGCATAAGCAATGGAATATAGGCTTAACCGTGCAGCTTATAACTTTTCCAGGTAGATGCTCCATGCAAGGTTTTGTTAGGGACAACTCGCTATTCTATGGTAAAACCAGAAGGTTATAACTCGAGGGATAAAACCCGATAAAATCATGGATCTTCTCCATGTTCAAATCTTAACCTGAAGGGCTGATTCACTAAACCCAACCCTTCAGAGCTGTGATAACCACCAAGCTACATCTCAATAAAAAGATATGACTATAAGAAAACCGATGACATTTTTATGCAAAGGGTAGGAAATGGTGAACTATTCCAAATCCCGTGCTTATTTCTGCTTTCTATGACCAAAAGTTTTACTTCGTTAATGACTTTTTCGGTGAAGAGGGAAACTTTTCCTAACTGGCATGTCAGACCAGTTAAGATCAACTTGAAGTGAAAACTGATATTCTCTCTTCGTTTTGGTATTTTCAGAGCTGTTTCATCAGTCAACTACAATTTTCAGATTTATGCTTATCTCCCTGCCCCAATTTATAATGCGTTGTTGCAGCTTGAGTAAGGCAGTGAGGTATTCCATATTGTAAAGCCCTGTACTAGGCCTACTTCAAATATGCATATCAGAGAAGAGTGGAATGATGCTCTTAATACATATGTTGCGAATGAGATACGAAAATACTTCAGTAAATACGGTAAGTTTTTGAGGGTATAACTTCGGTACCCCATAATGGTTTCAATATCGCATTGTTGATTCCTCCCTTTGTACAGATTCGTAAATCGTAACGGACGAAAAGAGCATGATTTGTGCACTTTTTGTGAGCAAAAGTAGGAAAAGATTTTTAGATTTATTCTGCATGTGTCCTATTGCTAAACATCTTTAACTTATCAACGCAATCCATGGAAAATATGCAAATCGTCTGCAAACACCTCCTACTACCGTTTTTAAATGAATTTCATTTCATTTATTTGTTTTTCCACAATATTCGATAGTAAGGTACAATACACAGAAACAAAAGCAGAATGTTACATGAAATCAAAATATTGTGAAGGGAAGCACTCTAAAAAACCCATAGTAGATTGCTCCCAGGAAACAGAAAGAGAAACAAAAAAGAACTAGGATAGTACAAACTAAAAAAGTATATGAGGGCAGGATATAACAAAACAAAGAGAAAACACATAGAAGAAGAATACCTGTCCAAAGTCACACCCTAATTTGTTAATTTATGTTATCATGACTACGACATACTGAGATTAATTACTAAGCTTTCATATTTAAATATTATATTTTTAAATGTAGATTCAAATCTGTAAGTCCCACGTTATCGTTCGTTCGCTCGCAAACAAGTGAACATGCATGTAAGATTAGAACGTTTGCAAATGTTGTAAATTGTAAACATTTTTATCTATTAAACTCTATTATGTTTAGCAATATAACGTGTTTTTGAACGATATGTATAGGATTGAGACATGTGCATTTACTGTTAAGCGTCCAAACATGTTTACAATGTGAGGACAAAAAATGTTCAGAACATCGTTTAATTCTTGAACACTGTTCTTAGAGTGTATAGTATGTCCTGACATTGAACAATATATGATAACATGGCTACGTCACCCTGAGATATCCGGGAATAAATTACTTAGATGGCATATAGAAGAACCATACTTATAAACGTAGATTTAATTTGGGTAGCCCCCCCCCCCCTCACCAACACCTGTATCGCTCGCTCGGAAGCAAGCAAGCTTGGAACTTGTAGGTAAAAATTTTTGGAAATCTTGAAAACCTGAAGTGATTTTGTTTTTCAGTACAGGAAAGAGAAATCAACCTTAATCTAATTTTAGCAGAAAATGTCCAAAACAAACAAAAATAGAAAAAAACCTTTTAATCTGACATTTCACTTAATTTTTAACAATTTTCATTTGCTGCATAAGTCTATAGGTCGTGGTATTGTTGCTGGCTGATGTCCATGTGCTTCTGTGGAGTTTTGTGATTGGTTCTCATTTTTTTCTTTTCTTTAATTACATTTTGTAGGCTATTATTCTTGCCTAGCAGTCTTTACATTGCATTCAGATTGTGTTTGTTAATAGAGAGCGGAGGCTTTTGGAGTGGCCCTTCCATCTCACATAGGGCGCTTAGAGGTTAAAGTTTTCCATCAAGAGACGGTTATGACACACAATCTTATACCTTGAACAATATGCGAAACCTGATAAGCACGACTTGAAATATATTAATCATTTTAAAGGGTTATGCAAAGTTCATCAGTTCATTACTAATTGACTTCGTAATACACATTTTGGCTTTATTTCTGCGAGAAAAACTGCAACTTGTTGACTGTTAAATCAAAGTAATAGATTTACCTTAGTGTGTGAATGGTACAGCCGATGCATGATATAGAAAATTTGCAGAATGATCTTGATCTACTCCAGGGGTAGTCAAATGATTGGACTTTGAGTCCCATCCTGACAAGTGCAGAGTTTTAAATGTATCCGATCGGTGAAAAGGTTCCTTCCCTTGGAGTTATCAATTATACAGTGATGGTGGGGATGAACTTGGTCTTCAAATAATTAGATTTTTTTTAGGTTTTGAGGAGGATAAAGTTGTTCTTATAGGCCTAGGCTAACTGATTCTTAAATGCTAAACTTACCATCACACTGAAAGGGTGGGCAACAACAAAAACACGTACACAGCGTTTATTCGAAGGCGAACGCAACTGTTGCTGTACCGTATGTAGGCTGTATGGTATGACTGGTACACAGCACGCGCGCTTGAGCGATTACGTCGAATTTCATGCACACGCGTTTTTTGTTTCATTAAGGACGCACATGAGCGCGCGCACTCTGAAAATTATCAATTTATGCCCAGGGCGTCTACGCGCTGCACATAGTTACGTATGTGCGCGTAAGAGGGCACGCATTTTTTGTAATATGAGACGCGATACCTCGGAATTGGCTCAGTGGCGTAGCCAGGATGGGATTTTTTGGGGGTCCTAGGTAACAAGTGGGGGGCCTGGTACCTCCGAAGGTCAGGCACGGCAAGACTATCTAAGCGGAGCGCCACCATCGGTTGGCGCGGAGCGTACAAGAAAATTTTGGGCTTTAAAACCCCTCCAGATGGCCGGAAACGGCACTTCCCATGTGTTTTAAGCTGGATGTACCCAGCCTTGAAATACGAATCTCATGTCTGCGACTTCTCAGATAATGAGAATAAAAAATCAATCTATGAAAAATGGTAATACATACACTTTTTAGGGACCCCCAAACTGGGCACATCTGATCTGTGGCCTGGGGATGAGACTGAAGGGAACCGATATCTCCCTTTCCCTTGGGAAATATTGTAAACTTCAGAAGGACGTAAATCGCAAATGCGGCAATATTTGAATGTAAGCGGAGCGCCACATCGGTTGGCGAGGAGTGTACAAGAAAATTTGGGCTTTAAAACCCCTCCAGATGGCCGGAAACGGCACTTCCCACGTGTTTTAAACTGGATGTACCCAGCCGCAAATGCGGCAATATTTGAATGGATTTCAGCTTATCTAAGGCAGTACCTTACCCTTTAACAGGAAAACCAAAAGTAGTTGTGTCCCCCTCTGAGAAACTTAACTTTCTTTCTTTAACTTTCTTTGCGTTAGACTTCCTAGAGGCAAAATGGTGCTATGTTTGGCAAAACTTTAAACTGATTATAGGCCTAAGTTTTAGGATTTTCCCTTTTTGGGGAGCATGAAAAATATCAAAATATTTTTAGTTTTTGCAGAGATTTTACAAGAGACATAGGCCTACATACTACCAAAGAAACAATGTGCAAAATGGTGCAGTATTTGTCCATCGGTACATTACGTAGTCAAAATTAAAATACTACGAAAAAATCTCTCAAAATAATTGAACCGCAAGGCAGAAGTATGGATCATGTGGGAAACACATGAAATCAGGACCTTGTGGACATTTTACAAATCCCCCGGACGCCAGTGCAAACTAGTAAAAAGAGGACTTGTCGAAAAAAATTGTCCTACAGTGGCACTTGTCATGGGCAGGAGTGAGGCACGACATAGGCCTAGGCCTACTTGTTAAGGATGGAAGGGAAGAATTATCCGAAGGCAGTACCTTACCCTTACCTGCTTACGGCATATTTTGTGTATGATAAAGTATAGGAATGGTCGTGTAAGAGTGGTCTCCAGTGTACAATTGCCTTATTTTCAGTAAATCAATCAGCCATCTGAAAGGCAGACAGGGTCTTAACCTAACAAAGTCACATTAAAGTTTGTCGTCGAGACTTTCGTTTCATCTTCTAAGTGAAATGCAGTAAACGACAATGCAGATCACAAACGGTATCTAATTTAGTGAAAGTAGGCAAGTTATTACTTGATTTCATTCGATTGTCATACGATGATTTTTTTAATTTTTACACATTTTATTTATTTACTGTTTTGAAGGAAATACTTAAGGTTATGTCCGTTCAAACACTTTACTTTTTTTCAATTACTTTATCAGGACGCAAAAAATGTGGGGGGGGGGCTGAGGAAAATCTGGGGGGCCTAGCCCCCCCCCCCCAGGCCCCCCGTGGCTACGCCACTGAATTGGCTCTTATTTGTGGGCATGATACGGCCAAAGTAAGTTTCTCGGTAAATACTGTTGGGTTCACCTACATAAAGTGAATGTTTCCCCTACTAAGTTATGTCCATAAATACCGAAATACGATGTTGTGAATTCCCAATGACAGGCCAGGCTCAGCCCATTTGAAATCCGAAAGCGATGGACACGGTTAGCAACACTGTACCAGGGAGCTCACAATCATCGAATCATGTGCATGGTAACGTGTGTTAGCGTGCTCATCATTGCAAACACCGGTGCTACGACAACAGTGAGCGTGTCACTAACTACATTGTGAATTGTGCATTGAACAATGACTGCTTAGTATTCGCAATAACACCTTCACCAAATAGCTCATACAGTAAAAGGGCGCTCATAGCGGGGACGCGCTTGTTGAGGATTGTCCATGCATGTTCATAGCTTTTCTGTATAGCGCCCGAACTGCGTCTTCCTTGCACAAAAACAGAACTGTTTTTACACGCGCCCATATGCACGCGAACATATTGTCCAATGATTTGCTCCAAATCCCCACCATGGTACGCGCCTTTCGCTCTGTATGTTGGACGAGTATTGTGATGCAATCGTTTTCATGAAGTTGCTTAGACAAGATAACTTTACTGAGCGTAACATTAAGCCCGGGTCCCACTTACGCGATTCAACTTTCAACAAGTTGAGCGATTTTTCAAGCAACTTTCGACGCAACTGTGTGCTGTTCCCACACGCGCAACTCTCGTGCAACATTATTTTGTGTTGCCCATGGAGAGGTCACCCGACTAGGATAATAATATAGGTGATGGTGAAGATTCCCGGAAGAAGGCATTTGTACCCCTCCTTGTCATTTGACGAAAGGAATCTGAGAGATGTGATTATATAGGCCTACGAAGAAGCCTGGACCGTATCATGGAAGTAACACCTCCCTGGAAGAACTACCTTCCAGTTGTTGTCAATGGAAATTTTTCTTCCTGGAAAGAAGTCTCAAGTGGTGTACCACAAGGTTCTGTTCTTGGCCCACTTCTTTTCTTAATTTTCATAAATGATATTGACAGCTCTATCACTTCCAGTATAAGTAAGTTTGCTGATGATACAAAGCTCTATAGAAAGGTTGGAGGAAAGGATGATTCTTTATTGCTTCAGAAAGATCTGGATAGGTTATTTTCATGGTCTCAGACTTGGCAAATGTCTTTTAATGCTGATAAGTGCAAAGTCCTCCACTTTGGTTCTAAGAATCCCCACCATGATTATACTATGAATGGTACTAATTTGAACAAAGTGACTTCTGAGAAAGACCTTGGTGTAGTTATTACAGGAGATTTAAAGTCATCTAGGCAGTGTGCAGCTACTGCTGCAAGGGCAAATAGGGTGCTTGGGTTGATCAGGAGGAATTTTAAGAGTTTTAGTAAAGAAATTGTGCTAAATTTGTATAAGCAGCTGGTTCGACCCCATCTCGACTATGCTGCACAGGCCTGGAGTCCCTTCTTTGAAAAGGACAAATTGCTTTTAGAGCAAGTTCAGAAGAGAGCTACCCGACTCATACCTGAGGTTAAAAATCTACCTTATTCCCAAAGGCTTAAGCTGCTTGGGCTTACCACTTTGGAGCTGAGAAGGATTAGGGGGGACATGCTCCAGGTATACAAATTTCTATCTGAAGGGAATCCTTTGTTAGCTTGCAGTTATTTAAAGGTCCAGAGTAATCCTCGGGTTAGAGGCCATTGCAAAAAGCTTGAAAAGTCTTTTGCTAGACTTGACATTAGGAAGTTCAGTTTCTCTCATAGGGTTGTTAGTGAGTGGAATAGCCTGCCTGAGTGGGTTGTTAACTCCACATCAGTGCACCGTTTTAAGGTTAATATTGACAAGTTTTTCCATGACTGTGGTAGAATCTAATCTTTCTGGGCTCTTTAGGTGTTGGTGGTTTGCTTTGTTTTGGGGTTTTTTTTTGGATTACAGGGCATCTTATGGGGCCTTTACAGCCCTCCTTTGCCCTTTAACCTGTTATGTATGTTATGTTATGTTACCTCGGACAAATCATAAAACACATGCCTGTCATGACCTTTCGGCCGGACTGAGTTGAATAGGACAATTATCAGACTAGTGGGCATGGCGTACGAGGCGCGGGGAATTAAGAGGCAAGGCCACTCCCAATATTTACAAAATATGAGTTTTGTGGAAGTGTCTAGAAAGATTCGCGTCTAAAAAGTTTGGCATGTTTAATTATACGTATATTCTAACAGCTTATGAAAAGCAATCATCACTGAGCTTAACTTCACTCTAAAAAATATTTAAACGATTTTGTTTAAAAATTAGGATACTCACGAAAATGAGTATTTCTACTCGAAAAAGGTGAGTACTTCAACTCAATTTGTGTAAAATTTTGCACATATTCAGCAATTTGTGTAAAGGTTTACACAAATTCAGTTGAAGTACTCACTTTTTTGAGTAGAAATACTCATTTTCCTAAGTATCCTAATTTTTAAACAAAATCGTTTAAATATTTTTTAGAGTGTTCATATTCCTGCACAACGTACTACAATAAGTTCTCTAATTGCTGAATGTCAAATTTTTATCAAAAAATTGCAAGAAGAATAGAAAAGCATCACAGTCAAGGTCAGATTTAAACATGAAAAATCAAAAAATAAACATTCGCTAGACATTAGGTGACAAGCTTAAAAAATTAACTATTTTTCAGTACTTTGTCATCTATAGTTTTGCGCAACACAATTTTCTAAAATATCCCAATGTCGTGTTTTCAAAATTTTCCCCCAAATAAAATGTCATCCTTCATAGTCACATTTAAATCTTCAAGAAAAATCAAAAAAAAAAAAAATACACAAATATTCGACACAGCTTAAAATGGAGGAAAATCAAACAATTTTGACTTGACTTGTATACCGTCCTCTTGCCGACAGTACGTACTGTAGTCTGGCCAGTGCTACCACTAGTCTTATCCATGCCCGTAGCCAGCCCACGTGGAGGGGTACGTGGGTCTTTTTTCCAAGATGTGGACCTTTTTCCAAATACGGAAGCAGCTGGCGCGTGCCGTTAGCATGCATTTGCTAGGGGTCCGGGACATGCTTCCCCCGAAAAATTTGAAATCTGCAGATCTCCTGCAATCTGGAGCATTTTAGAGGACTTTTGAACACAACAGAAATCCTTTTAACCAGGAATTCCACACAGTATGCCACTTTTTTGACGGGAAAAAATCGTGTATGTAGGCCTAATCTGGAAAAATGGACCTCCCTCAAGTTGGGGTAGGTCGTTCGAACGCTCCGACCTTTCCTGGCTACGGGCCTGTTATCTCACGTCTAACAAGTAAATTCTAAAACTGAATTGAACGCTAAGTAGTGTTATCAAGTTTGCTTTCATGCACTTAAAAACACTAACGTTAGTGTTTTGTGTGACTTCAAAAGGTGACGTTCAAATTTAATATGAAGAACGTATTTCCATAATGATCATGGAAAATGACGTGATACTGTAAATTACAGTCCCCCTTCATGACCTAACGTTACACACGCTCCATATTTATAAGCATAACGATTGAGTGCTAGGCCTAGACCTAGGCTAGGTAAATTCCACGACTGATTTGCCGATCGTCAGGTTTACTGTATCATCATATGATTTTAGACCCTGAGGTAACCTATGACGTTGGTAACATAAGATGTGTGTTCTGATGTCAAGATCGGTCAAAGTCGCAAGGTACAACGTATTATTTACCAGTGTTGTAATCGAGTCACTTGATGTCGAGTCACGAGTCACCTCGAGTCACAAGGTGTCGAGTCTCGAGTCACATCGAGTCTCTAGCAATTCTAGTCGAGTCGAGTCATGTCGGAGTCTTCCCTCAGCTCGAGTCGAGTCGCTTCGAGTCTTTCGAAAGCTTTGAGGGTCCCGTGAGTCGAGTTGCCTCTGTCAGAATGTGTTTATTTTCTTTGAGTCACTCTAGGCTAAGTCATCTTATCTCTTACATGCTGAGTTACCTCGAGTCCATGGTGTGATAGGTTGATCTTTTGCAAATGCAGTACTTTGCTTATTGTGACTGCACACTTTTGTTGGAGGAGTGGGTCATAGGCGTACAGGGGTAATTTTCTATGAGGGAGCCAGAGCATGTTTTGCCCGAATAACGTCACCGTTTATCATGTCACCGAATAAACCAACTGCTTTCACCCGAATTGGGAGGGCGAGTGCCCCATGCAGGGGAGGAAGGTGAATGATGTCCACACTTGTACTTTCATGTGAAATGTGACTTCACAACCCTAAATGTGAAGATTGTAATACACACATTAACTTTAGTATTATATTAATCTTTACACATTGAGCAGTGACATACTGTAATTCATCTAATAATATGTTTGTCATAAAAGAACACTCAGATATAATCAAGTACCTTAACTCCTACATTTTAAAGCTTTCATTGAGTCTCAAGCCATACATGTACAACAAACTTGGCAGTATGCCTCCGCACATATCCTCATCATATAGACCTGCGATACACCCTACTGCTGCGAACATATAAACACCATTGCTACCAGTTACACGGCACTAAGGCCCCAATGTTACGTAAACAATTCATAATCATAACAGGCCAAATCTGTGGTTCATTAGCAGCCACGGGTGTTCCCTTACACTAACTGATTTCGTTAATCTAAATCCACGATACCAATAACATATGTTAATCACCAAATACCAACTGAATAGGCCAAATGGAAATGAAATTTTGTTCGTCACATCTTCAGCTACTTCAAGTCAAAATACCACATACTAGAACATGAAGAGAGGCGAAGGAAATCGGTCATCTATCTATGGAGCTGAGCGTAGTATACTACGCTAGGCACTAACTGAGCTGAGGTCTAGGGAAATCTTAATATTTACGCGTACCATTATTAGTACTGCACTAGTCCGTAACTACAGTGCGCTCAGGACACTCAGCTTCGCTTCGAGAAGTTTGTTGTACGAGTTATCTCGTGAAGTTTACATGTTAAGCAGAGCTGTATGTTAGGATCCCCTATGTACAGATTTGAGCGCATACAGAACTGGATAAAGCAGGAACGAACGGCCGTTGGTTTGCATCCGATGATGAAAACAATTTTTAGTTTCTGTTTTATTACTCTCGGGTGTGACTCGAGTCATTGTAGAAAAAGACTCGAGTCAAGTCGAGTCATTCACTTCTGTGACTCGAGTCACGTCGAGTCTTTCCAATTTTATTTTATGGTGACTCGAGTCACGTCGAGTCTTTAGCAAGTGGTGACTCGAATCGAGTCGAGTCCCGTGAGTTTAGGACTCGAGTCACCGAAATCGTGACTCGAGTCAGACTCGAGTCACATCTTTGACTCGAGTCATTACAACACTGTTATTTACAGTTTAAGTAGGCCTAACCCGTTTCCAAACATCACAAAATTAGCCACCCGCCTGTACTGGACTGAGTCTATGCCAATTAGTGCAGTTGTAACGATATAGTGCTGGCTTGATATGTTGTAAACAACGACAACGTTGCAATAGCTAGGCTGTACTGATCATTGTGTACACTATGTATGTATGCTAGGCTCTACACTCGCTACTCGAACTCACCTTTCGATCGCATTTGTACCTGCTGTACCAAATTTCGTGGCAAAATTTTCCAAAGCTAGTCTTAAATAGGTCTGTTAACTGTTTATCCTTCGAGTCCGTTTGCCAGAGAAATTGTTAAAGCACACACGTCTTCTCTAAATACGAACTTAATGGGCTGTCTTTACTGCCATATTTACCAACTTTGTGTTCGCTTGATCAGTCAAATTTCGCGGAAAGCACAGTTCAACGCATGCGCAGTTCGAAAGTTGATTGTAAAGTTGCAGCAAAATAGAAAACATGTTCTATTTCCTGCAACTATGAATCAACTCGACCGAGTTGAATCGATTGTAAAGTTGATTCTCGGTCCCACTACGCAACTTTTGTATCAACTTGGTTGAAAGTTGAATCGCGTAAGTGGGACCCGGGCTAGTTTCACATCTAGATGAGCGTTCTTAAATAGGACGGGGTTTGTGCAGCCACTTGCGTCATAATAGTCAGGTGACTTGTTGCTGCATTTTTCGAAATTGGATTTTCAACGTTTTCCTTCAAATATCCTTTATGCCGAATTGTATAGGTTTTTAATGGGGTGTAAGATGGTATTTGTAAAATACTGTATCGAATCTTGCAATACACAAAAGTTTTTGTGGCCGTGTCATGCCCACTTTGATTTGTGTACATGATAGACAGGCAAACCGAATGAGTGGCACGTTTGTCACCGTACACACCGGAAAGAGACGACTGGTTGTTCGAGACACTGGAAATTTGGACCTAATTTTTGCCTCCATGCATGAACATTCCGCCATATTTTACCTTGCTCTATAATCAATAAATACTTTTAGGTTTTGTCCCGAAGGAGGGCGTACTTTCCGCTCTGTGACTAAGAGTATTTATTGACTCCAAGGTCAAAATGGCAGAACGTCCGAAAATGGAGGCCCAACCCCCCCCCCCCCCAAAAAAATACGAACTTGCAGTGTCTCGACCAAACCAGTCGCTACTTTCCTGTGTGCACTTTCCCGGCCCTAACAGTTGGCTACTTTTAGGGCTTGCCTGCGTATGGGCATGGGGTGCACAGAATTAGCTTCAACGTACTCCGCAGTGCGTTTCAAAAACGCAAAGGAATAAAACGCAGGCCCTTTAAATACACCACAAGTACTTTTATTGCGCGCACTAACGAAATCGGGTTATGTGACGCGCTGCCACAACCAGATAATGATCGGATAACGTCTGTTTGTACACGCGTGCGCGTCCTCAACAGAACAAAAATACGCGTGTTTATGAAAGCCTGAGCACGCGCTCAAGAGCGCGTTCTTTTTTGTCATAGCCTACATACAAGTTACTTGCAGATCATGTTGTTTTCTCGTTTAAAGAGGGCATGACACCGCCAGAGTAAGATTCTCGGTAAATGTTCTTTGGGTACACTTTGACATAAAGTGAATGTTTTTCCTGCTAAATTATGTCCATAAATACCGAAATACGATACCGAAATACGACGTTGTGAATTCCCAATTACAGGCCAGGCTCATCCCATTTGAAATCCGAAAGCGAAAAAACGTAAGTGAGCGCGTCTCAAGATGGTGACGTCATTGAAGGCAAGGTTAGCAACACTGTACCAGTGAGCTCACAATCATCGAATCACGTTCACGGTAACGCATGTTAGCGAGTGCATCATTGCAAACACCGGTGCTACGATAGCAGTCAGTGTGGCCACTGACTTCATTGTGGATTGTGCATTGCGCGGTGACTGCTTAGGTTTCGCAATATCACCTTTACCAAACAGCTCATACAGTAGAGACGCGCTCGAAGTAAGGACGCGCTCGTTGTGGACTGCCCATCCTGTTCTGTACAGCGCCCGAACCGCGTTTTCTTGCACAAAAACAGAACGGTTTTTACGCGCGCATATGCACGCGAACATTTTGGCCAATGATTTGCTCCGAATCTCGACATATTCCGCACCTTTCGCTCTGTAAGTTTGACGAGTATTGTGATGCAATCGTTTTCATGGAGTTGGTAAGATAATATAACTTTACCGAGCGTTACATTTAGATGCGCGTTCTTCAATAGGGCGTGGTTTGTGCCGCCAATTACGTCATTAACGTCAAGCGACCTGTTGCGGCATTTTTCGAAATTGGAATTTTTGATGTTTTCTTTTAAATATCATTTATGCCGAATTGTAGAGGTTTTTAATGGGATGTGAGATGATATTTGTAATATACTTTATCGAATCTTGCAATACACAAAAGTTTTGTGGCCGTGTCATGCCCACTTTAAATATTAGTATGCGATGCGTATATTTTGATCTTGTAAGCAGCTGCTGATGTCTTCTCAGTCAATAGTGAGCTTTAGACTGCACGACGCGGACTTCAGCTACAACCCAATGACGTCACCTATTGCGTAGCCACTGCCATTTCACAACTTGGTGTAGCGTTTTTTCGCGTTGCGTTCGAAAACGGCATAGACACAGATGACGTCACTTCGTTGTAGTAGATGAGGTCCTCGTCGTGAAATCTAAAGCTCCCTAGTGTGAAATACTCACGGACTTCCTATACACGAATCCGGAGAGCAAGTGATGGTCTGATTTCAGTCGACCATTACTGGGGTCCATCATCTTTTAATCGTTCGATTTCCTTACTTACCTCTATCATGGATGATTGTACACTAATTGGTATCTTAAATTCTCCAAGTTCACTAAGAACGAGGGTTTGAAATTCATGTAAACAATAAATAAAGACGGTTTTAGGCTGATGGACCCCACTAATGGCGGCCTACAGTCACTAAAAACAAGCGCTAATCGGATTCGTCTATACATATGGACAGAGCATACTGCACGGTATATTGTCGCTACCGTACGTGTGAGAAAAAGCGCACCAAGATGGCCGTCTGCTATGGTTCTATGTGAAAGTTTGGACTTGCTCAAGTATATTCCCATATTTTGCAAGAAAGTTGAATTATTTTTGAAATAGGGCAAGGTAAGGTCAAAATCACTTCAGGTATTGCAGGAATATGATATTGTTTTCCATTCATATTTTTAACTTTTGCTTGAAATATAACAGAGTCGTCGCCACTTTAATCAGAAGATTTATAGCTTCACGACGGTCATCTTGGTGGACCTTTTTTGTCCCAACCGGTGTCGACCATCTACGGATAGGGCGTATGCGTTACATGCTCTGTCCATGTATAGAAGTCCGTGGAAATACTGTACACTTGGTGTTTTGGATATTTAGTGTACTAGGATTTGCAATTCAAGGACTCACACGCGAAGGTAAGTGACTATTGTCCATTCCAGTAAAGTCTATTTTATCTATGGTAGACTACTAAGGCCTCCATTCGTAATCGACACCCAGGGTTTCGTGGTGAATCCTCTTGCTAAGAAAACGTTTTGTTAACTTGCTTTACATTCACGCTATATGCGTTGTATCAAAATCAAACGAAGACAGTAATTAACAGTGTGTATGCCTAAGCGATGCGGCTCAGTAGGCAACTTGTTATCCTTTACCTTCGCTTTACGACTCTGAGAGTTGAAAATAAATCTCATATATAGGCGACATGCCACTAATTTGTGACGCCAACTTTTGCATAGTTGGACTCAATGTAAAATGATGTTCCTACAGCAACAAAAGTATTGTTGTTCCTTTACTCTTTGAGAATTGCGAGGAAAAACACACCTCTTCTGAGGTTTCGAAAATCGCCAAAATGTTGTCGCCACAGTACAACGCCTGACCATCGGAGACTAAACCATTGTGTACCTTGCTCCTGCTTTCGAATTGGCCGAAATTTTGTACAGGGCATGTATTAGACCTGGGTCTCTAGTTAATAAATACTCTTAACTCTGTGACTGACATCATATGCGCAAAGTCTATATGCGAACAAGAAAGCACGTATTCCTTTTGGCATATGAAAGGCGATATCTCGAATTAACTTTGAATTTGTGCACAACATACACATGCATCCCGGGTGAGTCATAGAAATCCTAAGCTTTAGCTGAAGCTTAAAATTTCTCTGGGTGAATGCCATGTATGTTACCGAAAGTACACACACGAAAGAAATTAGGCTACTGGTTGTTAGCGAGACTGCAAATCTGAACCTAAATTTTGCCTTCATGCATGGACATTCCACCATTTTGACCTTCGACTCTAGGCAATTAATACTCTAAGTTACAGAAAAAAAGTACGCCCCTTTGCAGGCAAAACAAACCAACACATACAAAAACAGACTGCTGATCTATCAACCAGTCGAAAAGTCTGCTACACGTGTAGGGCCCACTCTTATGCGTGCGGCGTGGTTACACGGTTCCATTGCTTTTCCCCAGATAAATCCTAAGCTTTAAAGCTTAGAATTTTTATTTTTGCCCCCAAGGATGACGTCAACGTGTCGTCAATGCATAAGGTCTATAAGCAATGGTTATCAATTGATAGTAAGTGCTTCCTGTATCTGTTGGTGCGTTGGTGCGTCTCTCCAAAGAAAGACGTACTTTCTGATCTGTGACATCATATCGAGAGTATGCACTGAGTATATAGTTCAGTGAGAGTATCACGTGACGTCAGGGCGTTTCACTGGATAGAAATGACAAAAGGCAGTAGTTGCGTTACCGATACGGGCGAACAACAGCAACTTAGTAACAATTGTTGTGAAATGGACGCCTGGATGGAAAAACAGAGTGATGCACAACGCAGTGACGTAGATGCATAAGCCTTATGCATGAAGTTTGCGCGCAACAAAGGCGCCTGTACGCACACAATTAAACATCGCTTTTATGACGACACAATCGTTATCAACAGGTTTGTGTGTATACATGGTATGTGTATTTAGGGGATAAATGCGAGGGTGCCCGGTCTTAAATGTGATTTAAGACCGACGATGACGTCATCATAGAGGCTGAGTGGACCGAGGCGATAGCCGAGGTCCGCTGCCTCTGTGATGACGTCATCGTCGGTCTTAAATCACATTTAAGACCAGGGCACCCTGCTTTTATCCCCATTCATAAATACTTTGATAAAAATGGGTGAAAAACATGAAAGATTTGAAAAAAAATTGGGCAAATTTTGGAGATCAAGTTTTAATTCTCCTCAGTTTTTTAGCCCCCATTTAGACGTATCAATATATTGAACTTGAATTGTTGCTAGCAAGACGAACATTCTGAACTGCATGTCCCGACCGATACGTTCATAATCATCTTTAATTTGCTTCATTTTCGAGAACTATATCGGCTATTTTACAAGCAAATGTTTTAAACAGAAAAACACTGATCACAGTATCGCATCGTTTTGGAGATGAGGTTGAGCGAAATGTCAAGGAAAGTTACTAACTTCTCGTTATCTGTGTTTACAGTTGTGCGATAGCTAACGTTACATACCATATATATGCAGTAAGAGTGAGTGACAGTGTGTGTGGTTAGCAGATCATACTGCGGGAAGGATATGTAGACGTACAGGTAGCCTAGTTGATGATATGGGTCACACACGGTGATATAAATTCTTCGTAAGAGATGGAAGCAATTTTTAAAAGCGCTTTAGCCTTTAAAGACTGAGGTTACAGGCAAACTATACCAGGCTTCCTTAGTGCATTGCCACTCAGACTACTGAACTTCACGATTTCTTTGCTAGCCTGTGGGCCTAATAACGACTCGAGTAACGTTACTGTTGTTTCGCTGTTTATACAGTAGCGGAATTAGTAACCTCAGCACTGTCACTCTGCCAAAGCCTGTGTATATTGTCTCTAACGTTAACAGTTATAGGCTTACTTATTTAAGTCACGTTTTATTTGACCCCTCCAAATTTAGGAGTGGATTAACACGTTAACAACAGTGCCAGTCGTCGCAGCTCAGTGCAGTTCTAGCCTAGGGCATAGACCTATAAAACAGAATGTGGGGAGTTTAAAAACGGAAACTCACCCGAAGAATCAATACTTGAAATTCCCAAGTTGAATAACTTCAAAAGATACCATTTTTTTTTTTTTTTTTGCAAATGTAAATCGCTTTGGATGCAATTCGTGTGTAGTATGTGTTTTCATTTCCTTCCGTGTTTCAACAGAAAACCTAACAACTACCAGGTTATATTAAAGCCCTCGACCGATTGAATGGCGATTATATCAAGGAGCTAATAAATTTCCATGAGTCCAAACAACCCGTATTAATAACCCTAATCAAAGAGTGTCTCAATCTGGTGTTAGATGTTTTTCAACGGTTTTGCTGGTCTAACGTAACTAACCCGCCCCTTGTAGTAATTTGATACAAGCGTAAAAAACTGATAATTAGGTAAATGGCATACTGTCCCGTACTGTACTGTACTGACTATAGTTTTTTAACTATCAGAAAGGACACGACATTGAAAGGGGGAGGGAGTGGAGTTTAAGAGATCGTGAGAGAATTTTGGTGCGTTGGTTCCCTGACAACTCCCTGGTCCGAATATCTAAGATTTGAGTCGCAATAAACATTCTATACGTCAAGTTCTGTTGTCAGTTACATAGCCTACGTATCCAGAATAATTTCAATATTAATCCATAATATTATTGGCGTGACAGTTATTAGCTGATGCAATCATCCTTTCATGTGCTTAACTTCTCGGTAAGGATGCTAAACCAAAATGTATTTTTAGCTTAAAATGGAAGCTATTTTCCATCCACGTTTCCCATTGGCTTAGGATTCACAACTACATGGATGTTTATATGAGATAAGCGTTCTCTTCTCTGATTGGCGAACCATTTTTTTTTTTGCTTCGCTATCTTCACCCAGGATGATATCGAGGGTATGGAACGCCCCAACAGACATGCCACCATGGGCGTCCGCAGAAATTTTTACAAGAGGGGGCAAGGTCCTTCATGGATGATTGAATTGTGTACACTATCTAAGCGGAGCGCCACCATAGGTTGGCGCGGAGCGTACAAGAAAATTTTGGGCCTTAAAAACCCTCCAGATGGTCGGAAACGACACTTGGCGAGTTTTCTAAGCTGCATGCACCCAGCCCTGAAACAGGAATTTCATGCCTGTAATTTTTAGATTTTTAGAATTTTAAATGTAAAAAACTGTTGAAGGGAAATCTGCCTCTCGGTCACGGCCTAGGGACGTCCTATGCACGATAAATTTTACAACTGTCAAACAGCCTATAAAGGCCTATATCCGTTACCCAATTATGAATCATACCCCCCCCCCCCCCAATATTCACCTTGTATATCCCAGTTACATCCACGAGTCGCCACTTGAGATCAGCACGGGACCAAACCAAGACCAACGCATTCATCAATAGTCGGATGCAATATGCACACTACATACCTGACAACTAGTACAATTTTGGCATAGTTTTTACAATTACAAATTTCCAATGGATATCACGAATGATGGTCCACAAATTACGATTTCACTATCCACCATACCATCTTCTCTTTTGCTATTCCTGGTCAAATGTCCGCATATTTCACGAGTAAGAAACTGACGCTGTGAGTGAAGATATTTTGATAATTTATTTTTAATTTTTTTATTTCAATTTTTGATTAATTTTTTCACAAGTTTGATTTTCCAGGGGGGCAAGTGCCCCCTTTGCCCCCCTTTGAGGACGCCCATGATGCCCACGTCGAAAGGGTTACCCTGACTGAAGTGGAGGGAGGTCCCCCCCCCCTTAAATGCAAAATGGTACTGTATCTTCCATAATTTATGTCCCCTTGGTTAAAAGGATGGGGAGTACATCCCCTTCCCCTCCCTCATTATAAGCATCCATGCCAGTGGCACAGAAAGACAAAGAACAATATCAAAAAAATTATGCAACGGTTGTGTGTGCACTTATTCATTCTTATCTGTCAACATCATGTAACACATATAACACTCTGACAAATTACAAATATAAAACAAGAAGTCCAATCTTGTTGGTGTGTGATAAGAATTGTCAAAAGTTATGAGAAATTCATGTAACCTCATAACTTAATGAATTACAAAAAAAGCCGACTTGTAGTTCCGATCATCAGCTAAATAATTATGACAAATAATAGCACAAATTGATAATAACTTATCCTTCATCCATTACTGTTTTCATCGAATCCCAAACCTATTTGTACCCATCACATTCTACCCCAGCACACTTAAACTCTCATATTGTACTGCAATATGTCAGTCTTTTCAACCCTTATGCTCTTAAACTAGAGCATTTTCCTAGAGGGGTATATCCCCTCCAAAAGTACAATTCAATTTCACATTTTCTTTAGCATAGTGGGTGGAACTCGCACAGGAATATATCAACTATATCGACAGTATCAACAAGTTTTCATTGTTTTATGGCATAATTCATGATCTCCTTTTACGATATATTTTCTTCTCTTAATTATGTGCTCCATAATTCTGTATAGTATTTTTACACGTTACACTATAGCTTCAGTAAACTATTTACACAAGTACACACTTTCTTCCAGTGGACCATACCTGGAAAAAGCTTCGGTGGGGCTTCAAAAGATGGGGTCAAGGGCCTGCAACGGTGCCTTGTTGGATTCCATGCAGAAAAACTCCGGCCGGGTCAAGGGGAGCACAAGAAAGCTCTTTGGTTTTACCTTCTCTCTGAGTGAAAAGTTGTCTCAGGATAGGTATATCTGGTATAGTGTTGGGGAATCAGGGAGTCTTTGACTGGAAGTACATGCTCCCCATTCCCCCTGGTTCCCTCACTGCCAACAACCGCATGTCCGAAACTTTAGCCATTGCATGAAGCTGTGGCCGATGACGCAGTTAGAGGCAAGGATTACGCTGAACTTAGTGACCCCAGAATTATTTTAAACTTATGCGTACATAGGTTAACCTCCGGCAATGATGCCGAACGATCTACAGAGTGTGTGTGGGGGGGGGGGGGGTTCACCACTTCGAAAAGTAGTCCCAGGGACCTTAGAGGAGGGTGTCCCCTAACCCTTTGGAAAAAAAAAATAATTCCTTTATTATGCTTTAGCGGAAAATGAGAAAGAAAAACAGCACAATGGGTATTCTCTTTTTAAACCCCAAATACTGTGTTTCCGAATTCGGTTTTCACTCACATTTGAAGTTCTAAGGATTAGTTATATCAGCTTTCGACGTCTCTAAAAGGGGAAATTAGAAGGTGTCTGGACGGCCGGCCAATGGGGTGAAATTCAGTTCTTCCAGTGAACCAAAGCTTTGTTATTGGTATCATGCAAGTACATTCCTTTTGATTCATTTTAAATTGATCACAAAATAATGTTGACGATGTAATCACAGTTTTATTTTTTCATTATTCTGAAAAATTGACCGACTTTTATCGTCGTACTCCAAAAAAGAGAAAGCCCCCCCCCCCCACGATCCACCCCATGAACTCAGCTGGTTTTTAATCGGAATTAATTATTCGTTTAAAGAGCTTTCTTGCTCTTAAAAACTCACACAAAGTTAAACCACGAAATGTTCTAACGCTTGTACTGTTACAAAACACTGATGAAAAATAATAAAATGTCGTGCATGTTTAGAATGAAGGTTTGAAAAAAAAAAACAAGCTGTTTTCATTTATTTCCAGAGTTCGGAAAAGGTTTCAAAGCTGATTAATGATCGAGCGCTACTGCATTAGGGTTTCCACTTTGCGGCACCCGAAAATTTGTTTTTCAACAGCTAAATAATTACAAACAAGGACCTTATACTGGAGAGATTTCATAATTTTATGAACGAGTTACAAAAGTCGCGCTGTACTTGACCTGTGTTACTTGATTATTTGGTGTCAAATTTCCGAACTTTTCATGTTTTAAAGCCAGCTCGGCAATTGACCTCCTTCCGTACCTACGACACTAACTAGTATTGACATTGACATTTCCGAGCCCTTTTGAATTTATTTTGTCTGTTTATTTACACCTCTCACAATTCCTTTAAATAAATTTTGCTTGAATATGTTGAATTAAATTTATATTTGGGGTGTGACTACCATTCGGGGAACATCAATGCCCCCATAACTTCCCAATAACTCATGCATGCTCAAGTCGCGAGTTTGTCTGAATCTACTCTACCGTTAAACTTTTCTAAAACAAGAGAGGAAGTTAAAGGGGTATCCGACGTGCGCCCATAAAGTTTATATATAATGCCATATTTTCAGACGGGTTAAATGAAAACAAGGTAATACTGAAGATTTACGTCATATGCGGCGAGGAACGGAGCAGGCTGTTCCCTAAACTTCCGCAAGCCCTTCACTTCAGCCAGGAGTCTAGAAGAATTGAATGAACCATTTCAATTTTAAGTTCTCAACAAGTCCGGTATGGTTTTAATTACACAAAAACTCCTAAGCCGGTCCAAATTCTTTCAAAACTTTGCTCGACTTTTAAAGAAATACTGTCATAGTAAATTTCGATAAAATTTCAAAAAGATAATAAAAATTTAGTATGCAATCTGAAAGTTAATAGAAAAACAATTTCTACTTCAATCTGACTACTTAAACTTGCAAAACACTTGTTGTTTAAGATTAGCAGTCTGGCGTTGGGCTTACAAAGAATTCAATTTAGTAATCCGCAATATACTTTTGCAACGAATTATTTTAAGATTGTAAACTTTGTTAAAAAGAAGATTTTGCCCGGACTTACGTGCTGAGATGGCTCAGTTTTCTATTAGGACGAAATTAGCACATATTACGAGGGTTTCAAGTTTATGAATAACACGAAAAGACATGTTTCTGTAATCACCTTGTTTTATTCGAAGATGGACTACACATAACACGCTTCGACCGCAAACTGGATTGTGAGCATCAAAAATGTCCAAGTAATGGTAGATCAACTGCCCTGCAATTCACTGTGTGTTACAATTATATATGTTACAAACACCAAATTAAGTTTGGTTTGGTGTTATAACTGCCAATGGCGTCGAATTTTGTTTCCTTCTTCGTATGTCATTGTTAGAATCATTGAAGAAAGTAATAAACTTGTCCAGTTTTAAAAGATTCGAAGCCGCCTGACGGAAGGCTGTGTTCATGACCATATAAATGACTGGATTTATCAAGCTGTTGCATTGCATCACGGCAAAACTGGCTTGGATAATACTCACAGGAATCTCAGTTACAAAATAGCTGAACCCAATGCTTAAAAGACGAGGTAAGAAAACGATATAGAACGATGCCGTCATTACTAACACCACCTTCGCTCCTCTCAGAGAAATCTGCATCATCCGATTCGTCACTCCTCGTCGAACCGCCGGCAATTTTTGTTTTCCCCTGGAATATTGTACAAGCGCTCTCAGCAGTAGCACATTGATGGAGGTTTGGAATCCTATGGTTGAAATCACCACGATGGCAGTTATGATAAATATTACCTGTTTCACAGATACTTCGGAGTCGGTGGTTTCTTCCGCCTGCGAAAATGGGACTTGAGTTCCTCCTGAATGTGTAAACCATATCTGCGTAACACTAAAAGCGCAACTCAATGTCACTGTCAAAACGGCGCACACTTTTGCCTTTGTCGTTGAAAAGAGCACGAGATGACGAAGAGGCCATTTAATGGCGATATACCGGTCCACGCAAATTGCGCAGAGTAAAAGCGCAGAACTTAAGGTGAAAGAAATAGTCGACATGGTTAATACCATCAACAGATATGGTACGTCTGGGACAAAGAATCTGATAACAAACGCCATGTTTGAAACACCGGTTAACATATCAACTAAAGCAAGAGCTTTGTGAAAGATGCATGCTACTTCTCCCATTAATGTTGGGCGTTTATACAAAATTAAAAAAGAGAAAAAGTTGACTGGTACACCGATTAGTCCAACTACGACCACCAAGTCGTCGACTTCAATTGGTTTCACCGACATGACTGACTTTTAAAAGTTAATTGCAACTTCCTAAGATATTGTTAAGAAAAGATGGCATATAAGAACAGTCCTCCTTGCTTTTGAAATATTTGTCTTAACAATTTATCGTATTGAAAAGTGACAGCAGGTGATGTGCTTTTAAATAGCCAGCTCAGCATATACTTATAACAAATCACTGACAGTCTGAGATAAAAGTAAACTTCTAGTTATTACATAGATGGAAAGTGAATAAGCTTCCTTGTGAATTTTATAGCAACAAACACACTGAAATTAATTTTCGATATTAAAAGGCAAGAGCACTCATCCGACACTTAAAATAAGCAGCAGCTTAATCTCGCAATTTTCTTTTATTTCTCTTCAAGTATTGCATATTCAAGTTAAACCAACCAGTTACCTCTAGTAAAATTTACAATTGAACAGAAAAATATTGTCACATGATTCTCAAGAACCAATCATTAAACAGGACGGTTAATTTAGGCTTACTGCATTTCACTTTAATCTAATTCATGACGAATGTTGAGAAGGAGAATTAGAGGAGAGAAACTGCAAAAAATGAACTTCATTACGCATGCCATTCAACAAAGAAGGTCATCATAAATTACATTTTTTGTGGAGGTAAAATTGCTAGGAGATGTTGACAATCAAAAAACTTTAAAGAAGCCAGTAGTTTGCCGGCCTGATCATAAATTAGGGTCTTGTTGCTTTCAAGGGCATAGTTTTAAAAGATAATATTGAGTGGGTTGAATGCGGATTTCAAGCCATTCTGTGGGAAATATTAATTTTCAATGACGAAGGGTTTATAAGCTAAAGAGCAGCCCGAATGCATTCAGCCGTGACATTGTTAACCATAGGCTGCATAATCTTGTTATAATGCACAGGTCCAGAGTTTTTGAATATTTCCATTTATACACAAAATTTTGTATGCAACCTTTTTCTTATTTATATAGTTTATTCATTTCCGTGAGTTATACTATCATTATATAATTATGGTTGGTGTATTTTTGGATATAACATTTTATCATTTTCTTCGTCGCAAAGTAGAATCCCCATTAAAAAGAATAGACCAGAACCAAATTTTTGTTTAATATGTTAAAGACGAACTTATTCCAAGGACTCTGGTTAAGTTTTCATTCATTTCCCATGTTCATTTTGCGAGAAATTAGCAATTGAAGTTGACACATTTTTAAACATGGGAAATGAGTAAAAATTTCAAAAGTAAGCTTTGCCTGGTAAATGTTCCTCTTCAAAATATCAAACATAAATTTGGTTCTGGACTTTATTTTGTTTCAAGGAGCTACACAGTCGCCTGAAAATAAATTGAAATCATGACTTTTCCAATCATATTAATTCATATGACCAGTGTCGAATGAGCCTGTAGACCTAAACCGACTGCACAGAAGCGTTGATAGCGCTACCAGCACCAATAGCGATACTGATTCGGTGCTGCTATTGGTGCTGGTAGCGCTATCAACTCTTCTGGTGGGGGGGGGGGGGGGGTCGGTACTGGGCTAAAATTTTGATACAATTACGAACTATATCCTTGACAATTATACTGTTAGATATTGAGTGGTACGGGATCGAGTTCCAGACGAAAAAACAAAGATGAGAGTTCCAGTTGATTTTAATTATTTATTTGATGATTTTAGTTCCACAAAAGATGATTACGTTGAATTAATTCGGCCAGCTTAATGATGATTCCTGAAATATTTACATTATGTAAAAAGTTGACTAGGCTATATGTTTCTGCTTCGAGGTCTGTTGCACGAGTGTCCAGCTCGCAGACTCTGTCTTGTGAATCGTACGTGCTCTGAACACCTGCAGTCCCCTGATTGGTCAAAGTTATGACGCACCCATGTAAAAAAAGTATTATGATATAAATGACCAATGAGGAGGCTGCAAAGGGGGAAATTGGCCACACCTCAAAAATATGGGTTACAGCGTGCACGTGGAGCTACAACAAAATGTGATATGGCACGTGAACTAGTAACACGTGACGGGAAACAGGAAGGGCCCTGGGAATCTAGAACAAAAGGAACGGAGCGTTGCTCGTAAACAACAAGATGACGTCTGGCTAAAGATCATGAAGAGTGCACCATACTACATGACATCCCCTTTTGTCTTTTTAGAATTTTGAAACGCAGTGAAAAATTTTACTCTTAGAATTACAATATTGAATACGACCGGAGGATATTACAAAATATGCATTCTTTGTCAAGTAGATTAAACATTAAAGACAAAATGATGAGAGAGATGGGTAAGTGCGAGACAAAGAAAGGGAGGTGGGTCCCAAACTCAGAATGAAATTAAAATGAGCACGGCGTAATCATACATTGGAATTAAATATTTTCTTTTAAGTGAACAACGTATTTACACGAGGAACATCAAATGTCAAGGGAATAGATCTCATGACGACTTTAAAATAAAATGCTCAGTATATACTGAATACAAATTATTGACAGTCTAATACCAAAAAATACCTCTAGTTGTTATGAAGATGGAAAATGAATAAATCTCTTTCAGATTTTCATTAAAAACAAACAAATAGACTGGAATTTCGTTAGAAACAAACAATCACACTGTCCATAAAATACAATAGAATTTCATTAAGAAGAAAGAAAAACACCTGAATTTTTGACCTTCAAAGGCAAGAGCAGTCTCTCCAAACTTATCTTAATCTCGCAATTTTCTTTTATTTCTCTTCAAATATTGTATATTCAAGGGAAACCAACCAGTTACCTTCAATAAATTTCACCATTGAGGAGAAAGAATAATGTCACATGGTTCTCAGGAGCCAATCATTTAACAGGACGGTCAGTTTGAAGTGACTTCATTTCCCATTTAATCTATTTCATGACGAAAGATGAGGATAACATAAAAATTCAAGGAAAGAAACGGGGCGATCTCACTGTTTAACAAGAAATTTCTTAACTGGCTAACGATAATCCCAATCCCTAACCTAATCCCTAACCTGAACAAAGAATACAATCGATTCAATACGAAGGCAACAGGCAGTCAAGAAAACACTTTGTTTAACAGTGCCCATCATCGCGCATACCAATCAAGAAAAGATCTTCACCATAATTTACATATTTCTGGGGGCAAAACAGCTTAGAGCTTACTGTATGATGTCAACTTTAAAGGAAGTGAAGTAGGTTATACTACAAAACATGTACAGGATGTGTTGATGATATCATGAGGGTCCAATTGCGTACCAGGGTATACTTTTTAAGGTTAAAATTGAGTCGGTACAATGAAGATTTTTAAGGAGCGTATATATATGGTAGGTAATAGATTAATAATGGAGACCTATTAGAACGCAGCCCTGGACATTCAGCCAAAACGTTTACCCCGACAGTGCATTTTCTTGCTATAATTCACATGTTAATTAGGGAATAAAGTCAATGGTGCCCATGTCTCTACATCAGATTCGAACAGGCTATGACGTCACGCATATGGGCTGAGAGACCCGAGGCGAAGCCGAGGGTCTCTGCCTATATGCGTGACGTCATAGCCTGCTCGAATCTGATGTAGAGACATGGGCACCATGACTTTATTCCCATTCATAAATACTTTAATTTCGAGAAGTTTAGAAGTGAAAAAGCTTTCTTTTTTACAAATTTTCCATTGATCATCAAGTATTCTCCTTAACTGACTTAAGTTTCATGAAGTGCTCGTTCAGGTGTACGTAATTACCATGGCTTTGACATTGAGTAGCGTAGCGAAAAGATGTATTACTGCAATGCAGTAGCTAGCTAGCTACACGCTACCTTCGTCGCTTGTACGTACGTACACAGTCATGAATCATACCAGCCACTCATACAGAAATAGGCCTAGACCTACTTTTGTGCCGTCTATTTGACGAATAAGTTATATTTTGGAAGTCTTGAACGAGGTCATATTTGGAACGATTCATCTCTTGGATTTGGGACTATAATCGAGTTCCACTAAAATTATATACTAACTTGAGGATATGTGGTTTGGTTTATATTGCTCACTGTGACGTTTGAGTTTGACTTTGACACACTAACGTCCTGCTATACGTTGCTGAAAACAGACTAAACAACTAACGTTAGGCTAACAACGTTAGACCCAGCCTTTCAAATTAGCGTTACGTTGTTTTCGAAATGAGGCTAAGTCAGTAACCCAGCTTGACCTTTTTGTGTGGAATTTTATGGAACCAGACATATTTGCCTTTACTAACGGTGGCTGTCGCAATTCCTAAAGTTTTTATTGCAGAGAGAATCTAGGCTATCACAATCTTGCTGACGTTTGCAGTAGGCAGGCTACTCGGGCCGGCTAAGGCTCTTCTTAATATTATCACATCTGCATTTCCTTTGGCGATTCTGGTGCTAAATTTCCTTACATAGCTAACTGTGCACAGAATACTTGACCAAGCCTTATGTATGGAATAGCTATGTGAGATGAGCTGTAAGGTTAGTGAGTAACGTTATACTCGTTCACTCATTTCAAAACTTTTTTTTTTCATCGCCCCAGATAGGCTAGAGGTTTCGAGTCTAACTGAGGTAGGCCTAGGCCTAGGAAGTCATGTAGTCCTACTTATATGCTTTTCTCATCAATAGTGTACATATCAATATTTACACGATCGGGGTCTAAGCCTAGGCCCTAGCCTATGTGGACTTTGAAACACTAACAAGACCTTCACTTAATATGCTCTGAATTAAAGGTCTAAAATCTGATTAGGACATAATTTATTCGTTTCAATGTACACACAACATTGCGGTCAACCAAATATATTTACATTTTAAGTTGGACAGTTATGGGGTAAATTACAGTCGTAGGCCCTATGCCTTAATTGCTTAAAACGTCATGCACCATAGTTGGGCTAGTATGTGTGCTATGTATGTGACCTAAAACTATGTATATAGTCAAGCCTATGTACATCTACCGTGTCGGCAAAGCTGTGTTTATAGTCATGTTGATCAAAAAGTTTCTCTCCATACACCCTATGTCTCTACACTGGATTAGAACATGGGTAACTGACCAATCACAAGCCAGAATTCTCAAAAAGTATTTATGAACCGGATTTAAATCTTGTTCATTCATACACAAGATTTTGAATAAGAAGACTAGAAGAAAAAAAACGTTTGTAACACAACATTAAAACAGCACAAGCCTGGGTAAAATGCAGTAGCATATAGATGAATGGATTCATATATCACCGTCAGTTTATAATATTATCATATAATTATGATTGGTGTATTTCTACCCCAAAACCATTTGTCTGCTTCGTCGGACCCTCTTGGAAACCCCGTGTAGGGGTTACGAAAAAGAGGATAAATCCAAAGACCATCCCTATAAGATTTCGGTGTGTATTGTCTGAAAATTCCTACAAAATAATAACAAAACACACATTTTCATATTTTCAGATATCAAAGGTTTTAACCATAGGTGTTCGAGGCAAGGATGCAAGCTTCCTTAAAACGTGAATTATGGCCAGGACTTTGAAAATTCGGTCAACCATTTCTGTCTTAACAAATCTGGTATGTTTTGAATTACACAGAAACTTCTGAGCCTGTCCAAATTACGGTGTTTCAACACTTTGTTCACAATTTCGAAACAAAAAAACTTTTTAAAGTTCAAAAGGATTACAAAACTCCCGTACGCATTCTGACAGCTTTATACATGGGAAATGAGTTTCTACTCAGCCTCACTTCATAGTTTTGCACAACACTTTGCCCGCAGTGGTAGAATATTCGATAGGGAGGGGGAAAGCTGCCATGGCTTAAATCCATGATATAGACCAATTCAAAAATTTAAACTGTTTTCTTGGCTTTTGGACAAAAAAAATGGACTATGAATTTTACTTAGAATGTGCGGGCTACAGTATGTATGCCATGCTGAAGTACGTACCTCCAATGCTCTCGATACGTTATCGGTGTCAACTCAGGTCGGGGTGGACGAAGAATTAGTTTCGCTATCTCTGAGATGGCACGTTTTTTATAACTGTCTTCAGTACATCGTTCCTTCCCTTCAACTAGCAGATTTACCAGATTCATACAGCCACAACCTACGAAAGAAATGATTTTCCATCCCCTTTTCAAATAACGTTGCGATTGTATTATTGAACAAAGAAATTCATTTTTACACATCCTCTCTTCCCAATCCGTTCAAATGTTGGGCTCGATTGGCAGGGAGGAGGAACTCTTAGAAACCTGAAAATACACCTCCTGTGACGAGGTAGCATATAGAACAGTCTTTCCCCGACAAAGTATCATGCATTATTAACACAGTTAAACTATGAAAGTGTCACAGAAATCGCAAATACTTTATGTCACTCACATTAACGTAGTCTTTTCAAACATTAAACAGTTCGGGAGATAACCGTTTTCGGGTGAAAACTGAGAATTCACCCGATCGGGAGAAAATTTGCAGCATGAATATTCATGAGCACTTAGTGTGTACCTCTTCACAGTCGTCGCTTTGTTTTATAAATGTGGATATGTTCAAGTACAAGGTAAATTTTCGCCACCAAAGACAGAAATCTTAAGAAACTTTCAAGACTGTTCTAATGGGCTCAATTGCTAGCACGAGTAACTTACACAACTTTCTGCAGAAAAAATTGGACAAACCTTGCGGCTGTGTCGAGTCTATAATTTAAGCTTAGGACACAGAACGTGGCAAAATTGCTCGATATCTCAAAATCTGCGCGGTGAACTACCAAACATGATCCGGCTTTTTTGTTCCCCTAGCAACAAAGTTTCTAAATATTCCAAAATTTCTCTTTCCTAAGACCGATTAAATTTTCCAGGTGTTTAAATTGTTTTTGGCGGGGGTCAAAGGTCATCTGGGGTCACGGGGTCCAAGTCTGAAGACCGATTAAATTTTCCAGGTGTTTTGAACGTTTGTTTCCGTTTAAATTGCGCGGTAGGATCGCAAAGCATCAGGGGAGAAATTTGAAAATGGCGCCACCCATGGCCGTATTTTCCCCCGATAGGGTGAAAACCCATTTTCCCCCGAAAGAGGTTATCTCCCTAACTGTTAAAGTGTACCTCAAGTAAAAAAAATCAAAAATATATATTTAAGAGAATGAAGAATGAATTCAAACAGTCCAACTCCCATCTTAATATGACATTACTGAGCTGAGATATAAAATGTTGAAGATTATTCACTTAAAACAAATTGGTCGATTGCGCAATAATTTGTGACTTTCTTCTTGTACAACTTACATAACATGCTTTGTTTCCCTTTAAAATTAAAAATGTTTTTATGACCTTGAACACTTCCTGTTTGCTTGCATTGCATGTTTCACAAGGAGGGCTCAATTAATGACATCATCTCATAAGAGTAAGAGTGCTATCGCACCTTTTTACAAGGTGCAGTAATGTTCGGAAAAACAAAGAAATACAAAGATTGTAATTTGAGTAGTACAAGAATGACATCACAGATTATTGCGCAATGTACCAATTTAATTTGAGTGAATAAACTTCAACATTTTATATCTCAGCTCAGGAATGCACTATGAAGATGGAAGTTGGACTGTTAGAATTAATTTTTCATGGTTTTTCATATTTTATATATATTTTTTAATTTTTGACTTAAGGTACACTTTAATACATTTCTCACTTGGCTATACTTTCGCTCCAACAATTTACTTGCCTATACAACTCACCGTAGTGCTGTACCAAGGCCCATAAACAGCAAGCTTAGGAGATGATCCCTATTTTTTGCGGAGGTCAAAGGTCATCTGGGGTCACCGGGAGTCAAAGTCTGAAAATCTCGTTAGCACAATATCTCAAGATCAGAAACTTGGATAGATTTCATATTTGGTGTGTTGATGCGTTATGGTCAGACGATGGTCCCTATTGTTTTTGGCGGGGGTCAAAGGTCATCTGGGGTCACCGGGGTCAAAGTCTGAAAATCTTGTTAGCACGATATCTCAAGATCGGAAACTTGGATAGATTTAATATTTGGTGTGTTGATGCGTTATGGTCAGACGATGGTCCCTATTGTTTTTGGCGGGGGTCAAAGGTCATCTGGGGTCACCGGGGTCAAAGTCTGAAAATCTTGTTAGCACGATATCTCAAGATCGGAAACTTGGATAGATTTAATATTTGGTGTGTTGATGCGTTATGGTCAGGAGATGGTCCCTATTGTTTTTGGCAGAGGTCAAAGGTCATTTGGGGCGTGGGGGTCAAAGTCTGAAAATCTTGTAAAAGTGATATCCCAAGATGTCTATCTATCTATGTATTACTTTTGCTGAGGTCTAAAGGGCATCTGGAATAACAAAATTTTCTTTTGAACATGATAGTATAACATTTGAGTGAGAAGATAATTGCATGATGGCAAATTTGAAACAGTACATTCATGTATCATCGAAACCTCAATGCATTTTTGCATTCTGGTTATTGTGGTAAAATCAGTTCAGAAGGAAACCGATGTGCTGGAACGAAAGGTTGAATAATCCCTCATAAATTCGCTTCTTCGGATCATTGACATGATTATTCATATTGTTTGATTGATACACCGGCCGATTCGTACGATATGAAATGCATTCGACGAAACCCAACACCCGCACGTAAAGTGTGGTGATCCCACACTACAACAAAGTTTATACGAACAGTTGCAAAATATGAACGATTTGAGATTTGGTTGGAATTTAGTAAACATGAAATGATTATATTCTTTGCTTGTAAACTTTTTTGTGCAATAAATTAAAAAGAAAAAAGTAAGCTTAGCCTATTTAATTCAATATTCAATATATGTTCGAAGGTTACATATTAAAAATAAATCAATTTGCCTGAAAGTTGCTTAAAGCTGTATTTTGCAATTAATTCATTGGTTTCTTTTTCACACTTTTTGGACGATAATCTATAAAATATTATTCTTTCGATGCTCCTTAACCAAAAAAGCAAAAAAAAAAAAAAAAAAGAAAACAACAACAAAAGTATTCCACACCGTGTCCTTCAAACCCAGTCGCAATTCCTTTTCCTAACTCAAGGTATATCATTTTCAGGACAGTGGTAATTTAAACCCATATTTGTTTCTTTTTGGTTTCACTGGGTAAAAAATATCGCATGTAATTTGGAATATTTTTTGTGTTTGCAAATTTGTGTGGAAAGCTAGACGTATCTTGGTTTTCCAGGGGGTTGTAAAATCTGGGCGGCAGATGAGGGACGAAATTGTCAATGAAATAAATTTACGTGTAATAGTTGATCACATCACTAGCGTAGCCAGCGGGGGTAGGGGGCAGAGTGCCCCCCCCCAGAAATTTTGGGGACGCTATGGGCGATGTTGAAAAAATGAAGGAGAGCAAGACAAAAAATAAAAAAAAGATAAACGGCAAGAGGAGGGAGGAAAAAGGTTTTTTTTTTTTACAGTTTTTCGGGGGGGGGGGGGGGGCTCTTAGTCGTTATGATACAGTATGCAGTCCCCGACGGCGACTAGTTTCCCCGATGGTTTACCTGATTTTTGCTCTCAAGGGACAATTTCCCTAATAAGAACCCAAAATTTTCGGCGCGCTACGCGCGCTATACATTTACTCCAGTTTTTTCAATACTTCCATTCCGCATATCTAGAAGAGTGTAAGTCCTGTAATCAGTGGCGTAGCTACTGGGGGGGGGCAGGGGGCGGGGGGGGGCAGGGGGGCGATTGCCCCCCCTGGAAAATTTTTTGGGGAAATTTGATGAATCTTATTATTATTACAAAAATTTCTCAAAATTTTTGTTAGAAAAAGAAATTGTGAGACATTTCTCATGCATAATTCGTATTTTCATGCAACAAATTAACTCAGATTTCGTCAGATTTCGCATGAACCGGCCCAATTCGCGTTCCACAGAAATGTCCTCGCCGCGTAGCAGATCGAATGTTCTCTTGTGCTTGTATACCCACGGGGGTTATGATCAGTGCATTTCTGTGCACAGGAAGCTGTTATTCAGGTGATACTTTGGGAATTCAGTCAAAGGATGTGAAAACTGACAAGTCACTACCGTAGACCCCCGAGGTTGTTGTTCTTCTACAAGCTAGCAGTAGCTGTACGATTTTACTCTGTGTACATAACGATGGATGGGGCTGAAACAATCCATGGCCAACGATAAACTTAAAGTTAATCTAGAAATTAGAATTAGCTGGATCCGTTGGCACACTTAGATTTTGTTACTTAGCCTAATCCTTGGAGGCTTACAAGCTAGTTCGGGAAAATAGCTTTCTGCTCACTTTGAGTGTAACAATAAATGGACAATGAGTACCTTGTAGCCTTCTACACTTTACAGACTGCTTTTCTCACATGATATCCTGTGTGATCGAGCCACCATTAGGCCTCTTTAGCGGCGTGCGAAGGGGAGACCATTGGGCCATGCCCCCTTCACAGATGCCATTTTTCTTTGTTCTTAAAAATACGTAGTCTAACTTTATCAACACAGATTTTACTTCAAAAGATAGCATATGTGGCACCAGATTGCTTATAAGGACACCCAAAAAATTTCAAAGGGGAAGGATTGTCCCTGCAAGGTCTTTCAGTGATGCCATTTTCTTTTTTTTTTAATTCCTACAAATAGACCTAGGCAAATTCTGTCAAATTCCAATATTTACTTAGAAAAGATAGACTCTGTTTCCCACTGGTGGCATCTATCAAAAGACTTCATGCTTAGATTTTCTTTACAAGCATAAATACGCTATTTTGACCATCTGAGGGGTCTGATTTTTCGAAATTTTCTTTACGCTCCACGCCAACCAATGGTGGCGCTTCGCTCGGTCTTTTGGGCAATATAACAAATTTGGGGTAAAATTAGCTCTTAGCTCTCTGATCACTTTGCAGTTTGCGAACATATGTTGAAGTGAGCATTTTATTGCAAACGACAAAAGAAGAAAGAGACTGGCTAGATTCTTCGTATAAGCCTAGAAAATGCTATTTCCGGCCATCTAAGGGGTCTAACTTTTCCAAATTTTCTCTACGCTCCGCGCCAACCAATGGTGGCGTTCCGCTTAGATAATCTTTATGACAAAATAACATTTTGTGGCCAAGAAAAACCACAAATACCGTTCAATGCTCTTTTATTTTGACTCCTAAAAGTGTGCAAATTTAATGACAAGTTTTTCTTCGTAAGGTAGCATAAATGGCATAAAAAGAAATGCATGTCAAGGCACAAAAGTTTCAGTTTTATCCTCATGAACCACCACAATTCAACTTTTAACACTGTTCCTGTCAAAGTCGAAAATCTTGCACCATTTTGCATGTAGGCTCCTTGAAAATGTCAAAAAATTTCCGGACACCCCTCCCCTTGACCATACTGCATGCCCTTCCCCCTTCAGAGAAATCCTGCGTACGCCACTGCGTTAGTACATACAAATAAACCAGATATTGTTGACCAAAATAATATACTTTGTTATTTCCGATTGCTCTATGTTATACTTTAAAATTAAAATGCAGGTAATATTACAAAATGACATGGTAATGTGGTTATACTTTTAAGTTTGCATATTTTATATGAAATACATACACATCGACCGGGAAAAGTTTTGGGGAAATTTCATATCTTTGCCCCCCTGGAAAAAATCCTAGCTACGCCACTGCCTGTAAACCTTACCAAGTAACAGGGAGGGAAAGTATACAGGTCATGTAGAGGTCGTAAATTTTATCCCATATCACAAAGCCCTGTGTGTCTTGTGTCTCTTGTGTGTGTCATGCGATAGGTCAGTTGGTGAGCGACTCAGGGAGCATATTTTGGCTATTTTATCGGGTATTCCAGGTGGTTTCGACAAAATGTATGTTATCCCCGATACGGTCTACAACCTCTACAGTTTCTATTTTTTTTTCTTTTTGTTCTTAATGATTACATAGGCTATTTTTGTAAGCCTACCAAAAATTTTCGCGCGCTTTGCAATTTTACGATTCAGTCTCAAAAGAACGCTATCAGTGCGCAACTCGTCTTTTAAATTAATAAGTGATATTGCGCAAGATGTGCCCCAGGCTACAATGGCATGGGATAGTTAGGCTCCTTCATATCCCCTTCTCACCACCCCTCGACATAGGAGCTGTCGGAACTTCTGGTCGCTGGCACGGCCGTCTCTCTTTCGGGAATAATCTGTCGTCTTCCCATGATCGGTTTAGTTATTTAGTTATTTTGGCTTTCAAAAGGGTTGTTTCTGCCATTATTATTATTATTATTATTATTATTATTATTATTATTATTATTATTATTATTATTATTATTATTATTATTATTATTATTATTATTATTTTTATTATTATTATTATTATTATTATTATTATTATTATTATTATTATTATTATTATTATTATTATTATTATTATTATTATTATTATTATTATTATTATTATTATTATTATTATTATTATTATTATTATTATTATTATTATTATTATTATTATTATTATTATTATTATTATTATTATTATTATTATTATTATTATTTTTTTTTTTTTTTACAAGAAATTATAACAACAAAATTCATTAAGGCTCTTAGATTAAGAAAACGAAATAAGTGCTTACCGGTTTACCTTATCTACAATCTTTACATAAATTTTTCAAAACATATGTAATGACTACGGAAACGAAATTATTTGGAATAACTCCTTGATTAAGATTGATAGAAAAGTTATTTTCTATAAATTTATGTATGAAAATGGTATTTTAAGAGTGAAACATCTATTTGGTAATGATAATACACCATTGGATTTTGAGCAGTTCAAACAAAGGTTTCTCTTACACCATTGCCCATTTACTGTCTACTATGGAATACTTGCAGCTATCCCCAGGAAATGGAAAGACAATTTAGGATTTACTGATGATATTAGTTTAAGTGAAAACAGACTTAGGAAATTGCAAAGTGTTCAGTCCGTATCACGCCTTATTTATAATGAATTAATCAATGGAATTTACACTCCCCCCATATGCAAAGTTAAATGGAATGAAAGCTTTCAATTTAACGAATCTCAATGGCGAGTTATTTTTAAGATCCCTTTTGTGGCTTCTAGAGAAGTCAAGATACGTTACTTTCAATACCGTTTCATTCATCGAATTTTAGGAGTAAATACACGCTTACGTCGAATGAATATAAGGAGAGATTCTCTGTGCTCACTGTGCGGGGAACATGATGAGACTATTGATCACTTATTTTGGGAATGTGGAATTACATCGCAATTTATTTTGGATGTAGAGCAGTACTTCGTTGGTCAACAGTTCGTTTTTTCTAAACAAGATCTTTTCTTTGGTTATAAGCTTATTCCCAACCATCCATATAATCTCTTACTCTTTCATTTAAAATATTACCTTTTTAGTAAAAAGATAAATTGCGAACTGCCACTGCTGTATGAATTTATTTATAAGTTTAAGTTTGTCCTGCAAGTTGAAAACCAGCTGCAAAATTCAAATGTCAGCTGCCCAATTCCTTATGATCGCTTTATAGAGGCCTTTGGTGCTATTCCAAGACTATTCATTTAAGGTACTGTTTTAATTATAGACCCACCGAGGTGAGTCTGACTGATTACTTATGTTTAAAAAAAATTGATGTAAATTTTGTAAATAAGTTATTTATGCAAGCAGTTGTTACTTTTTCATAACCTACGAGAGATGTTGTATTTGGTTGCTATAATTTCTTAATGATTTCTTGCTTGTGGAACCTTCATGCCTGCTGGTTTGCTTAACACAGACCCTTTGCTCTTCGTCTCCCACTGGCAGATGGGATGGAGCCATTGGTAGTGTTTGCTCTATAGCTCCATCCCTATTCTGGGAGACTTGTCCACAGGGTCTGGCCCTGCCCCTATACTAGCTGTTTGGCATCCAAAATCTCGTTTATGTTCTCGGGTCCTTTCATTTATTTTATTTTGAAATGTCTGTTTATTAGGTTTATGAGTGAAGTACCCTTATAATATGTTGATTATAGTTATAAATTATTATTATAAAAGGAACATTAAAAGAATGGAAGGTGAAATGAATTGCTTGATAGATGACCGATTAGTACATACTAATATATAGTGCAGACCCGGCGAGATGTGACAGATTTATTATTATTATTATTATTATTATTATTATTATTATTATTATTATTATTATTATTATTATTATTATTATTATTATTATTATTATTATTATTATTATTATTATTATTATTATTATTATTATTATTATTATTATTATTATTATTATTATTATTATTATTATTATTATTATTATTATTATTATTATTATTATTATTATTATTATTATTATTATTGTTATTGTTATTGTTATTGTTATTGTTATTGTTATTGTTATTGTTATTGTTATTGTTATTGTTATTGTTATTGTTATTGTTATTGTTGTTGTTGTTGTTGTTGTTGTTGTTGTTGTTGTTGTTGTTGTTGTTGTTGTTGTTGTTGTTGTTGTTGTTGTTGTTGTTGTTGTTGTTGTTGTTGTTGTTATTATTGTTGTCATTGTTGTTATCATTCTTATTATTATTATTATTATTATTATTATTCATTTTTCTCTCACAACCTTTCTTGGTTGGCTCTCTCATATTTTTTGTCCCTTTGACCTCGGGATCCTACCCGGACCCTGGGAGGTTAAGCACACGTCTTAGTATGTGGGCGCTGCCGAGAACCCCTTGCTTAATGAGTTTCCTCATATCATGGGCTCCCGGAATTCTTTGGAGGTGATCTTCTAGATTTGTGCTGACCGCTCCGAGTGCCCCCACCACTACCGGTATCACTTCCGCTTTAACGTTCCATAGTCTTTGTATTTCCAACTTCAGGTCTTGGTATTTTTCCACTTTCTCTGCTTCCTTATCCCTGACATTCTTGTCCAGTGGGACCGCAACATCTATTATCTTGGCTGTCTTCTCCTGTTTGTCTATCACTATTAGGTCAGGTCTCCTCGCCGTTACGATCCTGTCGGTCCTGACCTCGAAGTCCCAGAGGATTTTCACTTGTTCTGTTTCTGTAACCGCCTCTGGTTTATGTAGCCATGGTTGTCGTTCTGCAGTGGGAACCTGGTAGTGCTGACAGATTTCTAGGTGTAGGGCCGCTGCCACGCTGTTATGCCTTTTCATGTACTCAGTTCCAGCCAATTTCTGGCAGCCTGCTACGATGTGACTCACTGTCTCATCTACTTCTCTGCACATTCGGCACTTGCTGTCGTTGGACAGTTTCAGTATCTTGGCCTGGTGATATTTAGTGCACAGTGCTTGGTCTTGTGCGGCCGTGATAAGTGCCTCTGTCTCTATTTTAAGTCCTGTGCAGGTTGGCCACTTGTACGCCAATTCTGTGTTGGTAACCTGCTCAACCTGCTGGGGGTATTGTCCATGTACAGGTTTCTCTTTCCATTTACTTTGGTAACTTCGTGACCATCCTGCCTTCCATTCATCTCTTGTAGTCACTTCTTGTTGTTGGCACTTGGCCTGCCATACGGCTTGCAGTAGGGGCTCAGTTTCTTTCTTCCTTTCGATGTATCCATCGAGCCCAACCTTCTCACCAGTTATCGTAGCTTCCACCTCTTTCAGCCCTCTGCCCCCTAGATGTCGTGGGAGGTAGAGCCTGTGCACGTCTGCCCTAGGGTGGAGCCCTCCGTACATGTTCAGGAGCTTTCTTGTCCTGCGATCAAGTTCTTTCATCTCTGTTTTGGTCCACTCGATTACTCCTGCAGTGTAGCTGATGACTGGCATGGCATATGTGTTCACGGCCTGGATCTTGTTTTGCCCGCTCAGTTTTGTTTTCAGGACTTGTCTGATCCTCTTTCTATAGATCTTTATTGTGTTGGCCTTCACTTTCTCTTGGAGATTCTCCATGCCCTGCAGGATGCCGAGGTACTTGTAACCCTTTTCTACTTCAACGTCCTGTATTCTCCCGATGTCTAGGAGAAGTCCCTGTGTAGTCTCCACTCTCCCTCTTTTGACGATTAATCTGCCACACTTCTCGAGGCCGAACCTCATCCCGATGTCATTGCTGAAGATTCGGACTGTGTCTATCATCGAATCGATGTCCCTTTCATTTTCCCATACAATTTCAGGTCGTCCATGTACAGGAGATGGTGTATTGTTTGACCCGATTTCAGTGTGTAACCACGCCTTGAGTTCTTGAGTATGTGGCTGAGGGGGTTGAGGGCTACACAGAACAGTAGTGGTGACAGTGCATCTCCCTGGAAGATTCCACAGCGGATTGGAATTCTTGCAAGGTGTTGTCCATTTGCTGTTAGATCCGTGGTCCAGTTTGGCATGGTCTCTTCTATCAGATTGCAAATCTTGGGGTCGAATTTGTGCATTCGCATGGCCTCTATTATCCACGAATGGGGTACTGAGTCGTAGGCCTTTTGATAGTCGATCCATGCTATTGCCAGGTTAGTTCGGCGGGTTCTGGAGTCCTTACACACTGTCTTATCAATGATCAGCTGATCTTTGGTGCCCCGGCTACCGGGTCTAGCCCCTTTCTGTTCTCCTGCCAGGATGTTCTGTCCATCGAGGTGGGCCATCACTTTGTCTGCCAGTATCCCTGAAAGGAGTTTCCATGTAGTAGGCATGCAGGTTATTGGCCTGTAGTTGGCAGGTGTGATGCCCTTGGCAGGATCTTTCTGGATTAGGGTTGTTCTACCATGTGTCAGCCATTTGGGTGTGGTTGTTGGATCATTCACTACCTGCTGAAGCTGCGTGGCTATTCTGTGGTGAAGACTCGTCATCTTTTTCAACCAGAACCCCTGCACCTGGTCCGGTCCCGGGGACTTCCAGTTTGACATCTTCTTGGTCTTTCTCCTCACTACTTCCTCCGTTATAGTTATTGTTAAAGTTCTTTATCCATTTGGCCTCATTCCTATGTTGTTTCGGCACGCCCCATATTCCACGCCAGAATCTTTCTGTCTCTTCCTTATCTGGTACTGGTGGGGGTTCGTTAGTGCCATTGCTCCGTAGACTCTGGTACACTCGTCCAGGCTGTTCTCTGAACATCTTGTTGATTCTGTATTGCTCATTTCTGGCATTGTAGCGTTGGAGTCTGTGGGCCAATGCCGTTAATCTTTGTTTGGCATCTTCAATGGCGTGCTCATACCCTCTTATTATTATTATTATTATTATTATTATTATTATTATTATTATTATTATTATTATTATTATTATTATTATTATTATTATTATTATTATTTTTATTATTTTTATTATTATTATTATTATTATTATTATTATTATTATTATTATTATTATTATTATTATTATTATTATTATTATTATTATTATTATTATTATTATTATTATTATTATTTTTATTATTTTTATTATTATTATTATTATTATTATTATTATTATTATTATTATTATTATTATTATTATTATTATTATTATTATTATTATTATTATTATTATTATTTTGACCATCTCATTTATTGTAAAACCGTTTTTTTAGGGTACAAAAGTTACAACGGTGCAACACTATACGTACAAGGTCGATATGAATTCTCACTTACACGCAATTACATGAATAGCTATCATTACATATATACATATTGCACGCTTTATATACATTTTGTACATTATACCTTTATGCATAATATATACACTATACACATTATATGCACATTTTGTACATTTACGACCACACAAACACTGTATACGTTATGACGATTCCATGATAATACCTATCTTCACAGGGTACTACGGAAGCGTAAAAGGGACATGCAAAAGAAAAAAACTCTCTCAGCGAAATGACAATTTTCGTAGAATTGACATTTTGACGACTGAAATTAAGTCTTCAAAATGACAAAAATTCGAAATTTGGCGTTTTAATTAACTTGTCAAAAACGTTAAAATTCCGAAAGTCGTCATTTTGCCGAGTTAAAGAATCTCGACAAAATGACAAAATTCTGAAAATTGTCACTTTCCTGAGTTAGAACATTTCGTCAAAATAGCAAAATTCAAAAAATTGTCATTTTGCCGAAATAGATCATCTTGTCAAAATGGCAAAATTCAGAAGAATGTCATTTTGACGAGTTAAAACATCTCGTCAAAATCGTAAAATTCAGAAAAATGTCTTATTGGCGAATTAGAACTTCTCGTCAAAATGGCAAAATTCGAAAAATTGTCATCTTGCTGAGTTAGATCATCTCGTCAAAACGGCAATATTCAGAAAAATGTCATTTTGCCGGGTAAGAACTTTTCGTCAAAATGGCAAAATTCAGAAAATTGTCAACTTGTCGAGGTAGATCATCTTGTTTAAACGGCGAAATTCTATGGAAGCGTTAAGGTGCCATCAAGTTAAGAACTTAGCCACCGCATTATCTTTACATGTTGTAACAAAATGATGAAATGTTTACTTATTATCTTATAGGGGGCATGACACGGCCAAAGTAAGTTTCTCGGTAAATATTCTTTGGGTACACCTTGACATAAAGTGAATGTTTTCCTTACTAAATTATGTCCATAAATACCAAAATACGACTTAGTTAATTCCCAATTACAGGCCAGACTCATCCAATTTGAAATCCGAGAGCGAAAAAACGTATGTGAGCGCGTCTCAAGATGGTGACGTCATTGGAGGTACCGTTCGCAACACTGTACCAGGGAGCTCACAATCATTGAATCATGTGCACGGTAACGCGTGTTAGCGAGTACATCATTGCAAAAACCGGTGCTACGATAGCAGTGAGCGTGGCCACTGACTACATTGTGAATTGTGCATTGCGTGGTGACTGCATAGTATTCGCAATAGCACCTTCACCAAACAGCTCATACAGTAAAGACGCGCTCGTAGTAGGGACGCGCTTGTTGTGGATTGTCCATACATGTTCTGTATAGCGCCCGAACTGCGTCTTTCTTGCACAAAACAGAACTGTTTTTACACGCGCGCGTATGCACGCGAACATATAATTGGCCAATGATTTGCTCCGAATCCCCACCATGGCCCGCGCCTTTCGCTCTGTATGTTGGACGAGTATTGTGATGCAATCGTTTTCATGGAGTTGGTAAGATAATATAACTTTACCGAGCGTTACATTAGTTCCACATCTAGATGAGCGTTCTTAAATAGGTCTGGGTTTGTTCCGCCAATAGCGTCATAAAAGTCAGGCGACCTGTTGCGGCATTTTTCGAAATTGGATTTTGAAGTTTTCCTTCAAATATCATTTATGCCGAATTGTACAGGTTTTTAATCGGGTATGAGATGATATTTGTAGAATACTGTATCGAATCTTGCAATACACAAAAGTTTTTGTGGCCGTGTCATGCCCACTTTAACATTTTGCAGACAATGGTGAAATGCAAACTTAAAATATTTCAACAATTCAAAATTTCACAGAAAATTGATGACTTACGCATTTAACGAATGTTATTAATTCCTCGTTTTGCAGAAAATTAATGACTTACTCATGTATACCAAATTTTTTGTATCATAGTTATGCTCTTTTCCCAATTTGGTGAGTTTATGGTACAATCAGGAGTGAAATATGTATGTAGGAAGAAATATGTAAACAGTGTAATATGACCCCTATCAGTGGCGAATCCAGGGGTTGGGGCAGGGGGCATTTGATTCTTCTTTTGTCGAGAAAAGGCAGTAATTTTCATGTTCATCAAACGAAGTTATCGCAAAAACACCTGGAAATTCCGTCTGTCTGATGAGTTGCGTTTTTTCAAAAATTTTTGCACACTTCCGACTACCGAATTGAAGGTAACACACACTGCTGAGTTTAGGCTTCATTACAGTAGGCCTACATCTCTCCTTTCTAGTTTCAGCTCCACTACTTTTAAATGTTAGCCGAATCTGCTCTTGGTGGTTGTTTCACTAGATTTGTGAACAATAACATTTTACTTCGAGTTGCCCTACGAGTAATTTTTAGACCAGTGTAAAGACAAAAGAATTACTGTTAAATGACAACTTTAATACCCCACAAACGCCCTAAAACTCAGGAGCTTCCGGGGCTTCGCCCCCTGGACCCCCACCGAGACTCACATTGAACTGTCCATTAATTCCTTTCTGTATAGTTCCATCTCCCCTTTTTCAAAATGTCAGTCCAATTCCCTCTTGGTAGTTCAGAAGTTTCACTAGTTTAATTTTACCGGTCTTACTTGAAGTTCCCCTGGAGGTTATTTTTAGATCAGTGATAGGTCAGTAGAATTACCCTTACATAACGACTTAACTACCTCATAAACACCCCTAAACCCAGGAGCATCAGGAGGCTTTGCCTCCTGGATCGGCTGGACCCCACCACGGGCTCTAAGGGTCCAGGGCCCCTTGACTCCACCAGAAGAGCCTCGCGCTTTGCGCTAGATAGCGCCTCCGACGCCTTGAGTGGAGCTTAGCAATGCCCCCAGTGCCCCTCTAGAATGAAAAGTGGTGACGCCACTGGTTCTATATCGAAATTTCTCAAGTTGTCCCACATTGAGCACGCCTCTCTGCAGGCATTCTTTCAGCACTCATGTTCTTCAACTGCAATGAAGGCATGCTGTGAGCAGGTAGTACTTCCATGCCGTGAGAGTGCAAGTAGTCTATGTTCATGTTTGGCCCAACGGAAAACTTGACAGTAACTATATAGAGTTCTGCGACTTATATTTCTGTGGGTTGGAAAAACGCACTTCATGAATCAATCAAATTCACAACACTAAACCCCTGTAGCACTGACTGACTCCAATTTGATGAGTAGGGCCACCTGGGCCGTACGGGACGGGCACCTTAGGGGGCTGCCACCAGCAAATGGCCATTACCTTGCTGAATCGGGCAGACTTTGGTGCCTTAGTCAGGCAGGGATTATTCTCTGGTTGGGCATCTGGAGTCGGAAAAAAGCACCACTCCCGAGGAGAAAGAGTCGGGTACTGCCATGTGAGCCACATGAGAAAAATACTTGGATTAAGTTTTAGTCATTAATTCTATGTTTGGCATATGGTGAAGGCCGTATGGGACTCTTTTCTCAGGGGGGACTTTTTTTACTCTATTCCAAATCCCCAACCACGATATAATCTCTGCCCTACTGAGGAACCAAAGTCTGCCCGATTAATTAAGGTTTTGGCCAATTTGGGGGACTGCCGCACCCCGGCCCGCATCCCATAAGGTCATGCATAAGATAAAATAAAATATGAACAAATATGAATAAAATAACATATGAACAAATGGAGCATTCGGTAATAAAATCATGCTAAAAATATTCAAAATTTTGGACAGTTAAATTTTCTATGTAATATGTACATTCGGTCTCGTCTCGGTCTTGGACTTTGTCGGTCTCGGTCTCGAATTCTGCCCTGGTCTCGGTCTCGACACCTTCTGGTCTCGGTCTTGGATATGCTGGTTTCTACTAAACACTGGTTCAGATACCCTGCTTCTAAAAGGATAATTAAATCGTAGTTGTTGTTTTTGTCTTAAACCAAGCGCGGATATAGCATTCACATGACAATTAAAAATTATGACAAACTTTAGATTTGTAGCTGTTGTGTTCAATTTTAAGGGCGTTTAGACTTTGCCAGCCCGCGCGGCGGATGAATTTTTTCGTTCAGCTCATCGCTACGAAAAAATCTGAGGGGCGGCAGCCTAAAGGGGGCTTCAGCCACAGAGGCGATACGCAGGCTAAGACTTTGCTGACATCAACGTCCCAATAACAACAAAAAAGTAACTATAGGGGTCCCTTTGAGAAGGTAGTAGAGAATAGAAAGAAAGTGATTTAATTACAGAGTCTGATATGCTGCTACTCCTTGTACACATATCAAACTAGTAGCATAGCAAGAGGGGAAGGGGCAAAGTACTCCTGGAAAAAGTCAAAGGTAAAATCGTTGAGACAGTAAAATGAAAGAAAGAGATTGCCCCAACCCCAAATTCGAATTTGAGGGACTCTCTGAAGTCTAGAAGTTTTACCCCCGCCTCCTGCTTCAAGAGGTCAGATTGCCCCAAACACACAGATATACAGAAATGTTTCGTTATGAAAACATGTGTATTTAGTTTTAATGACGACGCATTTTATTCTACCTCTTTAACCCTTTGAGGTTGTTTGGGTCCTTTTGGACCCATGCGGAGAGCTCGGCTGTCACACATCTTTACTGTTTCACGCGGAGCTCGAAACTGCGAGTAGCTACCCGAAAATTCGGCCACAACAGCGAGAGAGACAATAGTTTAAGGTCACGGGGTCAATGGCCTACGGAAGCCGATGCGGGGCGGGCTACGTCCGCTTTTCCGCCCCCTCCCGATCCCCGCAAATATGCCCCGATCGGAGCACAACGGTAAAGAGTTAATCTAAAATATCTGCACCGCTCGGCTAAAGGTTTACGTGCACACACGCAGAGACAGTGGCATCAGCTTTGCGGTAAACACACTCCGCAGGCTTATTTTAACCCTTTGCCGTTGTTTGGGTCCTTTTGGACCCATGCGGAGAGCTCGGCTGTCACACATCTTTACTGTTTCACGCGGAGCTCGGAACTGCGAGCAGCTACCCGAAAATTCGGCCACAACAGCGAGAGAGACAATAGCTTAAGGTCTCGGGGTCAATGGCCTACGGAAGCCGATGCGGGGCGGGCTACGTCCGCTTTTCCGCCCCCTCCCGATCCGCGCAAATATGCCCCGATAGGAGCACAACGGTAAAGGGTTAATCTAAAATATCTGCACCGCTCGGCTAAAGGTTTACGTGCACACACGCAGAGACAGTGGCATCAGCTTTGCGGTAAACACACTCCGCAGGCTTATTTTAACCCTTTGCCGTTGTTTGGGTCCTTTTGGACCCATACGGAGAGCTCGGCTGTCACACATCTTTACTGTTTCACGCGGAGCTCGGAACTGCGAGCAGCTACCCGAAAATTCGGCCACAACAGCGAGAGAGACAATAGCTTAAGGTCTCGGGGTCAATGGCCTACGGAAGCCGATGCGGGGCGGGCTACGTCCGCTTTTCCGCCCCCTCCCGATCCCCGCAAATATGCCCCGATCGGAGCACAACGGTAAAGAGTTAATCTAAAATATCTGCACCGCTCGGCTAAAGGTTTACGTGCACACACGCAGAGACAGTGGCATCAGCTTTGCGGTAAACACACTCCGCAGGCTTATTTTAACCCTTTGCCGTTGTTTGGGTCCTTTTGGACCCATGCGGAGAGCTCGGCTGTCACACATCTTTACTGTTTCACGCGGAGCTCGGAACTGCGAGCAGCTACCCGAAAATACGGCCACAACAGCGAGAGAGACAATAGCTTAAGGTCTCGGGGTCAATGGCCTACGGAAGCCGATGCGGGGCGGGCTACGTCCGCTTTTCCGCCCCCTCCCGATCCGCGCAAATATGCCCCGATCGGAGCACAACGGTAAAGGGTTAATCTAAAATATCTGCACCGCTCGGCTAAAGGTTTACGTGCACACACGCAGAGACAGTGGCATCAGCTTTGCGGTAAACACACTCCGCAGGCTTATTTTAACCCTTTGCCGTTGTTTGGGTCCTTTTGGACCCATACGGAGAGCTCGGCTGTCACACATCTTTACTGTTTCACGCGGAGCTCGGAACTGCGAGCAGCTACCCGAAAATTCGGCCACAACAGCGAGAGAGACAATAGCTTAAGGTCTCGGGGTCAATGGCCTACGGAAGACGATGCGGGGCGGGCTACGTCCGCTTTTCCGCCCCCTCCCGATCCCCGCAAATATGCCCCGATCGGAGCACAACGGTAAAGGGTTAATCTAAAATATCTGCACCGCTCGGCTAAAGGTTTACGTGCACACACGCAGAGACAGTGGCATCAGCTTTGCGGTAAACACACTCCGCAGGCTTATTTTAACCCTTTGCCGTTGTTTGGGTCCTTTTGGACCCATGCGGAGAGCTCGGCTGTCACACATCTTTACTGTTTCACGCGGAGCTCGGAACTGCGAGCAGCTACCCGAAAATTCGGCCACAACAGCGAGAGAGACAATAGCTTAAGGTCTCGGGGTCAATGGCCTACGGAAGCTGATGCGGGGCGGGCTACGTCCGCTTTTCCGCCCCCTCCCGATCCGCGCAAATATGCCCCGATCGGAGCACAACGGTAAAGGGTTAATCTAAAATATCTGCACCGCTCGGCTAAAGGTTTACGTGCACACACGCAGAGACAGTGGCATCAGCTTTGCGGTAAACACACTCCGCAGGCTTATTTTAACCCTTTGCCGTTGTTTGGGTCCTTTTGGACCCATGCGGAGAGCTCGGCTGTCACACATCTTTACTGTTTCACGCGGAGCTCGGAACTGCGAGCAGCTACCCGAAAATTCGGCCACAACAGCGAGAGAGACAATAGCTTAAGGTCTCGGGGTCAATGGCCTACGGAAGCCGATGCGGGGCGGGCTACGTCCGCTTTTCCGCCCCTCCCGATCCGCGCAAATATGCCCCGATCGGAGCACAACGGTAAAGGGTTAATCTAAAATATCTGCACCGCTCGGCTAAAGGTTTACGTGCACACACGCAGAGACAGTGGCATCAGCTTTGCGGTAAACACACTCCGCAGGCTTATTTTAACCCTTTGCCGTTGTTTGGGTCCTTTTGGACCCATGCGGAGAGCTCGGCTGTCACACATCTTTACTGTTTCACGCGGAGCTCGGAACTGCGAGCAGCTACCCGAAAATTCGGCCACAACAGCGAGAGAGACAATAGCTTAAGGTCTCGGGGTCAATGGCCTACGGAAGCTGATGCGGGGCGGGCTACGTCCGCTTTTCCGCCCCCTCCCGATCCGCGCAAATATGCCCCGATCGGAGCACAACGGTAAAGGGTTAATCTAAAATATCTGCACCGCTCGGCTAAAGGTTTACGTGCACACACGCAGAGACAGTGGCATCAGCTTTGCGGTAAACACACTCCGCAGGCTTATTTTAACCCTTTGCCGTTGTTTGGGTCCTTTTGGACCCATGCGGAGAGCTCGGCTGTCACACATCTTTACTGTTTCACGCGGAGCTCGGAACTGCGAGCAGCTACCCGAAAATTCGGCCACAACAGCGAGAGAGACAATAGCTTAAGGTCTCGGGGTCAATGGCCTACGGAAGCTGATGCGGGGCGGGCTACGTCCGCTTTTCCGCCCCCTCCCGATCCGCGCAAATATGCCCCGATCGGAGCACAACGGTAAAGGGTTAATCTAAAATATCTGCACCGCTCGGCTAAAGGTTTACGTGCACACACGCAGAGACAGTGGCTTCAGCTTTGCGGTAAACACACTCCGCAGGCTTATTTTAACCCTTTGCCGTTGTTTGGGTCCTTTTGGACCCATGCGGAGAGCTCGGCTGTCACACATCTTTACTGTTTCACGCGGAGCTCGGAACTGCGAGCAGCTACCCGAAAATTCGGCCACAACAGCGAGAGAGACAATAGCTTAAGGTCACGGGGTCAATGGCCTACGGAAGCCGATGCGGGGCGGGCTACGTCCGCTTTTCCGCCCCCTCCCGATCCGCGCAAATATGCCCCGATCGGAGCACAACGGTAAAGGGTTAATCTAAAATATCTGCACCGCTCGGCTAAAGGTTTACGTGCACACACGCAGAGACAGTGGCATCAGCTTTGCGGTAAACACACTCCGCAGGCTTATTTTAACCCTTTGCCGTTGTTTGGGTCCTTTTGGACCCATGCGGAGAGCTCGGCTGTCACACATCTTTACTGTTTCACGCGGAGCTCGGAACTGCGAGCAGCTACCCGAAAATTCGGCCACAACAGCGAGAGAGACAATAGCTTAAGGTCTCGGGGTCAATGGCCTACGGAAGCCGATGCGGGGCGGGCTACGTCCGCTTTTCCGCCCCCTCCCGATCCGCGCAAATATGCCCCGATCGGAGCACAACGGTAAAGGGTTAATCTAAAATATCTGCACCGCTCGGCTAAAGGTTTACGTGCACACACGCAGAGACAGTGGCATCAGCTTTGCGGTAAACACACTCCGCAGGCTTATTTTAACCCTTTGCCGTTGTTTGGGTCCTTTTGGACCCATGCGGAGAGCTCGGCTGTCACACATCTTTACTGTTTCACGCGGAGCTCGGAACTGCGAGCAGCTACCCGAAAATTCGGCAACAACAGCGAGAGAGACAATAGCTTAAGGTCTCGGGGTCAATGGCCTACGGAAGCCGATGCGGGGCGGGCTACGTCCGCTTTTCCGCCCCTCCCGATCCGCGCAAATATGCCCCGATCGGAGCACAACGGTAAAGGGTTAATCTAAAATATCTGCACCGCTCGGCTAAAGGTTTACGTGCACACACGCAGAGACAGTGGCATCAGCTTTGCGGTAAACACACTCCGCAGGCTTATTTTAACCCTTTGCCGTTGTTTGGGTCCTTTTGGACCCATGCGGAGAGCTCGGCTGTCACACATCTTTACTGTTTCACGCGGAGCTCGGAACTGCGAGCAGCTACCCGAAAATTCGGCCACAACAGCGAGAGAGACAATAGCTTAAGGTCTCGGGGTCAATGGCCTACGGAAGCCGATGCGGGGCGGGCTACGTCCGCTTTTCCGCCCCCTCCCGATCCGCGCAAATATGCCCCGATCGGAGCACAACGGTAAAGGGTTAATCTAAAATATCTGCACCGCTCGGCTAAAGGTTTACGTGCACACACGCAGAGACAGTGGCATCAGCTTTGCGGTAAACACACTCCGCAGGCTTATTTTAACCCTTTGCCGTTGTTTGGGTCCTTTTGGACCCATACGGAGAGCTCGGCTGTCACACATCTTTACTGTTTCACGCGGAGCTCGGAACTGCGAGCAGCTACCCGAAAATTCGGCCACAACAGCGAGAGAGACAATAGCTTAAGGTCTCGGGGTCAATGGCCTACGGAAGCCGATGCGGGGCGGGCTACGTCCGCTTTTCCGCCCCCTCCCGATCCCCGCAAATATGCCCCGATCGGAGCACAACGGTAAAGAGTTAATCTAAAATATCTGCACCGCTCGGCTAAAGGTTTACGTGCACACACGCAGAGACAGTGGCATCAGCTTTGCGGTAAACACACTCCGCAGGCTTATTTTAACCCTTTGCCGTTGTTTGGGTCCTTTTGGACCCATGCGGAGAGCTCGGCTGTCACACATCTTTACTGTTTCACGCGGAGCTCGGAACTGCGAGCAGCTACCCGAAAATTCGGCCACAACAGCGAGAGAGACAATAGCTTAAGGTCTCGGGGTCAATGGCCTACGGAAGCCGATGCGGGGCGGGCTACGTCCGCTTTTCCGCCCCCTCCCGATCCCCGCAAATATGCCCCGATCGGAGCACAACGGTAAAGGGTTAATCTAAAATATCTGCACCGCTCGGCTAAAGGTTTACGTGCACACACGCAGAGACAGTGGCATCAGCTTTGCGGTAAACACACTCCGCAGGCTTATTTTAACCCTTTGCCGTTGTTTGGGTCCTTTTGGACCCATACGGAGAGCTCGGCTGTCACACATCTTTACTGTTTCACGCGGAGCTCGGAACTGCGAGCAGCTACCCGAAAATTCGGCCACAACAGCGAGAGAGACAATAGCTTAAGGTCTCGGGGTCAATGGCCTACGGAAGACGATGCGGGGCGGGCTACGTCCGCTTTTCCGCCCCCTCCCGATCCCCGCAAATATGCCCCGATCGGAGCACAACGGTAAAGGGTTAATCTAAAATATCTGCACCGCTCGGTTAAGGTTTACGTGCACACACGCAGAGACAGTGGCATCAGCTTTGCGGTAAACACACTCCGCAGGCTTATTTGAACCCTTTGCCGTTGTTTGGGTCCTTTTGGACCCATACGGAGAGCTCGGCTGTCACACATCTTTACTGTTTCACGCGGAGCTCGGAACTGCGAGCAGCTACCCGAAAATTCGGCCACAACAGCGAGAGAGACAATAGCTTAAGGTCTCGGGGTCAATGGCCTACGGAAGCCGATGCGGGGCGGGCTACGTCCGCTTTTCCGCCCCCTCCCGATCCCCGCAAATATGCCCCGATCGGAGCACAACGGTAAAGGGTTAATCTAAAATATCTGCACCGCTCGGCTAAAGGTTTACGTGCACACACGCAGAGACAGTGGCATCAGCTTTGCGGTAAACACACTCCGCAGGCTTATTTTAACCCTTTGCCGTTGTTTGGGTCCTTTTGGACCCATGCGGAGAGCTCGGCTGTCACACATCTTTACTGTTTCACGCGGAGCTCGGAACTGCGAGCAGCTACCCGAAAATTCGGCCACAACAGCGAGAGAGACAATAGCTTAAGGTCTCGGGGTCAATGGCCTACGGAAGCCGATGCGGGGCGGGCTACGTCCGCTTTTCCGCCCCTCCCGATCCGCGCAAATATGCCCCGATCGGAGCACAACGGTAAAGGGTTAATCTAAAATATCTGCACCGCTCGGCTAAAGGTTTACGTGCACACACGCAGAGACAGTGGCATCAGCTTTGCGGTAAACACACTCCGCAGGCTTATTTTAACCCTTTGCCGTTGTTTGGGTCCTTTTGGACCCATACGGAGAGCTCGGCTGTCACACATCTTTACTGTTTCACGCGGAGCTCGGAACTGCGAGCAGCTACCCGAAAATTCGGCCACAACAGCGAGAGAGACAATAGCTTAAGGTCTCGGGGTCAATGGCCTACGGAAGCCGATGCGGGGCGGGCTACGTCCGCTTTTCCGCCCCTCCCGATCCGCGCAAATATGCCCCGATCGGAGCACAACGGTAAAGGGTTAATCTAAAATATCTGCACCGCTCGGCTAAAGGTTTACGTGCACACACGCAGAGACAGTGGCATCAGCTTTGCGGTAAACACACTCCGCAGGCTTATTTTAACCCTTTGCCGTTGTTTGGGTCCTTTTGGACCCATGCGGAGAGCTCGGCTGTCACACATCTTTACTGTTTCACGCGGAGCTCGGAACTGCGAGCAGCTACCCGAAAATTCGGCCACAACAGCGAGAGAGACAATAGCTTAAGGTCTCGGGGTCAATGGCCTACGGAAGCTGATGCGGGGCGGGCTACGTCCGCTTTTCCGCCCCCTCCCGATCCGCGCAAATATGCCCCGATCGGAGCACAACGGTAAAGGGTTAATCTAAAATATCTGCACCGCTCGGCTAAAGGTTTACGTGCACACACGCAGAGACAGTGGCATCAGCTTTGCGGTAAACACACTCCGCAGGCTTATTTTAACCCTTTGCCGTTGTTTGGGTCCTTTTGGACCCATGCGGAGAGCTCGGCTGTCACACATCTTTACTGTTTCACGCGGAGCTCGGAACTGCGAGCAGCTACCCGAAAATTCGGCCACAACAGCGAGAGAGACAATAGCTTAAGGTCACGGGGTCAATGGCCTACGGAAGCTGATGCGGGGCGGGCTACGTCCGCTTTTCCGCCCCCTCCCGATCCGCGCAAATATGCCCCGATCGGAGCACAACGGTAAAGGGTTAATCTAAAATATCTGCACCGCTCGGCTAAAGGTTTACGTGCACACACGCAGAGACAGTGGCTTCAGCTTTGCGGTAAACACACTCCGCAGGCTTATTTTAACCCTTTGCCGTTGTTTGGGTCCTTTTGGACCCATGCGGAGAGCTCGGCTGTCACACATCTTTACTGTTTCACGCGGAGCTCGGAACTGCGAGCAGCTACCCGAAAATTCGGCCACAACAGCGAGAGAGACAATAGCTTAAGGTCACGGGGTCAATGGCCTACGGAAGCCGATGCGGGGCGGGCTACGTCCGCTTTTCCGCCCCCTCCCGATCCGCGCAAATATGCCCCGATCGGAGCACAACGGTAAAGGGTTAATCTAAAATATCTGCACCGCTCGGCTAAAGGTTTACGTGCACACACGCAGATACAGTGGCATCAGCTTTGCGGTAAACACACTCCGCAGGCTTATTTTAACCCTTTGCCGTTGTTTGGGTCCTTTTGGACCCATGCGGAGAGCTCGGCTGTCACACATCTTTACTGTTTCACGCGGAGCTCGGAACTGCGAGCAGCTACCCGAAAATTCGGCCACAACAGCGAGAGAGACAATAGCTTAAGGTCTCGGGGTCAATGGCCTACGGAAGCCGATGCGGGGCGGGCTACGTCCGCTTTTCCGCCCCTCCCGATCCGCGCAAATATGCCCCGATCGGAGCACAACGGTAAAGGGTTAATCTAAAATATCTGCACCGCTCGGCTAAAGGTTTACGTGCACACACGCAGAGACAGTGGCATCAGCTTTGCGGTAAACACACTCCGCAGGCTTATTTTAACCCTTTGCCGTTGTTTGGGTCCTTTTGGACCCATGCGGAGAGCTCGGCTGTCACACATCTTTACTGTTTCACGCGGAGCTCGGAACTGCGAGCAGCTACCCGAAAATTCGGCAACAACAGCGAGAGAGACAATAGCTTAAGGTCTCGGGGTCAATGGCCTACGGAAGCCGATGCGGGGCGGGCTACGTCCGCTTTTCCGCCCCCTCCCGATCCGCGCAAATATGCCCCGATCGGAGCACAACGGTAAAGGGTTAATCTAAAATATCTGCACCGCTCGGCTAAAGGTTTACGTGCACACACGCAGAGACAGTGGCATCAGCTTTGCGGTAAACACACTCCGCAGGCTTATTTTAACCCTTTGCCGTTGTTTGGGTCCTTTTGGACCCATGCGGAGAGCTCGGCTGTCACACATCTTTACTGTTTCACGCGGAGCTCGGAACTGCGAGCAGCTACCCGAAAATTCGGCAACAACAGCGAGAGAGACAATAGCTTAAGGTCTCGGGGTCAATGGCCTACGGAAGCCGATGCGGGGCGGGCTACGTCCGCTTTTCCGCCCCCTCCCGATCCGCGGAAATATGCCCCGATCGGAGCACAACGGTAAAGGGTTAATCTAAAATATCTGCACCGCTCGGCTAAAGGTTTACGTGCACACACGCAGAGACAGTGGCATCAGCTTTGCGGTAAACACACTCCGCAGGCTTATTTTAACCCTTTGTCGTTGTTTGGGTCCTTTTGGACCCATGCGGAGAGCTCGGCTGTCACACATCTTTACTGTTTCACGCGGAGCTCGGAACTGCGAGCAGCTACCCGAAAATTCGGCCACAACAGCGAGAGAGACAATAGTTTAAGGTCACGGGGTCAATGGCCTACGGAAGCCGATGCGGGGCGGGCTACGTCCGCTTTTCCGCCCCCTCCCGATCCGCGCAAATATGCCCCGATCGGAGCACAACGGTAAAGGGTTAATCTAAAATATCTGCACCGCTCGGCTAAAGGTTTACGTGCACACACGCAGAGACAGTGGCATCAGCTTTGCGGTAAACACACTCCGCAGGCTTATTTTAACCCTTTGCCGTTGTTTGGGTCCTTTTGGACCCATGCGGAGAGCTCGGCTGTCACACATCTTTACTGTTTCACGCGGAGCTCGGAACTGCGAGCAGCTACCCGAAAATTCGGCAACAACAGCGAGAGAGACAATAGCTTAAGGTCTCGGGGTCAATGGCCTACGGAAGCCGATGCGGGGCGGGCTACGTCCGCTTTTCCGCCCCCTCCCGATCCGCGCAAATATGCCCCGATCGGAGCACAACGGTAAAGGGTTAATCTAAAATATCTGCACCGCTCGGCTAAAGGTTTACGTGCACACACGCAGAGACAGTGGCATCAGCTTTGCGGTAAACACACTCCGCAGGGTTATTTTAACCCTTTGCCGTTGTTTGGGTCCTTTTGGACCCATGCGGAGAGCTCGGCTGTCACACATCTTTACTGTTTCACGCGGAGCTCGGAACTGCGAGCAGCTACCCGAAAATTCGGCCACAACAGCGAGAGAGACAATAGTTTAAGGTCACGGGGTCAATGGCCTACGGATGCCGATGCGGGGCGGGCTACGTCCGCTTTTCCGCCCCCTCCCGATCCGCGCAAATATGCCCCGATCGGAGCACAACGGTAAAGGGTTAATCTAAAATATCTACACCGCTCGGCTAAAGGTTTACGTGCACACACGCAGAGACAGTGGCTTCAGCTTTGCGGTAAACACACTCCGCAGGCTTATTTTAACCCTTTGCCGTTGTTTGGGTCCTTTTGGACCCATGCGGAGAGCTCGGCTGTCACACATCTTTACTGTTTCACGCGGAGCTCGGAACTGCGAGCAGCTACCCGAAAATTCGGCAACAACAGCGAGAGAGACAATAGCTTAAGGTCACGGGGTCAATGGCCTACGGAAGCCGATGCGGGGCGGGCTACGTCCGCTTTTCCGCCCCCTCCCGATCCGCGCAAATATGCCCCGATCGGAGCACAACGGTAAAGGGTTAATCTAAAATATCTGCACCGCTCGGCTAAAGGTTTACGTGCACACACGCAGAGACAGTGGCATCAGCTTTGCGGTAAACACACTCCGCAGGGTTATTTTAACCCTTTGCCGTTGTTTGGGTCCTTTTGGACCCATGCGGAGAGCTCGGCTGTCACACATCTTTACTGTTTCACGCGGAGCTCGGAACTGCGAGCAGCTACCCGAAAATTCGGCCACAACAGCGAGAGAGACAATAGTTTAAGGTCACGGGGTCAATGGCCTACGGATGCCGATGCGGGGCGGGCTACGTCCGCTTTTCCGCCCCCTCCCGATCCGCGCAAATATGCCCCGATCGGAGCACAACGGTAAAGGGTTAATCTAAAATATCTACACCGCTCGGCTAAAGGTTTACGTGCACACACGCAGAGACAGTGGCTTCAGCTTTGCGGTAAACACACTCCGCAGGCTTATTTTAACCCTTTGCCGTTGTTTGGGTCCTTTTGGACCCATGCGGAGAGCTCGGCTGTCACACATCTTTACTGTTTCACGCGGAGCTCGGAACTGCGAGCAGCTACCCGAAAATTCGGCAACAACAGCGAGAGAGACAATAGCTTAAGGTCTCGGGGTCAATGGCCTACGGAAGCCGATGCGGGGCGGGCTACGTCCGCTTTTCCGCCCCCTCCCGATCCGCGCAAATATGCCCCGATCGGAGCACAACGGTAAAGGGTTAATCTAAAATATCTGCACCGCTCGGCTAAAGGTTTACGTGCACACACGCAGAGACAGTGGCATCAGCTTTGCGGTAAACACACTCCGCAGGCTTATTTTAACCCTTTGCCGTTGTTTGGGTCCTTTTGGACCCATGCGGAGAGCTCGGCTGTCACACATCTTTACTGTTTCACGCGGAGCTCGGAACTGCGAGCAGCTACCCGAAAATTCGGCAACAACAGCGAGAGAGACAATAGCTTAAGGTCTCGGGGTCAATGGCCTACGGAAGCCGATGCGGGCGGGCTACGTCCGCTTTTCCGCCCCCTCCCGATCCGCGCAAATATGCCCCGATCGGAGCACAACGGTAAAGGGTTAATCTAAAATATCTGCACCGCTCGGCTAAAGGTTTACGTGCACACACGCAGAGACAGTGGCATCAGCTTTGCGGTAAACACACTCCGCAGGCTTATTTTAACCCTTTGCCGTTGTTTGGGTCCTTTTGGACCCATGCGGAGAGCTCGGCTGTCACACATCTTTACTGTTTCACGCGGAGCTCGGAACTGCGGGCAGCTACCCGAAAATTCGGCCACAACAGCGAGAGAGACAATAGTTTAAGGTCACAGGGTCAATGGCCTACGGAAGCCGATGCGGGGCGGGCTACGTCCGCTTTTCCGCCCCCTCCCGATCCGCGCAAATATGCCCCGATCGGAGCACAACGGTAAAGGGTTAATCTAAAATATCTGCACCGCTCGGCTAAAGGTTTACGTGCACACACGCAGAGACAGTGGCATCAGCTTTGCGGTAAACACACTCCGCAGGCTTATTTTAACCCTTTGCCGTTGTTTGGGTCCTTTTGGACCCATGCGGAGAGCTCGGCTGTCACACATCTTTACTGTTTCACGCGGAGCTCGGAACTGCGAGCAGCTACCCGAAAATTCGGCAACAACAGCGAGAGAGACAATAGCTTAAGGTCTCGGGGTCAATGGCCTACGGAAGCCGATGCGGGGCGGGCTACGTCCGCTTTTCCGCCCCCTCCCGATCCGCGCAAATATGCCCCGATCGGAGCACAACGGTAAAGGGTTAATCTAAAATATCTACACCGCTCGGCTAAAGGTTTACGTGCACACACGCAGAGACAGTGGCATCAGCTTTGCGGTAAACACACTCCGCAGGGTTATTTTAACCCTTTGCCGTTGTTTGGGTCCTTTTGGACCCATGCGGAGAGCTCGGCTGTCACACATCTTTACTGTTTCACGCGGAGCTCGGAACTGCGAGCAGCTACCCGAAAATTCGGCCACAACAGCGAGAGAGACAATAGTTTAAGGTCACGGGGTCAATGGCCTACGGATGCCGATGCGGGGCGGGCTACGTCCGCTTTTCCGCCCCCTCCCGATCCGCGCAAATATGCCCCGATCGGAGCACAACGGTAAAGGGTTAATCTAAAATATCTGCACCGCTCGGCTAAAGGTTTACGTGCACACACGCAGAGACAGTGGCATCAGCTTTGCGGTAAACACACTCCGCAGGCTTATTTTAACCCTTTGCCGTTGTTTGGGTCCTTTTGGACCCATGCGGAGAGCTCGGCTGTCACACATCTTTACTGTTTCACGCGGAGCTCGGAACTGCGAGCAGCTACCCGAAAATTCGGCCACAACAGCGAGAGAGACAATAGTTTAAGGTCACGGGGTCAATGGCCTACGGAAGCCGATGCGGGGCGGGCTACGTCCGCTTTTCCGCCCCCTCCCGATCCGCGCAAATATGCCCCGATCGGAGCACAACGGTAAAGAGTTAATCTAAAATATCTGCACCGCTCGGCTAAAGGTTTACGTGCACACACGCAGAGACAGTGGCATCAGCTTTGCGGTAAACACACTCCGCAGGCTTATTTTAACCCTTTGCCGTTGTTTGGGTCCTTTTGGACCCATGCGGAGAGCTCGGCTGTCACACATCTTTACTGTTTCACGCGGAGCTCGGAACTGCGAGCAGCTACCCGAAAATTCGGCAACAACAGCGAGAGAGACAATAGCTTAAGGTCTCGGGGTCAATGGCCTACGGAAGCCGATGCGGGGCGGGCTACGTCCGCTTTTCCGCCCCCTCCCGATCCGCGCAAATATGCCCCGATCGGAGCACAACGGTAAAGGGTTAATCTAAAATATCTGCACCGCTCGGCTAAAGGTTTACGTGCACACACGCAGAGACAGTGGCATCAGCTTTGCGGTAAACACACTCCGCAGGCTTATTTTAACCCTTTGCCGTTGTTTGGGTCCTTTTGGACCCATGCGGAGAGCTCGGCTGTCACACATCTTTACTGTTTCACGCGGAGCTCGGAACTGCGAGCAGCTACCCGAAAATTCGGCAACAACAGCGAGAGAGACAATAGTTTAAGGTCACGGGGTCAATGGCCTACGGATGCCGATGCGGGGCGGGCTACGTCCGCTTTTCCGCCCCCTCCCGATCCGCGCAAATATGCCCCGATATGAGCACAACGGTAAAGGGTTAATCTAAAATATCTGCACCGCTCGGCTAAAGGTTTACGTGCACACACGCAGAGACAGTGGCATCAGCTTTGCGGTAAACACACTCCGCAGGCTTATTTTAACCCTTTGCCGTTGTTTGGGTCCTTTTGGACCCATGCGGAGAGCTCGGCTGTCACACATCTTTACTGTTTCACGCGGAGCTCGGAACTGCGAGCAGCTACCCGAAAATTCGGCCACAACAGCGAGAGAGACAATAGTTTAAGGTCACGGGGTCAATGGCCTACGGATGCCGATGCGGGGCGGGCTACGTCCGCTTTTCCGCCCCCTCCCGATCCGCGCAAATATGCCCCGATCGGAGCACAACGGTAAAGGGTTAATCTAAAATATCTGCACCGCTCGGCTAAAGGTTTACGTGCACACACGCAGAGACAGTGGCATCAGCTTTGCGGTAAACACACTCCGCAGGCTTATTTTAACCCTTTGCCGTTGTTTGGGTCCTTTTGGACCCATGCGGAGAGCTCGGCTGTCACACATCTTTACTGTTTCACGCGGAGCTCGGAACTGCGAGCAGCTACCCGAAAATTCGGCCACAACAGCGAGAGAGACAATAGTTTAAGGTCACGGGGTCAATGGCCTACGGAAGCCGATGCGGGGCGGGCTACGTCCGCTTTTCCGCCCCCTCCCGATCCGCGCAAATATGCCCCGATCGGAGCACAACGGTAAAGGGTTAATCTAAAATATCTGCACCGCTCGGCTAAAGGTTTACGTGCACACACGCAGAGACAGTGGCATCAGCTTTGCGGTAAACACACTCCGCAGGCTTATTTTAACCCTTTGCCGTTGTTTGGGTCCTTTTGGACCCATGCGGAGAGCTCGGCTGTCACACATCTTTACTGTTTCACGCGGAGCTCGGAACTGCGAGCAGCTACCCGAAAATTCGGCAACAACAGCGAGAGAGACAATAGCTTAAGGTCTCGGGGTCAATGGCCTACGGAAGCCGATGCGGGGCGGGCTACGTCCGCTTTTTCGCCCCCTCCCGATCCGCGCAAATATGCCCCGATCGGAGCACAACGGTAAAGGGTTAATCTAAAATATCTGCACCGCTCGGCTAAAGGTTTACGTGCACACACGCAGAGACAGTGGCTTCAGCTTTGCGGTAAACACACTCCGCAGGCTTATTTTAACCCTTTGCCGTTGTTTGGGTCCTTTTGGACCCATGCGGAGAGCTCGGCTGTCACACATCTTTACTGTTTCACGCGGAGCTCGGAACTGCGAGCAGCTACCCGAAAATTCGGCCACAACAGCGAGAGAGACAATAGCTTAAGGTCTCGGGGTCAATGGCCTACGGAAGCCGATGCGGGGCGGGCTACGTCCGCTTTTCCGCCCCCTCCCGATCCGCGCAAATATAAAAAAAAAATATGCCCTGATCGGAGCACAACGGTAAAGGGTTAATCTATGGAAATAGGATTCTAAAGCAGATCCGTAATCCGTCATTTTTCTGGAAATTGACAATATGCTAAATTTATCACTTGCAATAAGTGAGTAATTCAGTGCAAAAATGTTGAACTGTTGAAATATTGTACGTTTGCATTTTATTATTATTCTGAAAATGTTAAGATAATAAGACTGATTTCATCATTTTGTTGCAACATGTTATGATAATGCGATGACTAGGTTCGTAATATGATGGCACCTTAACGTTTCCTTAGAATTTCGCCCTGAATGTTCTTACTAGGCGAAATGGCAAATTTCCAAATTTTGCCGTTTTGACAAGATATATTTTTTAAGCAAAATGTCAAATTTTCCGAATTATGCCATTTTAACGAGATGTTCTAACTCGGCAAAGTGACAAAACTCCAAATTTTGCCATGTTGGCGAGATGTTCTAACTGGGCAAAATGGCAATTTACCGAATTTTGCCATTTTGACAACATGTTGTTACTCGGCAAAATGACAATTTTCTGAATATTGCCATTCTGACGAGATGTTCTATTTCGGCAAAAGGACAATTTTCGGAATTTCGCCATTTTGACAACATGTTCTTTCTCGGCAAAATAACAATTTTCGGAATTTTGTCATTTTGACGAGATGTTGTTTGGTCGGCAAAATTTCAGTTTTCGGAATTTTGCCATTTTGACGAGATGGTTTATCTTGTCAAAATGACAATTTTCCGAATTATGCCATTTTAAGGAGTCCATTAAGTCGTCAAAATGTCAATTTTAGGGAAATTGTCACTTTGCCGAGACAGTTCTTTTTTCTTTTGAATGGCCCTTCTACGCTTCCGTAGGGTACTGTACAAGGACAAAACTGATGCATAAAAGGAATAACGTTAAACATATTACACAAGGAATTTGCATACACGGAGTATTCTTAGTAAACATAATATAGATAATAATCAAAAGGGTCAATAATTGTAGCAGTTAATTATGATTGAATATTTACGGGTACATTCAACTTCTAAGGATCCTATTATTATTATTATTATTATTATTATTATTATTATTATTGTTGTTGTTATTATTATTATTATTATTATTATTATTATTATTATTATTATTATTGTTGTTGTTGTTGTTGTTGTTGTTGTTGTTGTTATTATTATTATTCTTATTATTGTAATAATTATTGTTATTATTGTTATTGTTATTATTGTTATTGTTATTATTGTTATTGTTATTATTATTATTATTATTGTTATTATTATTATTATTATTATTATTATTATTATTATTATTATTATTATTATTATTATTATTATTATTATTATTATTATTATTATTATTATTATTATTATTATTATTATTATTATTATTATTATTATTATTATTATTATTATTATTATTATTATTATTATTATTATTATTATTATTATTATTATTATTATTATTATTATTATTATTATTATTATTATTATTATTATTATTATTATTATTATTATTATTATTATTATTATTATTATTATTGCTGACTTCGGGATCCTACCAGGATCCTTTCTTATTATGTGGGCGCTTCCTAGGATTGCCTGTTTTGTTAATTGTCTCATTGTTGTGCCACCTGGTATTCGTTGTAGGTGGCCTTCCAAGCTAGTGCTGACTGCACCAAGTGCCCCTATCACCACCGGTATCACCTCTGCTTTCACATCCCACAACTTCTGTATTTCAACCTTCTCTTTTTCTTTCACTTTGACATTTCTGTCAAGTGGGATCGCAACATCGATTATGGTGACTTTCCTCGCCCGCTTGTCTAGAACCAGTATGTCAGGCCTTCTTGCTGGTATGATGCGATCTGTTCTGATTTCGAAATCCCAGAATATTTTTACATTTTCTGTCTCGGTAATTGTGTCTGGTTTGTGAAGCCACGGGTGTTTCGAAGTTGTTATCCCGTAGTGCTTACATAGTCCCATGTGTATAGGGCAGCCGCTACTTTGTTGTGTCTTTGCAGGTATTCTCCACCCGCCATCTTCTGGCATCCCGCTACGAGGTGTTCTACCGTCTCCTCCTTCTGATTACACATCCGGCACTTGCTGTCATTTGGTGGTTCTTTGTATTCAGTGCTAAGTCTTGTGCGGCTGTGATCAGAGCTTCTGTCTCTACTTTCAGTCCTGTGCAGGATAGCCACTTGTATGCCATCTCTATGTTCGTAGCTTCTTCAACTTCACGTGGGTATTGCCAGTGTAGTGGTTTTTCTTGGATGCCCGTTGTATCACTAACCTGCCACACTTTTCGAGTCCGAAATTCATTCCGATGTCGGCACTGGAGACTCGGACAGTGTTTATCATCGAGTCTATTTCCTTCTCGTTCTTTCCATACAACTTCAGATCATCCATGTATAGGAGGTTATGGCAAGCCGAATGTTCAATAAATAGAAAATCCAAGATTGTCGATCGATAATCTTGGATTTTCGACCGATAATCCAAGATTGTCGGCAATAAACCAGGTTTATCAAATGATAATCTTGGATTATCACATGAAAATCCCGTTTTTTCGCCGATAATCTTGGATTCTCGCCCGATATTCAAAATCATTTTGATGATCCTGGATTCTCGATCGAAAATCCAAGATTATCGAACGATAATCTTGGATTATCTATTAATTTAAAATTCGGCTTCTCAAACTTTGTTTATCGCTCGAGAATCTTGGATTATCACTTTTTTGCACAATTGGCTCGATAATCCAAGATTCTTGACGATAATCTTGGATTCTCGGCCGACAATCTTGGATTCTGAACCTATAATCTTGGATTCTCGACCGAAAATCTTGGATTCTCGGTCGATAATCCAAGATTATCAAAATATTTTTCGAGAATCCAAGACTCTCGGTCGAGAATCCAAGATTATCAAATTGTGTTTTGATTATCCAAGATTATCGGTCGAGAATCCAAGATAATCAACCGATAATCCAAGATTATCAAAAAAAAATTGAGAATCCAAGATTATCGATCGAGGATCCAAGATTATCAAATTGTGTTTTGGTAATCTAAGATTATCGGTCGAAAATCCAAGATTATCAACCGATAATCCAAGATTATCAAAATATTTTTCGAGAATCCAAGATTATCGGTCGAGAATCCAAGATTATCAGGTTGTGTTTTGATAATCCAAGATTTTTCGGTCGATAATCCAAGATTATCAACCGATAATCCAAGATTATCAAAATATTTTTCGAGAATCCAAGATTATCGGTCAATAATCCAAGATTATCGGATTATCACATTGCAACCGTCGGCATATTTGGCGCGATACTGCGCCAGCTAGGCAGGCCCTTTTTTGTTGCTCGCGGTACGTCTGCCGGTTATATACCACCAGTACTTACGACGACAATGAGCGAGCAGAAAGTACGTAACCAAACCCACCGTTCCAGATTACATGGCTCAGTATAAATCTTAAGAGACTGTATTTGCCTTGCTTTCTTATTATTATACCAACAAATCTGAAGACTCTTTTTTTCAGGATAAAATAGTCGGACTGTAATTTATAGGCCCAGTTGAGATCAACTTCACGGTCGCATTTACTGTATCATCGTTCACGCGTTACCAGCGGTATTGACGCATACGTTTTGATAATCTTGGATTCTCGACCGATAATCCAGGTTTATCAAAATAAATTTCGATAATCTTGGATTATCAATCGAAAATCTTAGATTCTCGACCGATAAGCAAAATTAATTTTGATAATCTTGGATTCTCGACCGATAAACCAGGTTTATCAAAATAAATTTCGATAATCTTGGATTATCAATCGAAAATCTTGGATTCCCGACCGATAAGCAAAATTAATTTTGATAATCTTGGATTCTCGACCGATAAACCAGGTTTATCAAATTTAATTTCGATAATCTTGGATTCTCGACTGATAAAACAAGTTTTTCAGTCTTACATTGATAATCTTGGATTGTCGACCGATAAACCAGGATTATCAAAGTTAGTTTGATAATCTTGGATTGTCGACCGATAATCTTGGATTATCTCCGAGAATCCAAGATTATCTGCCAAAATCCAAGGTTATCGGCCATTCATCTTGGATTATCGACGATAATCCAGGATTATCAGTTGATAATCCAGGTTTATCGCATGAAGTATACATCAAGTAATGGACAATCCAAGACTGTTGGCCGATATACCAAATTAATTTGACAATCTGGGATTATCGGTCGATAATCTTGGATTATCGGTCGATAATCTTGGATTATCGGTCGATAGTCCAAGTTTTTTGACAATCTTGGATTACCTCGTGATAAACCTGGTTTATCGTTGATAATCCAAGATTATCGACGGATAATCCAAGATTTTCGGTCGATAATCCAAGATTATCGATCGATAATCAATGTGTTGTAACTGTGTTGGTATTCTGTGGTGGAGGCTCGTCATCCTCTTAAGCCAGAACCCCTGCCCTTGATCTGGTCAAAGTGCCTTCCAGTTTGACATCCTCTTCAATTTTCCCCGCACGTCTTCTTCAGTTATGTTTGTTTCAGGTTGCAGGTGGACGGAATCATGGTGGGTATTGAAGTCCTCGATCCATTTCGCCTCCTTATTGTGTTGTTTGTCTGTACCCCATATCCCACGCCAGAACTGTTCCGTTTCTCTAGCATCTGGTACTGGTGAGGGGACCTTGGTGCCATCACCCCGAAGTTCTTGGTAGACTCGTCCAGGTTGTCCATTGAACATTCTGTTGACCCTGCACTGCTCATTTCTGGCGTTGTACCTTTGGAGTCTGTGGGCGAGTGCGGTCAATCTTTGTTTAGCATCTTCGATGGCATGGTCAAACCCTCGCTGGTCTACCATGGCCTCTTTTTGCAGCCTCGAGTCTGCTGACGTCCTTTCTGGTTTGGGCAATTGGGCAATTTTGGCTCGTTTACCATCTGGTGCAACTGTGGGTCATTTCGTCTAACCGTTTCCTTACTTGGTTGTTTGTTTGTTCCCAGATGCCTCTGGATTTCCTCAGTCTCAACTGGTTTAAACAGTCCTGCCCTCTCAATGACGTGACGTTGGTAGGCTAGTCTTTGTTCTGAAACTGGTGTCTCGGGGTTTCTCTCCTGCCAGATTTCATGCATACGTTTCCGATACCCCCTTCTGTTCGGTTCACTTAGGAACTTCGGCACTCTCTTTTTGCGTCCACTTCTTTCGCCTTGTGGTTGTCTCAGTAGCCCACTTTTCACCAGCACACCCTGAAGACGCAGCGGCTGGCGCAGACCTTTTTATCCCGGGCGACGTCTCAGCCGGTATGGTTATCTCATCAAGTTTTTCCTCCATCTTGCATGGGTTGGGGAACCAGGAATTGTTAGAACCCCCACTTTGGTTCTGCCAGTGTGACATATCGTTGGTGGATGGTGGTCCTTGGTTCTGAAGCTTTGGCCTGGTCTGGAACATGAGACTGGTGTCCTAAACTGTGTCTGAAACCAGTGAGACGTCTGAATGACGGGCGACGTAGGTGCAGAAGACTTTCACAGATTTGGTTGAGCCAAATTTGGTCTCGAATCGGGGACCTCTGGATTCGGAAGCTGGTCTGGAACCACTGCACCACTGGACCTGGTTATTATTATTATTTTTATTATTATTATTATTATTATTATTATTATTATTGCTTTTTTTGTTTTTTTGTTTTTATTTCTCCTTTATTACATTTCAATTAACTTGGTGTATACAGTATATACAATTTATACATTTCTTTATTTTGTTCTTTATGTTTACTTTACAATGAGCTTAAATGGTACAACTACAAAGGTATTGAAATAGTACAGAAAATTTTCAATGCCAAAGGGACACCGTCTTATAAGATAAAATAGGAAAAAACATGAAAAGCAGGGAACATGAAAAAGGGTCTTGTCAAAATAATTCATTTCATTAGTGAGGTAAAAGAAACAATTAAAAAACCAATCACCAATCGTCAAGCTGTCACCTTCCCCGAAGAACAATTTGACTTCCAACCTCCATATATAAAAATGTAAACAAATAGCAAAAGAAAATATATATAAAAATCGTTATCTGATATCGTTCTGTAATGGTACAAAACGGTATAGGGATAATGCAAAGAACCTTGTGTCCAAAGTGACTACGAATAACAGATTAAGTAAGAAATATGAGATCAAATAAACAGGCTAGGGCATAAAGAAAATGCTCTTTCCAGATCTGTCATTAAAATTTACTTTCTTTTTACCTTGAAATCTTTTTCTTTGCTCGACTTTTACTAAGAATTTAAATTTATGAAAAAAATTGTCTATTAACGGTTTCTTGTTACTCAACTTACAATCAAAAATAAATTTCTTCATATGCATTGTTAGAAAATTGTATAGGTGATTGAGGTGAGCATGATAGCAAAAGTAATAATCTTTCTTTGAAAAAAAGAACTGTTTCCTCAAAAACAAATTTTCAGCATCCAAAATAAAACTTGAGGTGAATCTACAATCCCAGAACAGATGGTCCATGCTCTCAATTTCAGTTTCACAAAAGGTACAAAGGTGATTATCTGTTTTACCCATCAAGGAAAGTAGCTTATTTGTTGGAAGGATTCTATGAAGGAACCTGAACTGAAAATAATGAAGGGTTGGGTCAGAGGTTGAGCACCAGGGGGTGTTAAAAAAGGGTTCCCAATCCTCAGTTGAAATGTCGTCGAAAGTGGCTAACCATTTGGTACATGCTGTAGGCGTTTCAGTAACTTTGTTCAATAAAATATTATATATCAATTGTGAACTACTATTTGTACACAATATTTTTTTGAGTAACTCTTCATTAGCATTCGCTTTATTAGCTTTAGCTTTATGAATAGATTGTCTCCAATGAAGGGGTATACTCTGGACTAGACCCCAATATAAGTGAAAGGTAAAGTGTGAATGTTAAACTTAGTAATAAACGCTTCAAAAGCTAGGGCCTACCGGTATCATCAAACAAATCACTAACGTACTGAACCTTCTTTTCAAATAACTTAGAATAAAATACAATTTTACCATTTACAAGAATACTCGAATTATTCCATATATGTTGAATACCATAATCGCTCTGAGGATTTGAGTAAGAGACATGACACCAAGCCTCCATAACCTGTCCTACAAAGGCATTATCAATATTTTTTACGTCTCGTGGGCTGCAATTGCATTTAAAAAAATATTTCTTACCATAAATAATTAAATGAGAGTCAAAGAATGATTTCCATGGCCCATTCGTGGCATTTACATATCGATGAACCCAAGTACACTTAAGACTATTAATGAAAGTACCTATATGGGTAACTTTCAAGCCACCCTGACCACTTGGATTAATCATAGGAGATCGTTTTATTTTATCAGGATTCCCTGCCCAAATAAAGTTAAAAATAGTGCTTTCCAGCTCTTTAATAAACGAAATTGGGGGGTTTGGAAGGACAAGGAAAAGGTATACTAATTGTGAGAGTCCAAAACTTTTAACGATAATATTTCGCCCAATCGGAGTTAAGTCGCGACTAGCCCATATACGAAGGGTGCCCTTAAGCCGGGACAATTTAGGTTGGTAGTTAAGTCGAAATAAATCGTCCCCTCTGTGGGTGAAAACAATACCTAGCATATTAATGGGACCTAATGTTATTTTAAGATTGAAATCATTTACAACAAATGGCCTTCTGTTAATGAAGGTGCCAAGCGGAAAAAGATAAGATTTGGAGCTATTAATGCTAAGACCAGATGCCCTCTTAAATCTTTCAAGAATGTCAATGGTTCCACAAAGGGATTTTCTTGTATGGTCTAAAATAAATGTGGTATCATCGGCATACTGGAGGATCTTATTTTCTGCAGCTCCTATGGTAATTCCCCTTATTTCTTTTGACTGATTTATTTTAAGAGAAAGAGTTTCGACACAAAGGATAAATAAATAGGGGCTGAGGGGGCAACCCTGACGAACCCCTCTTTTAATGGAGAAAAAAACCTGTGGAGTAGCCGTTATTCAACAACAAATTGACCAATTAACGGCCAGAACTGTTTATAAAAATTAACTGAAAAACCATCACTTCCAGGTGCCTTATCATTTTTCATTGAATTAAGCGATAACGTACAATCATTAGGTGTGAGTTCCCCCTCACACTGAGTAGAGTCGTCCATGTCTAATGATGTGTGACGTAAATTCAACAAAAATTGGTCAGGAGAAGAGTCAATAGAAGTATAAAGTGATTCATAAAAGTTACGAATTTCCTGAAGAGTACACTTGTCATCATCAATAATATCACCGTTGGGCTTCGACAGTTTAAAAACTCTATTTTGTGCTTTATGACGTTTCTCTAAATTTAAAAAATATTTTGAATTTTTTTCACCATCTTCGACCCATCTTACACGAGACCTTATTATAGTACCTTGCAGATTATAATCTAAATACGTGGTAAGTTCATTTTGAACCGTAGCTAACAATAAACGAGTTTCTGGACATTCAGAATGGAAAAGGCGCTGTTCAAGGTTAGATATTTTAAACAACAATGTTTCTTCATTCCGACGCCTTTCACGAGCTTTCTCTTTGGAATAATTTAAAGACACTTCTCGTAACTTAAACTTTAAGAGTTCCCACCTTGAACAGGGGTCTATTGGCGTGTCACAAATGACTTAGCTTTGAATAACATTAGTGGTAAGTGAAATGTAGTCTTTGTCGTGTAAAAGCGAATTGATCAATTAATGAGGAATTGATTCCTCATTTCACAATATCTTTCAGTTGGTATCTCATCATGCTGACTTCGGGATCCTACCAGGATCCTGGGAGGTTAAGCACCTTTCTTATAATGTGGGCGCTTCCGAGGATTGCCTGTTTTGTTAATTGTCTCATTGTTGTGCCACCTGGTATTGGTTGTAGGTGGCCTTCCAAGCTGGTGCTGACTGCACCAAGTGCCCCTATCACCACTGGTATCACCTCTGCTTTCACATCCCACAACTTCTGTATTTCAAGCTTCAGGTCTTGATATTTCGTGACCTTCTCTTTTTCTTTTTCTTTGACATTTCTGTCAAGTGGGATCGCAACGTCGATTATGGTGACATTCCTTGCCCGCTTGTCTAGAACCAGTATGTCAGGCCTTCTTGCTGGTATGATGCGATCTGTTCTGATTTCGAAATCCCAGAGTATTTTTACATTTTCTGTCTCGGTAATCGTCTCTGGTTTGTGAAGCCACGGGTGTTTCGAAGTTGTTATCCCGTAGTGCTGACATAGTGCCATGTGTAGGGCAGCCGCTACTTTGTTGTGTCTTTGCAGGTATTCTCCACCCGCCATCTTCTGGCATCCCGCTACGAGGTGTTCTACCGTCTCCTCTTTCTGATTACACATCCGGCACTTGCTGTCATTTGACAGTTTCATTATTCGGTCCTGGTGGTTCTTTGTATTCAGTGCTAAGTCTTGTGCGGCTGTGATCAGAGCTTCTGTCTCTACTTTCAGTCCGGTGCAGGATAGCCACTTGTATGCCATCTCTATGTTCGTAGCTTCTTCAACTTCACGTGGGTATTGGCCGTGTAGTGGTTTTTCTTTCCATTTCCTTTCATACTCTCGTGACCATCCTGCCTTCCATTTCTTTGTGGTAACCACCTCTTCATGTTGGTATCCGGACTGCCGTGCTGCTTGGAGTAGGGGCTCTGTCTGGTTCTTTATATATTCTTTCAGCCCCATCCTCTCACCAGTTATTGTTGCCTCTACTTCTTTTAACCCTCGGTCACCTTGCTTGCGAGGTAGGTAGAGTCTGTGGACATCTGCTCTGGGGTGAAGTGCTCCGTGCATGTTCAGGAGTTTTCTGGTTCTGCGGTCCAGTTCTGTTAGTTCTGCCTTGGTCCAATCAATTACTCCTGCTGTGTAGCTCAGTACAGGCATGGCATATGTGTTGAGGGCCTGGATTTTGTTTCGTCCGTTCAACTTTGTCTTTAGGACCTGTCTGGCTCTCTTGATATAGGCCTTAGTTGTATTTGCCTTCACTTTCCCCTGGAGGTTCTCCATGCCTTGCAGGATGCCCAAGTATTTATATCCTTTCTCCACGTTCACGTCCTGGATTCTTCCAATGTCCAGGAGAAGTCCCTCTGTAGCCTGCACTTTTCCCCGTTGTATCACTAACCTGCCACACTTTTCGAGTCCGAACTTCATTCCGGCACAAGAGTCGCCTATTGTACCGGTCGTCCAACCTCCTGAAGGAACGCTCGCCACACAAGAGCCGCCTATTGTACCGGTCGTCCAACCTCCTGAAGGAACGCTCGCCAGAGAAATAATAGATGAGATGGTGCTACAGAGATCGGTAGGAATTCGATCACGCGTGCTGATATACAGACGAAATGACCCACAGTTGCACCAGATGGTAAACGAGGCAAACCTGGCCGTCCAAGATATCCCAACTAGAGACATTACGGAGACAAACCTGCTGATGTATGCCACAGCTAGTGTCATAGCAAGAAAGGTGCAGGGTACAAGACAGCCAGGGAAAACATCTGCAACGAGACAATCACCCCCGTGGAAAAGGAGGTTAGAGACCAAAATTGCCCAAACCAGAAAGGACGTCAGCAGACTCGAGGCTGCAAAAAGAGGCCACATGATCACAGGTGACCTCAGACGAAAGTACTGGGTAGATCAGCGAGGGTTTGACCATGCCATCGAAGATGCTAAACAAAGATTGACCGCACTCGCCCACAGACTCCAAAGGTACAACGCCAGAAATGAGCAGTACAGGGTCAACAGAATGTTCAATGAACAACCTGGACGAATCTATCAAGAACTTCGGGGTGATGGCACGAACGTCCCCTCACCAGTACCAGATGCTAGGGAAACGGAACAGTTCTGGCGTGGGATATGGGGTGCAGACAAACAACACAATAAGGAGGCGAAATGGATCGAGGACTTCAATACCCACCATGATTCCGTCCACCCGCAACCTGAAACAAACATAACTGAAGAAGACGCGCGGGAAAAAGTGAAGAAAATGTCAAACTGGAAGGCACCTGGACCAGATCAAGTGCAGGGGTTCTGGCTTATGAAGATGACGAGCCTCCACCACAGAATAGCAACACAGTTACAACACATTGTCGATTATCCAATAAGCACACCTACATGGTTAACAAATGGCAGAACAACGCTGATCCAGAAGGACCCCAACAAGGGCACCGCACCAGCCAACTACAGGCCTATAACGTGCCTCCCGACAACATGGAAGCTCCTCTCGGGCATCCTTGCAGATAAAGTGATGACTCACCTAGAACACCAAAACCTTCTGGCAGAGGAGCAGAAAGGATCCAGGCCTGGTAGTAGAGGAACCAAAGGACCAGCTCATCATTGACAAGACTGTGTGTAAGGATTCCAGAACACGACGAACGAATCTGGCGGTTGCATGGATAGACTACCAGAAGGCGTATGACTCTGTGCTACATTCATGGATAATCGAAGCAATGAAAATGCACAAGATAGATGAAAAGATCTGCGCCTTCATAGAGAGATCCATGCACAACTGGGCCACCAGTCTGACCGCGAATGGGCAACACCTTGCCAGAATACCAATCCAGTGCGGAATCTTCCAGGGAGATGCACTCTCGCCGCTGCTGTTCTGTATAGCCCTCAACCCCCTGAGCCACAAACTACGAAGTGCACGACGAGGATATAAACTCAAATCGGGTCACACAATTCACCACCTCCTATACATGGATGACCTGAAGTTCTATGGAAAGAACGAGAAGGAAATAGACTCGATGATAAACACGGTCCGAGTCTTCAGTGATGACATCGGAATGAAGTTCGGACTCGAAAAGTGTGGCAGGTTAGTGATACAACGGGGAAAAGTGTAGGCTACAGAGGGACTTCTCCTGGACATTGGAAGAATCCAGGACGTGAACGTGGAGAAAGGATTATTATTATTATTATTATTATTATTATTATTATTATTATCATCATCATCATCATTACTATTATTATTTCTTGTTCTTTCTCAACTTCTTTTTACTCTGATCTCGGAGTCCTACCCGGACTCTGGGAGATCGAGTATCCTTCTGAGGATGTGGGCAGTGCCTAGTAGTGCTGTCTTTGTAAGTTGTTGCACTTTGTGTTTGCCAGGTATGTGTTGTAAGTGTCTCTCTAGGTTGTTGGTGTTTGCTCCGAGTGCGCCGATTACTACGGGGATGACTTTTGCTTTTATGTTCCACAGTTTCTGTATTTCGAGTTTCAGGTCTTGGTACTTGTCTACTTTTTCATTTTCCTTCTCGACTATATGTGAGTCGTTGGGTATTGCCACATCTATTATTAGTCCTTCCTGTGTTTCTTTGTCTATGATTACCAAGTCTGGTCGGCGAGCCGTTATTACTCTATCAGTCCTGATTTCGAAGTCCCAGAGGATCTTAGCCTTGTCGTTCTCTTCTGTTGGGTTGGGTTTGTGTAGCCATGTGTTCGTTGTTGTTGGGATGCCGTAGTGCTGACATACTTCGTAGTGTATTGCCGCTGCTACATTGTTGTACCTGGTCTTATAGAGGCTTCCGGCTATCTTAGGGCAGGCTGTGATTATATGGGCAACTGTTTCATCTTTGTCCTTGCACATTCTACACTGGGGATCATTCATTGTGTGAAGTACTTTTGTCTTGTGGCATTTTGTATTCAGGGCCTGGTCTTGCGCGGCTGTTATTAACGCCTCTGTTTCAATCTTCAGACCTGTGCTCCCTTTCAGCCATTTGTATGTGTTTTCAGTGGATGCCACCTCAGGTACTTGCCGTTTGTATTGTCCATGTAGCTGTTTGTTGGACCACTTGTTGATGTACTCGGTCCTCCATTCTGCCATTTCCTCTTTCTTTGACTTGTACCCGGTTATCGCTCTGTGTTTCCAGACTGCCTCTAGGAGTGGGTCCGTGTCTTTGGCTAATGTGATATACTCCTGAAGTCCCGCACACTGGAATCTTACTGTGGCCGAGACTTCCTTCAGACCCCTTCCGCCGTCCTTTCTTGGGAGGTATAGTCGTTGTATGTCAGCCCTGGGGTGGAGTCCTCCGTACATGTTCATTGTATTATTATTATTATTATTATTATTATTATTATTATTATTATTATTATTATTATTATTATTATTATTATTATTATTATTATTATTATTATTATTATTATTATTATTATTATTATTATTATTATTATTATTATTATTATTATTATTATTATTATTATTATTATTATTATTATTATTATTATTATTATTATTATTATTATTATTATTATTATTATTATTATTATTATTATTATTATTATTATTATTATTATTATTATTATTATTATTATTATTATTATTATTATTATTATTATTATTATTATTATTATTATTATTATTATTATTATTATTATTATTATTATTATTATTATTATTATTATTATTATTATTATTATTATTATTATTATTATTATTATTATTATTATTATTATTATTATTATTATTATTATTATTATTATTATTATTGATATAATCTGTTTACAGGAAAGTCACAGCACCCAAAAGGACGAGTTGTATTGGAGAAACGAATGGGGAGGACACATATATTTTTCTCATGGAACAAATGATTCTTGTGGCGTATGTATGCCTTCTAACCCTCGAGGAGTGCAGTAATTCATTATCCTCTTTAAGTAGCGATAAAGCTCCTGGTAGTGATGGCCTTTTTGCTAATTTCATTAAAAAAATTTGGCACCTAATTGGAGGATTGGTAGCCGATGCCCTGAATTTTTCTTATTCAAATCATTGCTTATCTGCTGAACAGAGCAGAGGTATCATCACTCTTATTCCCAAACCCGATAAAGATATTACCATGCTCAAAAATTACCGTCCAATTACCCTTTTAAATACTGACTACAAAATTGGTGCAAAGGCCATCGCTGCTAGATTAAAAAGAGTTATTCCAGATCTAATTAGTTCAAATCAGACAGGCTTTCTTGAAGGACGATTTATAGGGGAAAATGTGAAGTATATTCTCGATTTAATTGACTACTCGGTCTCCCATGAAATCCCTGGTTTTTTTGTTACTACTGTACTAGTGGACTTCGAAAAAGCTTTCGATAAAATAGAGTGGAGTTTCATCCATAAAACGTTGACTTTTTTTAACTTTGGTACCAGCTTTACAAATTGGATTGATACATTCTATCGTAATAGTATGGCTTGCGTGTGTAATAACGGGTATTCAACTGGTTTTTTTCATGTTCAACGAGGTGTGCGTCAAGGGTGCCCCTTGAGCCCGTATCTATTTTTACTGTGTTCCGAAATTCTCAGTTTGTATACGTATAATAGTAAGATTTTTAAAGGTATCGTAATTGACGGTAATGAGACTAGACTTATTCAGTATGCCGATGATACCACGTTCATTCTTAATGGGGATAGGAATTCACTAAATGAAGCGCTTAGAATCTTAGAAGCTTTTAAGCTTTCTTCGGGTCTTACTGTTAATCTTGAAAAATCTGGACCCATTTATCCAACGTTAACCTTTTTTTGTTCACAATTCACCATTCCAAGTAACTCTCGGACCTGTTACCATGTTAGGCATCACTTTACAAAGGATGGGGATGATCTTTTTTCGGCTTAATTTTATACCTAAGCTTTCTCGTCTAAAAAGTTGTTTACGGATTTGGTCATCAAGGGATCTTACGCCAGTAGGTCGTAGTGTTATAGTCCAGACACTTGCCCTCTCTCAGTTGGTCTATCTTTTTTTAGTTTTACCAAATCCTCCAAAGAGTTTTATAAACGAAGTTGAAAATACTGTAGCCAATTTTATCTGGTCAGGTAACCCTGACAAAATTAAGCGGACTTCTCTATTGAATACTATGGATGAAGGGGGGCTCAAGGTTAAACACATTCAGAGCTTTGTGAATAGTCTTAAGTGTACATGGGTACGCCGGTACTGTAATGAGACAATGGGAGTATGGAAGTTATTTTTTGATCAGAGTTTAAGGAATTTTGGAAAGGAGGTTCTTGTTAACTGTAACTATACTGAAGATGATATCTCTGGAATAACAAACACTTTTGTTAGACAGGTTTTTGGTGCATGGTCCCTAGCGTCGTATCAAACACCCAGTGATAGCTTTGGAAACCAGATTATCTGGAATAACCACCATATTCGTATTGATAATAACACTGTGTATTATGATTTTATGTACAATAAGGGAGTGAAATATGTGGCAGATCTTTTTGATGATAGAGGTAATCCTCTCACTTTTGACGTTTTTAGAAATAAGTTCAATCTCAATGTTTTTGCTTTTACGCGGTACTGGGGCTTGGTAAACGCTATCCCAAGAAACTGGAGAGAAGCAGGATGCGGTTCAACTGAAGTTCCTAATAGTAATATCATGTGGGCGGAAAGGGCCTTAAATGTCTCCTCTTTGTCTCAATACATTTATAACTTCTATATAAAAACAATTGTTACTAAGCCCACAGCTCAAAAAAGGTGGATCGAGGAGTTAGCTGATTCTGACTCGTATAATTGGAATAACATTTGGAGCATGCCATGGGTTTCAGTACGGGAAACCAAATTGTCATATTTTCAGTTTAGATTTTTACATAGGATCCTCCCTACCAATAGACTGCTCTCTCTTATGGGGAAAGTTGAATCTAATTTGTGCTCTTTTTGTAAAACGGAGGTTGAAACATTGAGTCACTTGTTCTGGGGATGTAGTTATACTTCGTCATTTATCCTGGATGTAGAATCACAGATCTTGAATAGCCAGTTCATATTCTCCAAAGAAGATATATTCTTCGGTTACCGTAATGAGAAATCTCACCCATTTAATTTTCTTATCTTGCATTTTAAGTATTATATATTTTGTAAACAAAGACAAAAGTCTCTACCCAATATAGAAGAGTTCTATTACAAATTTAAGTTCGCCTTACAAGTTGAAAGGCATAATCATTACTTTTCAAGCAATGATTACAGAAGTAAAGGCATTAATTATAACAAACTCGATGAAGTTTTTAGGATGTTCTAGTCTTGGGTGTATAGTTTTATATTTATTTCCAAGATTCAAAAATTTGCCTTCGTTTTTTTTCGCGCCTTAAGGAACCTGGAAAAACTAGGTATTTCTTATTGTAAATCTGTTTACCTTGTAATCATGACGTTATCAAAAGTTGACTAGCACTCATGTAGCATTTCGTTAGGTTGGTTAACATGGTACTTGCATAGAAGACTATTCTTCGCTACCAGAAATGAAATTTGTATAAAGCGACAATTTAATTCTTGTACGTACGTATTTTTTTTTTGTACTCCCGGCATGAAATGTGCATCACTAAGCTGTTTTCTTTTTGTGAAACTCAGCATTATGTTATAACGCATGTATATATTTCAGTTATCATTTCTGCGAAATGAAAATTTGTAAATATTGTAACTATGCTGACCATGAAACTCAAATACAGAAATGGAGGAAAAAATTATTATTATTATTATTATAATTATTATTATTATTGGATTTGGCAACATCATGGCGACGTAGTAAGATCAGCATTCCACAGGGCTGTCCGTTATTTTCACTTTTTATATGTTATGGAGGACGGTTTGAATAAAACCAAGTAACTACATTTACTTCGAGTTGTACCCGTCGATATTGTAGAGCCGACAAGATTTAATCATGGAATCTAAACCAAAGAAGAAACGTGGACGACCAAAAGGATCGGGTAATAAGAAGCCTAGCCATTCTCAAAGCACGTTAAGCCAGTATAGACCTAACACAAGGACGTATCGGCCTAGCCAAGCAGATATGCAAGCTGGCCTAGACTCACAAGAACTGTTATCAGATTCCATGAATGAAACATCGGACAATGAAAGTATTTCAGAAGTGCAAGACACAATGACCGATCTGAGTAGCCATATTGAAGTGTCTCTGCGTCGCATCACAAAGGAGCTGAAGCAAATAGAAGTGAATTTTGAGAAAGCTTTAGGCTTCACAAATGCAAGAGTTGCTGCACTTGAAAAAAGAGAAAAAGAAAATGAGAGAAAGTACAAATTGTTGGAGCAACGGGTTCGAGAACTTGAATCAGAAAAGGAGCAAACAGCAGAGGCCCTCAACAAACAGGAGAGATTTTCAGGGAGGAGTAATATTCGGATGGTCGGTTTCCCAACAACCCCTGAAGAAAATTGTGTTGACATCGCTAAACAGGTTCTAGAGAAAATTGGTATACCAAATGCAAGTGTTGAGAGAGCACACAGAGGTGGTGCAAAACGTGAAGGCCGTAGTCGTCACCTACTAGTCCGCTTGTCATTTTTCCAAGATAAGATAACGGCACTCAGAAACCAGCGAGAGAAATTACAACGTGAAGGTTATTTTATTACTGACGACCTGACTTTTATTGACTTGTCGGAAAAAAGAAAATGGAAACAACAAGTTTCAGATCTTTACGCCAACGGTACAAAACTTAGATTTTATGCAGGGAAATGGCGGGGACAAGACGGAAAACCATTTCAGTTTCAGTAAAATGTAGTTTCAAGGCCCTTTTGGAAGTGATGGCCTTCGTTTCGTCCGGTTAACTGGATTGCTTTTCTTTGGTGGACTATTTTGTTGCTGCAAAGAAATCGGAACACGATTGCAGTTTGTGTTTTTTCGTTTTTTTTTTTTTGGTTTTGTTTTTTTTGTTTGTTTGTTTGTTTTTTTCTTCTTTTTTGTTTTTTTTTTTGTTTTTTTTGTTTGTGTATTATTTGTATCTATGTTTTTGAATTCAATGTTTGCTGATCCCAACCATAGTATTTATTATCTCGAAAAGGATGTGATGCGCAGTGGATGCACTGTATTTGCAAAGCTTTGTCATTTACATGTGATTTTTACCAATTGGAAATTATACTTGTCAAGATTCACAGGATTCAAGGTATGTGGTCTTTTCAGTCTTAAAGAGTTGGAACTCCTACTTCGTGAAATGTTTGCCTCTACCAAGTTTGCTATGTTTATAGACACCTTGTTTATTTACCTGACGTTATTAGTTAAAATAATGGTATTTAAGGAAATCTCCCTTGTCAGATGGGTTCTTTAACTTTCTGTACGTACAATGCAAGGGGGTTGAGGCAAACGAAGACAAATCTTTACCTTTATTCATAATCAAAAGATTGATATTACTTTCATTCAAGAGTCACATAGTACTCCTGATAAGGAACGTTTTTGGTCTAACGAGTGGGGAGGGAAAGTACTGTTTTCACATGGCTCTAATGACAGCAGAGGGGTAATGGTTCTTTTCAATCCGTCCCTTTCTTTCGAGATTATCAAAACCAATTTTGATAATGCTGGACGCTATATTATTTCAGACATAAGGTTTGATGATTTGGTTTTTACAATTGTAAACATTTATGGCCCCAATATTGATGACCCAGGGTTCTATAATAGACTACTACATATGATAGGAGACTTCGAATGTGATAAAATTATTTTTGGTGGAGACTTTAATTTTGTCTTCAATTTTGATCTTGATAAAAGAATGGTGTGCGCTATACCAATTTTAAGGCTCGAGAAGAGTGTTTGAATCTAATGATGCACCATAACTTAGTGGATATCTGGCGCAATAGACACCCGCTTTCAAAGCAATTTACATGGAAATCGAGTATAAACGACGATGTATACTGTCGTCTTGATTGGTTTCTTATTTCTAACGCACTTATAACCAATGTAACTCATGAAGACCTCATTTCTGGTTTTAGATCTGATCATTCTTTTGTACTTGTTACAATCAAAACTGTGAGTGGTTCCAGAGGGCCAGGCTTCTGGAAGTTCAATAACTCATTGTTAAAAAACAATGATTATGTAAATCTTATTCAGTCTTTTTTAGATGACATTGTTCCCAATGTTAGTGAGTGCTGGGAGAATCCAGCCCTAGGATGGGACTATATCAAGCATAATATTCGTAAAATTACAATTGCATTTAGTAAGAACTTGGCTCAAAGCAGAAAACGTCGAGAAAAAATCTTTTACAGCTTATTAACTCGCTGGAAAGACAGCTTGTTATCAGATGGGATCTCAATACAAATAGTCTTTTGAAAGAAGCTCAGAACGAATTGTTACAATTGTATGATTTTAAGCTAAAAGGGATTCAGATAAGATCACGAGCTAGATGGGTTGAGGATGGTGAAACAAATAGCAAGTACTTTCTTAATTTAGAAAAAAGGAACAAAGTTCAAAACACGATTCACTATATTACAAAACCGGAAAATACTCGTATAACATCGAATGAAGAGATTTTGAATGAGCTACATCAGTTCTATAGTAATTTGTACACCTCAGCTCCAGCGGGTTTAAATCCGTCATACTTTTTTGGCGATGTTTCATTTAATCGTACACTAACTCATGACGAAGCGGACTCATGTGATGGTATTTTAACTGTAAATGAATGTCGTGTTGCATTGGGAAGTATGTCTTCTAATAAGTCGCCTGGCTCCGATGGCCTTACTGCGGAATTTTATAAAACGTTTTGGGGCACGATTGGTCCTTTGTTAGTTAAGTCTTTCAATTATGGTTTCTGTAAAAGGTCAATGTCTCCAGAGCAGTGTCGGGGTATTATTAACGTCATACCCAAGCCTAACAAAGATTCTTCAGTTGTTAAAAATTTAAGACCGATTACGCTCCTTAATATTGACTATAAGATTGCTGCCAAGGCCATTGCAAACCGTTTAAAAAATGTCTTGCCACAAATTATTGGTGATAATCAAACGGGTTTCATGAAGAATCGCTTTATTGGAGAAAATATCCGGTTTACTTTAGATCTAATAGATTATTGCAAAGAAATATGTATTTCTGGCCTTATCATGTTCGTAGATTTTGAAAAAGCCTTCGATACTCTTGATTGGAATTTTTTACATTACTGTTTAAGGGAATTTAAGTTTGGGGACTCTTTTATAAATTGGATCCATACTTTCCAGAACAATAGTTTATCGTGTCTTACAAACAATGGTTACTCCTCTAAATATATTAAGCTAGAAAGAGGCGTTAGACAAGGTTGTCCCCTCAGCCCGTATCTGTTTATCATTGCAGTTGAAATTCTGGCCCAAAAAGTTAAATGTAGTCATATAATTAAAGGTCCATGCATCTTAAACCAGGAAATCAAAATTTTACAATATGCGGATGATACAACAATCTATTTAGACAGTAGCCAAGGGTCTATCCAGGCAATGTTTGATATGTTACATGATTTTGGGAACAGCTCTGGTTTAAAAGTAAATTTTGATAAAACTATTCTATATCCCCTTGGACCATTTACTCACACAAAGCCTTATTTTGCTGACGACTACCCTTTTACCTGGTCGAAGGGGCCAGTAACTTTGCTGGGTATCACGTTCACTTGTAATAGGGAAGATCTTTTCCATCTAAATTTTCCCCCAAAATTGTCTAGGCTTAAACGGGTTTTGAATCTTTGGAAATCTAGAGATATTACACCGATTGGAAGAAATATTATTTTTAAAACCTTTGCAATTTCACAACTTGTTTTTCTGTTTCAAACTCTTCCAGACCCTCCGACAAGTTTTATTACAGATCTAAACAAAATTCTTTATGGTTTCATTTGGAATGATAAGCCAGAGAAGATCAAACGGTATACCATGATTAGTCCGACTAGTTTAGGGGGGTTAAAGGTAACCCACTTAGAAAGCTTTATTAATAGCTTGAAGATTTCATGGATTAAAAGGTATCTAGATGGAAGTAAGGGTGCTTGGAAGGTCTTTTTTGATTATCATTTGAGAACTGTTGGAAAAGATTTTTATTTTAAATGTAATTTAAATAAAGAAGATATTCCACATATAGACAATTTTTTTATAGCTGATGTTTGTAAAGCATGGTCTACTCTCAGTTTCCAGAATCCAATATGTAAGTTTGAAAATGAGATAATCTGGAATAACTCAAATATTAAGGTGAATGGTAACACTGTGTTTTATGACTTTTTACATTCGAAGGGCATTGACTATGTCTACAACTTTTTTGAAGAAAATGGGAGGTCATTCATGTACAATGCTTTCTTAACTAATTATAACTTAGAAAATTTTCCATTTACAGTTTACAATGGATTGATTTGTGCTATTCCTACCTTGTGGAAACAAGAGTTGGAAGAAACAAGCTTCTCCAAAAATCATTGTGAAGAATTACTTAACATTTTGCTTAATCAGCAGCATGTCTCAAAATGGGCATACAATATTTTAATTAAAGATATCCTCATCCCACCAATTGCATTGAATAAATGGAATTTAATATTCAACTTTGATGATGACGTCTGGTCAAACATTTTTTTAAGTCCGTGGTTTTCAGTTAGAGATGCAAAACTCCAATATTTTCAGTTTAGATTTTTACATAGAATTTTAGGAACTAATAGAAGACTGCATCTCATGAAAATAACTGAAAGCAGTTTATGCTCTTTTTGTAAAGTTTATGATGAGACAATTGAGCACTTATTTTGGGATTGTTCTGTAGTATCGGGTTTTCTCCTTGACATTGAAATGAAATTCATTGGAAAATATTTTGTCTTTGCAAAAGATGACATCTTTTTTGGTTTTCAGCAATTGATTAAACATCCCTATAATTTTTTAAATTTACCATTACAAATTTTATATCTTTCATTGTAAGCAAGAAAACAAGGAACCAAATATTTTTGACTTTGAGTATAAATTTAAATTTGCTTTGTCAGTAGAAAAGGAAATTTCTATGCGAGGAAGTAATAAACGTTTCTTTACTCATAAGGAGTTAACTGATTATTTTCAAGGTATTTAAACGATATACTACAATTGTAATTAATTCTGGCTTACAAATGTTTCACTTCATGATTTCTTTTGATGTCGTTTTAACAAGTAAATCGTAAATGATTGTAAAAGAAGAAAAAAAAAGATGTTGTATTATAAATGCATCGCTGAAAGAATGAAAAATAAATGATGGTTGGAAAAAATTATTATTATTATTATTATTATTATTATTATTTTTTTTTTTTTTTTTCCTCCTTTTTAATCATATGCTATACATATAGACGGTAAATTATAAAGAAGAGAACTCATATAAACAAGTAAGACAGGCATGAATTTACATTAAGAAGAAACACAAAAACTATGCATACTTTGACATAAGCAGTTTACGTATCAATTAAGTCTGAAAACACATCACATAAATCATAGTAACTGATCTGTGTTCTTGATCTGCTAGTTCTTCTTTTTGAATTGAACCTTACTAACTTAATAGCAAACTTAAACTTGTAAAGAAATTCTTGAATTGAAAGTTGCGCCTTTTTACACTTGCATTGATAAATATAGTTTTTCATATGTAAAATTAAAAAGTTATATGGGTGTTTTTTACCCTGGTTAAAACCAAAAAATATATCTTGTTTGGAAAAGAAAAACTGTTTCTTAAGGATGACTTCTTCTACATCCAAAATAAAACCTGAAACCAAACGACAATCCCAAAATAAATGTTCTAAACTTTCTGTTTCTGAGTAACAAAAAGAGCAAAGGTCACTTTCTTCTTTCCGCATAGTAAAAAGTAATTTATTAGTAACTATAATTCTATGTAAAAATCTGAACTGTAAGTAATGTAGTTTCATTTCAGTTGTATTAACCCGGGCCATTTCAAAAAAATTTTGCCAGTCTTGATTTGTGAGGTCAGTGAAATCTTTTTCCCATTTAAACATTGCAGTTGGGCGACATGTAATTTGCTCAATAAGATTATTATAAATGAACTGTGAAGTAGAGGAAGCGTTCATAAGCTTTTCATACCAACAGCTGCCATTATTAGCCCTACCTTCTGCCCCTTCTCTAGGTCTCCACCCTCTTGGAATGCTGTTAATCAAACCAAAGTATAGTGAAAAGGGGAATCTATTGATACCAAAACGAGTCATAAAATCACCATATGTCAATGGCATACCTCTATCATCGAAAAAATCTCTTACATATATGACATTTTTGCGAAATAAATTATAATACATAACAGGTTTATTATCTATACGAATAAAAGAATTGTTCCAGATAACTTGATTTTCAAAATATTCCGTCGGAGAACAAAAGGTCAGTATACACCACGCATTAACAACCTCTTTAATAAAAGTATTTTTAATAATTGGGGCATCGCTGGTTTTGCAATTGCAATGAAAGAAAAACCTTTTTCCTACATTCGCCAAAGAAATATCAAAAAAAGTTTTCCAGGGATTATTACTATTGTTACAGTAGCGCTTGACCCATGTACACTTTAAGCTTTTCATAAAGCTGGGTATATGTGTGACTTTCAGTCCTCCGTCCCTTACTGAGTTAACCATTACAGAACGTTTTACTTTGTCAGGATTTCCACCCCAAATAAAATCAAAAATGACACTTTCTAACTCTTTAATAAATTTTTTTGGTGGATCCGGAAGTACAAGGAATAGAAAAACGAGCTGTGATAATGCAAAACTTTTCACAATTGTAATTCTACCAATTGGTGTTAAGTCTCTTGATGCCCAAAGTCTTAAATTTGTTTTTAGTCTTGAAAGCTTAGGCTGGTAATTAAGCCGAAAAAGATCATCCCTATTTGAAGTAAAAACAACACCAAGCATCTGAATCGGCCCAGAGGTAACATTGACATCAATATCGGAGACAAAATTAGGTACATGTGAAGAAAATGGACCCAACGGAAACAGAGTACATTTGTGTAAATTAATAACTAGACCGGCAGAGACTTTCAACATATGGAGAATGCGAATGACCTCCGTAAGAGACTGCTCAGAACCATCTAGAAAGAAATTAGTGTCGTCTGCGTATTGCAAGATCTTGACTTCGTTTTCATTTATTGAGATTCCTTTAATGATGTTATTGTGCAAAACTTTCAAAGCTAATGTTTCGACTGCTAATATGAAAAGATATGGACTTAATGGACATCCCTGCCTAACTCCACGCTGCAGAGAAAAATAACCCGATGAATTACCATTGTTCATTATACAAGTACTACTACCATTATAAAACACCTTAACCCACTTTTGGATGCTCTCACCGAACTGAAAATAACGAAGGCATTTGTGTATAAAATCCCACTCAAGCTTGTCAAAGGCTTTTTCAAAATCAACACTAAAAATAAAACCAGGAATCCCCTCGTCACTCGTGTAATCAATTACATCTAAAACATACCGAATATTTTCCCCAATAAATCGATCTTTTAAGAACCCAGTTTGTTGCGGACCAATTAAATTTTGTAAAACAGGTTTCAAGCGTGCGGCAATAGCCTTAGACCCAATTTTATAATCAATGTTTAAAAGCGTTATGGGCCTATAATTGGATATACAGGTACGGTCTTTATTAGGTTTCGGGATCAAAGTTATGACACCCCTACTCTGTTCAGAGGCTAGATGTCCACAGAAATAACCATAATTTAACGATTCTACAACCAAATTACAAATTACTGGCCAAAACACTTTATAAAAATTTACGGACAGCCCATCACTTCCAGGGGATTTATCATTCTTCATAGAGGACAACGATTTAAAACATTCAGCAACTGTAAGTTCGCCTTCACACGCTAGCATAACTTCATTGTCATCATAATGCACTGGAAGATCTTCAAAAAAGCTGTCTGGGGAACAAGAGCCAGATGTATAAAGGGATTTATAATAATCTTTGATATAATCAAGTAATTCTGTTTCATCTGTTATCATATTACCCTGGTCATTCACAAGTTTTGAAATAAAACTGAGTGATTTATTCCTTTTTTCAAGATTCAAAAAATACTTTGAGTTTTTTTCCCCTTCTTCAACCCATCTGGCTCTCGACCTCAAAATAGTACCTTGAAGTTTGTAATCATAAAGATAAACTAACTCATTTTGGGCTTCCTTTAAATGAGAACGTAACTCCGGTAATTCAGTACAATATATCTGCTGTTCAAGGGAAGCAATCTTGGCAATAAGATGGTTTTCTTTTTCACGACGTTCCTTTGCCTTTTGCCTTGAGTACGATATAGTAAAATTACGTATTTTGAATTTTAAGTACTCCCAGCGGGAGGCAGGATTATCGAAAGTATTACTAGATAATTCAATGTGTAACAGTTCCTTTACCGAATCAACGTAATTGGAATCGCACAAAAGTGAGTTATTTAATTTCCAATAACCCTTTCCTCTAATAGTATTACCAATTGAGAATGACATCAACACGAAAGAATGATCTGACTGCAGGCCGGGAACGAACTCAATATTTGTAACAAAAGGTTGTACATGTCTTGAGAGAAGAAAACAGTCAAGCTTGCAGTGGATACCCGGAGTTATGTTCGAACTCCAGGTGAAGTTCTTTACGCAAGGGTTTCTTTCTCTCCACACATCAATCAAATCAAAAGCACCCATTAAATCTAAACATTTCTCCCGTGCCTTAAAATTTGTCCGGCGATTACCTCCCTTTTTATCTAAGTCTAAATTGAAAACGAAATTTAGATCCCCCGCTACAATGATGGAATCACCCTTAAAATTATTAAGACGGCTAGATATATCACAAAAGAAGTCAGGATCATCGATGTTTGGGGCATATATTCCTACAATTGTGAAAATATAATCTTGAATTTTAATGTCCACAACAATAAACCTTCCAAAAGGACTAACGTCCAATTTGACTATTTCAAAGTGTAAACTAGGTTTAATAAGGATACATACCCCCCTGCTCAAGTTTGAACCATGCGAGAAAATAACTTTCCCTCCCCATTCATGCTGCCAATATCTTTCAACATTAATGCAGCTGTGGGTTTCCTGAATGATGGAGATATCTGGCTGACGCCTATGAATAAAGGAAAATAATTGTCTTCGTTTTTTTGCTTGTCGTAACCCCCTTGCATTAAAGCTTAAGAACTTTACGGCGTTAGCCATAGAGTTGATGAAATAATACAGTGTACCTTTATGATATACAAAACAACGATGACAAGGGAGATATAAGCTACATACATAGCAGACAAGCATAGTTCACAAATTTTGAACATTGTAAGCAATAAATAATACATAATGTATACAAAGGAGGATAGAAAAAGACGATAAAAAGAAAAAAAAGTCAATCCATGCAAAAAGGAATCCATCTTTGAATCCAACCAGATGAAGATGGAACTGGCATGAAATCTCGACACCGAAAAAAAAGTGTCGAAAGAAAGAAACTCAAGATAAGGGTTGCATTTTGGGCAAACTTAAAAAAGCAAAATAGAATTGGTTACCCTTTAAATGCAGGATTTAGATGAAGTTAAGCAAAACTGTAGGGTTTTCCGCTTCCATCCCTCCATAAACCTCCTGAAAAACGTAATCTAACTCCTTGTTGGAACAGTTCTGATACTTGACGTGAGTGTCGGCGTTTTTCTGCCAGGTCAATTTTTGTCAGGTCTTCAACTATATAGTAATTTTCCTCACGAAGGGCATGTCTAGCGTTTTTCATAACGAAAACTTTATCCTGAAAGAAGCTCAGCTTAACTAGGATATGGCAGTCCCTACCTTGAACCTTCCTGCCGTCACGGTGGGCTCTTTCCAACTTGCAGTCAGGGATGCCGATCTTGGAAAATACATTCTTGGCAATTTGAAGACAATTTTCTTGTGGAGCAGTAGGAAATCCAACAATACGGACATTGCTTCTTCTTGAAAAACGCTCATGTTTGTTGTGTAAGGCGGCGTTTTCGTCACTGGATTTTCAAGCCCGCTGATTCTGGTTTCCAGTGCTTGGCATTTTTCTTTTAACTGGACATTTTCCGCCTTAACAGCTTCAATAGCCTTTTTCTGCTGCTCAATAGCCTTAGTAAAGTCACTCCTAACTCTTTTCAGTTCGTTGGTTATCTTTTCAATGGCGGCATCCAACGCAACGGTAAATTGGCTGAGTGTATTCTCTGCCACGTCCTCATACTCCTCTTCCATTGGCGGTGATATGGTAGGTGTTCTGCGAGACCGTAGATTTACAAGTGTAGCCTGCCTTGACTGTTCCGCCCCTTTTTTCTTCCCGTAACTTCCTTTAGGTCTGCCCCTTTTCCTAGGGGAAGACATCAATCTCGATGACAAAGGTCGCACGGATTAAGTTTACACGGGAAAACTTTAAAACAACGGTGGGAAACCGTGCAAAGTTGAAAAATATCTACTGCCCGTAAGCAAAAAACGTGTGCTCAGAGCAACATCCTCGTCCCAAGTCCAAATTATTATTTTTATTATTATTCTTTTTATTATTATTATTATTATTATTATTATTATTATTATTATTATTATTATTATTATTATTATTATTATTATTATTATTATTATTATTATTATTATTATTATTATTATTATTATTATTATTATTATTATTATTATTATTATTATTATTATTATTATTATTATTATTATTATTATTATTATTATTATTATTATTATTATTATTATTATTATTATTATTATTATTATTATTATTATTATTATTATTATTATTATTATTAGTATTATTATTATTATTATTATTATTATTATTATTATTATTATTATTATTATTATTATTATTATTATTATTATTATTATTATTATTATTATATTTATTATTATTATTATTATTATTATTATTATTATTATTATTATTATTATTATTATTATTATTATTATTATTATTATTATTATTATTATTATTATTATTATTATTATTATTATTATTATTATTATTATTATTATTATTATTATTATTATTATTATTATTATTATTATTATTATTATCATTATTATTATTATTATTTTTTTCCTCCGTGTATTTCATTCTTTTGTTTCATTTTTTAACACGATTGAACTCAAAAACATGATATGATCTTTCCATATATACAATATTTACATTCTATTACATATTTCTGCTAAAACCCACAGATCTTGCAACAAACAGACGTAAGGGGTCAGTGTATTTCATTCTTTTGTTTCATTTTTTAACACGATTGAACTCAAAAACATGATATGATCTTTCCATATATACAATATTTACATTCTATTACATATTTCTGCTAAAACCCACAGATCTTGCAACAAACAGACGTAAGGGGTCAGCTGTTAAACAGAAATATATCCTCAAATCATAAGGATCTAATTATAATTAATTTCATAAAAAAACAAATAAATAAAAAGAGGTCAACATTTCTTCCTTCAATTGAAAATACTTATACAAAAACCCACATTTTTTCAGCGTACATACATTATCTTTGGAACATGCAAATTATTCCAGATAAGTGTATAAAACGCACAGAAAGTCTTACATAGGGAAAAACATAATTATCTCCTCGGAACAAACAAAAATCACGTGAACAAATCTGAGCATGGGGAGAACGCTTGATAGAGATCACTAAAACTAACCCTATTTTTCTTGTTAGGAAGAATCCTAGCATCATTAAATTTTTCAATACTTAGGGCAAACTTAAACTTAGAAACAAATTCTCCAACTATGGGTTTCTTCTCATTTCTTTTACAATCATAAATGTAATATTTCATGTGGAGAATTAAAAAATTATAAGGATGGCAATGTCTATCGCTGTAGCCAAAAAAGATATCTCTTTTAGAAAAGCAAAATTGATTTTTAAGCACACATGCTTCAACATCCAAAATGAAAGAAGCAGTAAAATTACACTCCCAAAAAGATGCTCAAGGGTCTCCACTTTCGTACCACAAAAGGAACACAAATCTGAATCAGTTTTTTTCATTAAGTAAAGTAGTCTGTTTGTAGCAATAATCCTATGTAAGAATTTAAATTGAAAATATCTGAGTTTAGCCTCTGAAACAGTGAGATGGGGCATTCTGAAAATTCTAAACCAATCATTATCCGTTAAAGTATTAAATTGACTCTGCCATTTAATCCTAGATGTTGGGGTTTTAGTGAATCGGTTTATGAGCCTGGAGTAAATGACTTGAGAGGCTGAGGTACACTGACAAACTTTATCAAGAAAATCGATAGCTCCATTCAGTGACATACTTCCTACACAATGGGATCTTTTCCAAGTTTGCGGAATTGCATTAATCAATCCATGATAAAGTGTGAATGGAAAAGACTCAACCCCAAAGGCATTTTTGAATTGCTCAAACGTTAAAGGTATATTATCATGGTCAAATAAGTCACTAACATATATGACATTTTTAGCAAAAAGATTCTTACACATAACAAGATTATTATCGATACGAATGAAGTGATTATTCCAAATGATTTGGCTACCAAAATTATCAACCGGTCTTGTAAACACTGTCTCACTCCATGCTTCTAACACTTGTCGGATGAAAACATTATTAACTACTTGGGTATCCTTACTGTGGTAATTGCATTGGAATATGAAACTGTTGCCAAATGGTTTTAAATACAGATCAAAAAATAATTTCCAGTTACCTGGAGTCTCACTGCAGTAACGTTTGATCCAAGTACATTTTAAACTTTTAATGAAAGATGGCACATGTGTAACTTTCAAACCTCCGTCACTGATGGTATTAATAATAGTAGAACGTTTAATTTTGTCAGGATTACCCCCCCCCCCCAAATAAAATTATAAATTATTTTTTCTAGCTCTTTAATAAAGTGATGTGGTGGATTTGGCAAGACCTGAAAAAGATAAACAAGTTGAGACAGGGCAAAAGTCTTAAGAATAATAGTACGGCCAATTGGCGTCAAGTCTCTGGTAGCCCATGCATTCAAACAACTTTTGAGCCGGGACAATTTGGGCATATTGTTTAATCTGAACAGATCATTACCTCCCTCACTTGTAAAAGAAATACCAAGGACTTGGACTGGTCCATAAGTAATATTGATGTTTAAGTCATCGATAGAAAAAGGAATAGTTCGAATGTATGAACCTAAAGGAAATAAATTCGACTTGCCCAGATTAATGGATAAGCCGGAAGCCTCCTTTAATAACTTAAAAGTACGTAGAGTTTGAATCACAGAAGTTCTACTACCATCAAGAAATATAGTTGTGTCGTCAGCATATTGCATTAATTTTATTTCCTGGTTACATATTTTAATTCCTTTTAATATTGTCATTCACCTTAATTTTCAAAGCCAGAATCTCGGCAACAAGAAGAAATAGGTACGGGCTCAGAGGACACCCTTGACGTACTCCCCTATAAGTGGGGAAAAATCCTGTAGAATACCCATTATTACAAATGGCAGTAGTACTCTTATTGTAAAAAACTTTAATTCAATTTTTAAAACTTACACCGAACTTAAAGAAATCAAGGGTTCTATGAATAAAAGACCATTCAATTCTATCAAACGCTTTCTCGAAGTCCACTAGCAGTAGAAAGCCGGGAATATCCTTTTGCCTAAAAAAGTCAATCAGATCCAATACGAACCTTATATTCTCACCAATAAATCTGTTTTTCAAAAATCCCGTTTGTTGGGGGCCAATAAGTTTTTGAATGATATTTTTAAGTCTTGTGGCGATCGCCTTTGCTCCAATTTTATAGTCCGTATTCAGAAGAGTAATGGGACGGTAATTTTGTAGCAATGTACGATCCTTGTTTGGCTTTAAAATTAAGGTAACAATACCTCTAGTTTGTTCAGGTGAAAGTTCCCCTCTAAAATAACCATAATTTAACGAATCTAGCACGATCTTACCAATAGAGTGCCAAAAAGTTTTATAAAAATTAACGGAGAGGCCATCGCAGCCTGGGGACTTATCATTTTTCATTGAAGAAAGAGCATTATTGCATTCCGTCAATGTAAGTTCACCCTCACAGGACTCAAAATCAACATCATCAGTATCAGTACTTGGGATATCAGTAAAAAAGGGATCGGGGACACAATCGTTGGACTTATAAAGGCCCTCATAAAAAGTTTTTATCTCCAAGACAATCTTATCATTAGATGAAATCAAAAAAAGGACTATCTGTTTTCTGGAGAGCTTGAATTGAATTGAAAGATTTGTTTCTTTTTTCCAAATTTAAAAAATATTTTGTATTTTTCTCACCTTCTTCTACCCACCTCGTACGAGACCTAATGATTGTGCCTTGAAGTTTATAATTATAATACAGTAAGAGCTCACTTTGAGCCTCTTTGAGCAAGCTTCTTGTGACCGCACATTCATTTACATATAACATTTGTTCGAGTTTCTCAATCCTATTGATAAGTTCCTTTTCCTTGGCACGCTTTTGATTCGCTAACAATTTAGAATACTTAATAGTAGCAGCACGAATTTTATACTTGAGCAGTTCCCAACGAGCAGAGGGATTTAATGTACCAGTGCTGTCTACTTCCTGAAGGATCAGATCATTTATTAGTTGAATGTAACTTGAATCATTCATAAGAGAATTATTAATTTTCCAGAAGCCAGGGCCCCTTTTTACAGAATAAGTTCGAAAAGAAAAAGAAATAAAGGAATGGTCTGACTGTAAACCTGGCGAGAACACAACGTCCTGTACACAATGATCGATATGTCTTGAAATAAGAAAATAATCCAAACGGCAGTGAATTCCGGGCGTTATATTAGAACTCCAAGTGAAGTTTTTTTAACCAGTGGGTTTTTCTCCCTCCAAATGTCAACAAGATCATGGGTATTCATTAGGTCTAGGCATGCTTCTCTTGCTCTGAAGTTGGTTCTTGCATTACCGCCGATTTTGTCGATATCCAAGTTGAAAACTAAGTTCAAATCTCCTCCACAGATTATAATTTCACAATCAAAACGATTTAACTTATTTGATATGTCAATAAAAAAACCTGGGCTGTCCATGTTAGGGGCATAAATGCAAACAACGGTAAAAATATGTTGCTGAATGCTAATATCCATTACAATGTAGCGTCCATGTGGACAAATATCCTGTTTAAGTATTTTGAACGTTAATCTAGGATTGAGGAGTACGCATACCCCTCGACTAGTAGTTGATCCATGA